>QLNU02014802.1:23124446-23182391 GCA_006491805.2 Dysdera silvatica
TATACGTTGTCCCACCCGTAAGCTAAAGGTTAAATAGTCCTAATTTCAGCCTAAATTGTGGGTCAAAATGTCGATATAATGACATTAGAATACATGTCATTCCAATTATGGTTTTATAAACTCATTGAAATCTACGTCGATGAAATTTTTAGGACAAAAAATTGATGTATTTAAAATCAAAAGGTTTTAGCCAAGGTACCTAAATATTTTGTTTTTGTTACAGATCTGATAATTTGCAGATAAATTGACCAACAAAAGCAATTACTTACAAATTGCTCAATAAATCATATTTCATAAAAACAATCAAGAAAATACGTCATGAAATATAGTGTTGGCCCATCGTAGATAGCATTTATCTAACTAACCCACGACTACTCGTGTTGAATTTTTCGAGGCAGGCACACACATGTCGTAAAAATTACCCGGCCAGACAAATACACTATGTATTTTCATTTTCATTTATTTTCCGCTGTAGCTCTTAAACTTCATTTTACCTATAAATCTTCCATGCAGAAACTATAGTTCCTACTGATATGATTTATTTAGGAAAATATTGTTTCTATACTTATGTGTTTTATAAAGCAAATATAGTTTTGACTGATATATTTTATAAAGCAAATATAGTGTTAACTGATGTCTTTTATAAAGCAAGTATAGTTTTAACTGATGTCTTTTATATAAGCAGTGAAATTCTAATGATATTTTCTTAATTTTATTTAATTATTCAATTCTTTCGTATGCACGAATAATAATTGGTTTAGCAAGAATCTTTTACTACCAAGCTCATACTATCTGCCTGTTTACATTATTATAAATATATGAATTCAAGCCACGATGAAAAGTCTGCCTTTGACACGATGCTCAAGGATCAGAAAAAAGAAATCATCATCAACAAGGTCGAACATGATTCACTCCATATCTGCCGGAATCATGAAAAGTATCGTTATAAACAGATTTTACTGTGCGTTCAAGAATCAGAATAAAACAGTTAATGATCATCTGTGATTTTTCAAGACTACAGATTTTTAATAGATACCTTTAGCAGTAATCAAATAAATATCTTTAATGGTTGAGTAGGTATATTTCTTTAACGATTAAACATCTGGTATTTAATTTCTTTTCTATACGCAATTCTAACAAACAAGGGAATTTTTGGGACTTTAATTTTAGGTTTGATTAGGAAAATCAAATAAGCAAACAAATCTATAAATTCGTAAATACTGAATGGAACTGAAAAGTTTATAAATATTCATTTTCTTTCGATGTATATTTACAATTTGGTAGTTCGGTTTTCTGGAAAAATATATCTCTTTAACAGTTCAGCGGATACCTTTAACAGTTAAGCATTTTTTCTTTAACAGTTAAGTTGCTACCTATTTTTAAGAATTAAGCGAATAGCTTGAACAGTAGCAATTTTAATTTAAAATACAAAGGAACTTTATTACATATACTGATATCACGATATATGCATGGGAAACAAATTAAAAGTAATAAATGCAATATTTTCGCAGTTCAGTTGTATTAATTTTGTTAACAACTGTTTCGGAAGCCACGTGCTGCCATTTCAGAAAGAAACTGATTACTTCTGCTAGCGAATTTCTGAGCTACGCGATATTAATTTTGGCTGGTATCGTTATCTGAAAGAGTTGGTTTTATTAAACGATAAAATACGCGCACAGAAGAATTCCCGGGCGCGTGTTGAGAATCGAACCCACGAACTCTTGACAACAGATCAAGTGCTCTTACCCATTGAATATCAGTCGTCGATCAAACTGCCTTCCGAGGGAGAACATAAAGAAAGCAGTTGAGCCTTTGATCGAATGGATTAGAACAATTGGTCGGTTATCAAGATGTTGTGGATTTGGCTCTCACCAGACACAAAGAAATAATTATTTTCCTTACCAGTACTTTATTGTCCAATTTTACCACATCATCGACTAGGATTAGCATTGTTGACTTGACTAAGAGCTTGTTTTGTTTCGAAGAAGGCTGAACGTGGTCATCGAAATAGCTGGTAATAAAGTTACGATTTCTAAATTTGAAAATATCGTGTTTATTAGTGTTCATTAGTTCTCGTACATGTTGGGCAAATTTTAGTCTGGATCTGAAAGGTCAACATTCGCAGTCTGGCAGCGATGACCTATGTTTTCGGAATGTTATATAGTAGAGATAGTTACCGAAAGACACTAAAAGAGAAAGATGCTACGTTTTCAAATTAACAGATAAACTGTCGATATTGCACATATAGTGTTATTTCATAATAACGGACACCCATGCGACCATACATTGTGTCCTTTAAATAGAAGTGTCCCTTCTACGGAAGTGCATGTGTTGGTATATACATATGGAATATAAGAAAATTAATTTAATAAGAAATGTAATTAACATTAAGTTTAAATGTTATATAAATACTTTAACATTTTAAATACAGTCTATTTAAAATTAAAAGTTATGAAAAATGAAAATTCTTAGTTAATGAAAAATACAAACTTCAGCAAAGTGTACAATAAAATTATGCATTTACAGAAATTTGTTTGAAATAATCTCTTACATGTGTGTGTGTTTGGAAGAATTTACTTTATATTTTTCTCTACATGGATATTAAATTTAGTGAGCATTTTGAGTCTCTCACTATCGCCGGCCCTTAGCACTTAACGGATAGACCACGTAGAATTACGTTTTCGCTTGAATTTTTATTACGCTGCGTCAGTTTTTCATTTTTATGAGTACTTGGTATATTTTTTGTTACCATTAGTTGTATTACTGTCTGTCAGTTGAACATACTACGCAGTTTTGTGCTTTTCAGACAGTATGTTTTAGTAATTTTATAACCGTTAAAATGGCAGGCACGAAAGAGTTTTCTGTGGAAGATGCAGAAATCTGTGAGGAAATTTATGCGGATAAGTTATCCGATGTAAAAAATGATAATAAATCAGAAAACGAATCAGAAAACTGATGAAGAAAGTGATAATGAATCAGAAAACTCTGTGATGAAGAAAGTGATAATGAATCATGAAAACTATGATGAAGAAAGATGAAGAAAGTGATAATGAATCAGAAAACTGGGATGAAGAAAGTGATAATGAATCAGAAAACTGGGATGAAGAAAGTGATAATGAATCAGAAAATTGTGATGAAGAAAGTGATAATGAATCAGAAAATTGTGATGAAGAAAGTGATAATGAATCAAAAAACTGTGATGAAGAAAGTGATAATGAGTCAGGTTCCACTTCACAAAGGTGAATGTTTTCAAAATATCACACTCGTAAAAAATACTAGATATGTAAATAAAGAACTTTGTAAAATTTTATCAAAAATAGTGTTGATTTAATAAAACTGCTACTTTTAAATCAATAAATACAGTTTATTTAATTCTCTTAAAAAATGTCCGGAAAACGAGAAAGACAGAGAAAAAACAACCTGTCTGTTAGGTGTTAAAATGAACTTTTGCAATTGTGTGGTGTATTTCAAAGCATCACTGTAGTTTTGATGTAGGATTTCTGATGTAGGATTTCTGATGTAGGATGGAGTATTCCTCACTTCGTCTTGATTGCATCAACCATTCTTTTCTAAACCTGCTTTCGGCCTTTCCTCCACTGAACACCACTCACTGTTTCCTTATCAAAAAGTTGTCATTCGCTTAGTGAAACGTTAGTAATAAAAAAAAAATTTTTTTTTCCTGCATTGGATACTTTCTCTAGTGTCCCTTAAATCAAGTGACCCTTAATCAGAGGTGAACGCACCAAGATCTCTATTAAAAGGCATTGCTGGGACCTGAGAAATCTTCTCTTAAATGGAGTTGTCCTTTATTTGGAGATGTCCCTTACGGAAGGTTTCATTGCATTAGACAATTTTATAGAAAAGCATGCACGGACAAGTAGAACCAAATGAAGCGATCGATTCTGTCTAGACATTGCTTTCGACTTAAGACTACGTTTTACAAAATCAAATTTTCAAGAGTCCAATTCTTCCATTAAGAATGGTGTAATAATAGTCAATAATCACTTCAATGGAAATCTGAGATATTTAATAACAAAGGGTCCTTTGTGAGTGCTCTTTAATTAATAAATACGATAATTATCAGTACTTTACCATTCAATAAAATAACCCGGCTAACTTAAGCTCTCCACTTTTCCGTGGAAGATTTTAAAAATTTCTGAAACAAGGAAATCATTTTATAGGAGAAAACTGCGTCTAATGATGATGGAAGATTGGAGAAGTCTAATTTTTCAGTTCAAGTTTCAAAAAATTTCCCCCATTTGGCGAGTGGCGCCTAATTATCTTGTTAAGGAGTACCAAGGGGGTAAAAAAAGCTTGTGTAAGCAGATATATTCTTTAACATTTTGTGCTCTAATTAATCCCCTCAAGAGGAAAAGCAGGCAGAATATTTTGGTTTATAACAGGATTTGCTCTCGAAAATTTTGGACTTTAGTAAGCTAATAGATTGCGTTTCTTTTAAATTTAATACTGTTAATTATGTTCACAGAATTCGTTTCCTTCGCCGCAGAAGATTTACAGGCACAATGAGAGCTTTAAAAAGAAAGTCGCTTCAGATTTGATAAGATTATAACCCACGTCGCAAGTAAATTATGGACTGACGTCATAACTTCCAAAGCAGCATAAGATGTAAACAAGATGAGGTGGGTGAACCGTGGATTCAGTTTGAAGTAGCGTTTCTTTTCGTTGACATGTTTGATACACAACGGCGATCGAAAGTAGACTTCCATAGAACATTTTTGGAAGCATGCTAGCTAGCAATATGACGGATTTTTCAAGGACTGAGCGCTAGGCGGCAAAGCTGTCTAAAGATGAGCTCTTAAATTATATAGATTTAAACAATATTCCGAGAATTATACCTACCAAGAGTAGAGGACATCATTGTTAAAGTAAAAGGGCTGAAATGGCGATGGGCTGGGCATATTGCAAGAAGAACTGATCAACGATGGACAACAGAAATTCTGAACTGGATTCCAAGAGACCACCGAAGACCTAGAAAACGTCCTCAAACTAGATGGGTGGATGAAATAAGAAAACAGGTTGGGGTGACGTGGAAACGAATGGCCCAGGATAGACTTGTGTGGAAAGCATTTGGAGAGACCTTCATCCAGCAGTGGATAGATAATGGTTGAATATGAATATGACACCAACCAACGAGAAGGTCCAAGGATCAACTAATCCCTCCAGCCTCGGAAAACTGCAAAAAAGTTTTCTCCTTGTACATAATTTCAAAGTTTCCTGGAAAACTGAAAATGAAGCATTGCGTTCATAGGTCTCTTTGTCCCTGAAAATACTGCTCTACCCCAAGCGGATTGGTTGACAGCTCTTGTCATCAGGAAGAGTCCATCTGGAAGCAAACCGGTTCTTCGCAGTAGCAGTTGACAAAAATGCTGTGATTTTTGATAACGTGTTGTTGACACCTCCCGAATTTTTACAAAATACGGCAACTCTGACATCTGGCTGGAGCCCCATCATCAACCATCACTTAGAAACATTGTTTGTTTACGTTTGAGATCGCTTGCTCAACTCTTCTTGTGTGTACATTAAAAAAGTTGCAACGAGAGCTAGACCGACACAAGAAAACGAAAGAACTGAGAAAGAATTTAACGAAAGGACAGCAAATATTTAACTACCAATCATAAAAATAGGAAAGTACTTTGAAAGAAAATCCCTCTCAAATAAGTCATAAAAAGTGAATTAAGAATGAAAATCGTTTGATTAACAATCAAATAAATTTCTCCCTTCATCCACCCTCCATTCTAATGTAAATCATAGTAAATAGGCAAGATCGAAGCTATGGTACCAAAGTTTTAATTGTGGAAGAAATGGTCAGGGATAGATAAACGAAAACAAGAAGTGTGGACAATGCGGATCTTTCACCAGAAAAAAATTATGGGGTAGGATGATCAGATGTGGAGTGCAATGGTAGAGTCAATGAAGGATTTGATGGCCCGGGGGGGGTAGGTTGAGAGATTAATAATATTAAAAAGACAAGAATACGATGATATTTTAAATAAAATGTATTAAAACCATTTCTTGGATTAAAAACAAAAAATATTAACAGTCCTCTTAAAAGAATTTATGGTCCTGATATTTAATATAATTCTAATTTTTGTTGAAATATTTTAATAAAGATCAAATTTTTTCTTACATTTTAAATTTGGAATTAATAAAGAAAAAAAAATAATTTCTACTATACGCTTTCGTCATTCATAAAAATAAATAACGTATTAGATATGAAACATTAAAGAGAAATAATAATATTGACCGAGAGTGAAAAAATACAAGAAGTTCTTCATTTCACTAATCCCGTCTCTATTTGCTCTCAACCCTTAAGTATAAAGCTAAAATGAATTGTTCAAGGAAAGTTTGTTAAAGAAACAATTCCGGAACCAAATTGTCAAGCAATTTCTTGTCGCATTGTTACGAAAATCCTAAAGGGGTATTTTTCTCAATTGAAACCAAATCTCAGGGGGGTATTTTTTCCTTGATCCTTCTTGGAATTCTTTCTTTCTCTCTCAAGAATGCTTGCTCTTAAAATTCCTGCGACAGAAGTCGAATCAAGTGGAAGACCCTCTCTTTTAACTTCGAGATCTGATCTCAGTTGGCTGTGAGCTCGTTTAAATCTTTCTTACGGGTAAAGCTCGAATTCTGTCAGTTTACTTCATAGAAAGACTTCCTAACTATGCTTCGTAGGATTTCAGACGGCAGTCCACCAAGCGATTGAAAACAAATACTGCGCTTGAAGGATTCACCACGCGCCTGCTCAAAAAAGTTTACCTCAAAGGTGATTCTCAGTTTACCAAGTAGGCCGTCCTTAAAAGAGAAAACCTTTTGATGAAGAAAGTCCTTTAAGCTTTGGCTTTCCGAGATCCACTGAGAGAATTATTCTTTCGACAATTACATCCCAAGAAATTTGACGTTAGCTTTAGGACATCGTATCCTTTAAACTCGAAAGTGACATCAAATTTCAAGCCATTGTGCTCTCAAACTATAAATCCTTTGCTCTTCTTTCATTTAATCCTTGCGGAGACGGACTGCCTTCACAAAAGGTCTCCAGGTGCCTTGGTCTTCTGCAACTCTGTTGATCTCCTCCCATGTTTTGTCTTCTTTAATTTTTGTCTCCTGCAATGCTTCGGTATGCGTTTCTTGGTCACCTATTTTTCTCTGTACTTGGAAGTTTCAGTCTTGAGCTTTCATGCATACCTTGTCCAGTTTTGGCGCACAATGCTTCTTGGTGTCCTTGTGCTATAAAAATCCAACCTAACAAATTTGTCCGGTTTCTTCTTGTATTTATGGTCAAACAATCTATATCTCCTGCGCGTTATTATTTTCGCCCTAAATATCCCATAGCTTGCTATTACCTGTTCGTTTTGGGAAGCATATATTCAAAAATCGTACGAAGGCAGTTATTTACAAAAGCTTAAATTTTTGTTGTCACTAGTTTACCTTGTAAATCTCTTAGGTATTTAAGAGGCGAACCGCGAGTAATATTCCGCTATTTTCAACGAAACTTTATTATGTCGAAATTTTTTATTGTCAAATGGGTATTACCAACTTAGTGAGTAAAATGTGTATTATAATTTCAAAAATTTAAATAGTATTTTAATAACTTTCCCGAAAAAACAATCATAAAGCTTTGCTTTAAAATTTCAAATATTTTCATAAATTTTCTTCACCATCGTCATTCACTCATACAGGTATTAATGGCGCACTCGACAATATATGTGTATAGTAATACACACATATATTGTGTACTATATGTGTTTGAGTACTATATGCCTAATATAGTACACATATAGTACTCGACAATATATGTGTGTACTATACATATTTAAAATGTATATATCGGGGGTGGGCATGCATGAGGTCAATGAGAGCCGCGTTCCGGTTTTTCATGTATTATAAAGAGCTCACACCGTAGTTACGTAGTATCAAATACAAAAATTTAAATTTAATAGAATTAATGTGGTTACATATTTCATACAAGTTCTATGTGTACAGGGTGTTCCGAAAATATCGGATCAAAAGTATATAGCCGTGATCCTTGTGCAAAATGGACCATAATGACCCTTTACATGGGCCCATGTAATTCATGTCACATGAATATCCATGGAATTATGACTATAAACAAATAACAAATCATATAAGTTGGAAAAGAAAAGTTAAGCCCATGAAACAAATAATCGCCCAATGCACTGCATCTAGGCTATGTTATCAAAAACCTGGTATTTTATAAGCCATCTGTCTCTGGAAGGTGTGAGCTGACAATTTCGAGCCAGTGAAAATTGTATTTGAAAGTTTGGCCTAGCCTCTTATATTTAATTTCCCAAATTTCGCGATCGTAAATTTTTAGCGAGAAGTAAGCAAGTTATTCAGGAACAGAACCATCGATGTATTATGTTTTTTCAATTCAAAATATTTTCCGTATTAAATTTTTTCCATGGTAAATGGAAATCCAATGCACAGGCGTAGGGAGGGGGTTTTATGTGGGTCATAACCCCTCCCCCCGGCAACTGGGAGAAAATTAACAATAGTTCTATTGTTAATTTTCTCCTAATCTCTCTCATTGGACCCAAGCTGTGATATAGAGGTAAACCCTCTCATTCGAATACTAACTTTTACTGCTAAGCTATTTATTATTTACCTCCAAGACCGCCTTGTGAAATTTTGGATGATAAAACACGAGTAAAAATAAAAAGCCTTAGGAACATAAAAGTTTATGATTGGCAGGTGGAGGGCATTGACGGATCCAGTAAGAATCCCAGAGGTGGGGAGGGTGTCAATTTGTATGAAAGTGCGGAAAGTAATTAAACTGCAATGAAGGGGGGGGGGTCCCAGTAGCGCAGTTAGTAAGGCATCAGTGTACGGATCTTGCAAACTTATATTGGGCGGAGATTTGTTCCTTTTAGTACCCGGCCACCTTGGCCGCACGGGGCCTCTGTGCAATGCACCCTTCCCCTTTATCATCTACCCTGCCCTTCGTAGCAAAAATTGGAACAGTCCTTAGGCAAACTTCCTTAATCGGTGTTGCGAGACTCGGGAATCTAGTTTTCCAAACTAAACTTGTTACTTTTGAACTTATAAAGCTCCCACGGACCTAGAGCCCCTCCCCTTATGTCCGTAGTGCACCACGGGGGAAAGTTGCCAGCCTTATGCAGGAGTTTTGAAATCTTTATGAAATTGCGCCAATTATATGATCAAGCCGCCATTTTCGGCAATCACAAAAAGTACCAAAACACCTCAAAACCAGTTTGGCGCTATCATTTAGCAACCCCGCACGGAAGTTGAGATTTAGAGGAGGGTAATGTTTTGGTTTGAAAGCGCCATTATTTATTAGAGATCCCTCCTCTCAAAACTAAAAGTAAGCATAATTCTATGGATATTCATTTTCTACACATCATGTAAATGTCCATTATAGTCCATTTTGCACAAGAATCATGGCTGTATAATTTTGATACGGTGTTTTCGGAACACACTGCATAAGAAAATATAATTAAGAGAAAGGAAATATAAAATAATTATTTCAAAATTTTAATAATAAAAATGAAGTACAATAACAATGTATTATTAAAAAGTATAACGTTTGAAGACAACCTTATGTTAATTTTTGAAATTTGGTGAAAAATTTGTCAAAGCCGTCCGCAGCAATTGTACAAGGTGAATGTGAAAGATATTTCGAATTCACGAACTTCATTGGGATGTACAGAGATACACAGCAATACCAAAAATGTACCAAAAATTGAAATTAGACGGCAAGCTGCTTTCTTTAGATATGAATAATTTAATTCTGGCACTAGTTCCCAGAATTCAATTATAGAAGTAGATTTGTGCTGCATTTGCAATGCCTGATTATCTTTCATCTGTAGTAACTCAAATTCCTCAGCCGCTTTTTCAACAAGTATTATTTCAGAAATTTAAAATCTATCTTCCATACTATCACAAAGAAACGGATTCACAAAATATGAAAATGTAAATTTAAAACATTTCAAACCTATATTTGAAATACGCTTGCAATTCAATTTTTTTTTGTATTCGTCTAAATTTCTTCTTTGATATTAATTATATTTGCTTTTACTCGTTGTAATTTGTTCTTAAGATCGTACACAAAACTGCTCTTTATTCACAATTCACATGGGGAACCCACAGTGAGTGCCCCGCTGATTTTGATGAATTGTTTTGGTGAAAGTAGAGCCAAAATAACGAAATACGTGTCTTGGCGTTCGTGATAATGCAGATTATTTTCGGAGATATTGATTTTTAATGATTTAAAGATTTTTCATTCTATATATGAGCTTAAAATACGACATCCTTTGCAAGACAATCGGTAGCTTAGTTGTTAAGTTACCGGGCTAGCGCTTCGTGTGTTTGCGTTTGATGCCCGCGGAAATCGATTACTTTTTTTTAATGCATCCTTTTTATATATTTATGTATTTTTATTAGTAAAAATACTTTGCTTACAATCGGATTTTGTTTATAAACTTACTTTAATAAAATTCATATTTACATATTTAATTCTGTGATACCATTTATCGCAGTTATAATTTTTACACGAATTTTAATTTTTAATTGAAGAGTTGTAAAGGTACAAAAAGTTTAGGAGTTAGCTGTAAGTTTTTATGTGAATATAACTTTTATAAAATTTGCGTACTCATTGTCAACCTGTGAAGGGATGAAATTACACCAATAACGCAGTTTTGTTTTATTTAAGGATGGAAAGATTTTTTTCTGAAAACTTTTAACAATTCCATTAAATAAAAAAGAAAACTGCGTTAATTCGTCTTATTTTGTCATTATTAGCCTTTGCAGTCATCCTCTATTAGCATCTATTATGCCTAATATTTTTTTAAATATATTTATCTATTGTCAAATGCATTTTTAGTATGTAATATTTTATTTTATAACATATAAGCATCATTTTATTTTATAACATATAAACATAATTTTATTTTATAACATATAAACATTTTATGTGCATCTCATTTATGTGCATTTTATTTATATAGAAACATTTTATTTTATAAAATGCAATCAATTTTATTTTAAAACTGACTGACGTGAACATATTTTTTGTGTATCACTATCGGAGGTGTCGGAATTGTATACTGGTACACAGTTTTGGATGATAATTATCATAAAAACAATAAAAACATAAAAAAATTCTACAACGTGAGCATTTTATAAATGAATTGTTCGAACAACTGATTTTCTTTGTCTAATATCATCTGGAAAACAAATACCATCTACATTTTCAAAAACGCTTCTTTCGTTTGTTAACTTTGCAACAAACCAAGAGTACTGTAACATATTCTTAAAATTCGGCGCCGAAAGTTGATTGTGAATAAGTGAATGGATCTTCAAAGCATCTATCTGCTCGCGTGTTTAAATGACTATTTTTTTGTAAGCTTTCAACACAATTTTGTAACCTTTTAATGAAATTTTTTACTTGACGGAAGAAGTACACATCACGAGGTTGACAGTATGGGGTACAATGAGGTGGAATTACTTCAACAGTAGAAGAAGAGGTGCCGTCGTCATTTGTAAAAACATTATTAAAGTGTGCTGGATCTACTTAACTACATAACAGGCTGGATGGCTACACCAAAACTTTTTCAACTTTTCAACTTTTTAATAATCAGCAATTAATTAAAAAGCCAATAAGCGTACAATTAACATAACTACATAAATATGAATTTTATTAAAGTAAGTTTATGAACAAAATCCGATTGTAAGCAAAGTATTTTTATTAATAAAAATACATAAATGAACATGTAAAAAGGATATATATTAACAACCGATTTCCACGGGCATCGAACGCAAAAACACGAAGCGCTAGGCCGGTAACTTACCAACTAAGCTACCGATTGGCCTGCAAAGGACGTCGTATTTTAAGCTCATATATCGGATGCAAAATCTTTAAAAATCCATGTCTCCGAAAATAAGCCGCATTGGCACGAATGCCGAGACACGTATTTCCTTATTTCGGCTCTACTTTCATCAAAAAAATTCATCAAATTCGGCGGGGCACTCACTGTGGATTCCCCCTGTCAGTAAATTTAACAAGATTCGTGAGAAAAGTTCTGAAATAATAATAAAAGTATTTAAATTTCCAATGGGAGCTGCACTTAACACCACGAAGAGCCGCATTTGTCCACCCCTGATATGTATACTTGACTTAGTTGTCTAAAAAGGCGTGTATTTATTATTTTCTGCATTTTGCAATGAATAAATATAGAATACCGCATATGAAATGCATACCATCGTCTCCAAGGACGGTAGAATTCAATTTGCAAACTCTGCAGCTGAGGAAACCGATAGTAATCTTACGATATAACTTTTTCTTCAGCCCTTGTCGATCCACTGAAGGATGAAATCTTCTTCAGCTTATCGTTATTTATAACGATTTTAGACTCTCCGTCAGTATGTTTGGATGCATGTGGTTATGCTGTCAACCCATTTGGCCTTTGGTACTTCTTAACTTGACTTCCCGGTCCTTTTGCATGGAGGGATCCAGTTTTGTGTTGGTATATATATATATATATTAAGTAAATTTACTCATTACAGCGTAAAACTTGCGAAAATTGCAGCCAAAATTTGCAAATATAAATATATATTAAATAATTAAATGAAATTATTTTTCTCTCTCATGGATACATATAACTTCCTAATTAATCAATCCTCACTTTCACTTGTAAATTATAACTGAAATTTGTATGGGTTCAGTCTTGTAATGAATAGTACTAAATATATTGGGCTAATTGCTGTAACTATCTAGTTACTATAAACACTACTAAATTTGTTAGGCCTTTTCTCGCTGTCTCCATCATCCCCAGGGTGGGTATATGTATGCCCTGTTGAAAAAAATAAATATAATAATATACAGTCGTCCTTTGCTATTCGCGATTGTTCAAAAGAAAAAGAAAACTGACAAAAATTTAATTTTTTTGCGTTATTTAAATTTAGGTTAGAATTTTTATTTAAAATGGTTTGACTTTAAAATGGTAAAAAAGAGGTTGTTTTAATTAAACATTTCGGGTGTTGTTACTACTTTATGTGGCATATAAACATCTTTAGTTTGTACAAGAATAAATAGGATTAAAAAATAGCGGTATATTAACCATATTTATTTTTCCTGCAGTTTTTCGTAAATATATTGTAGTAATGTACAGCATTCAATATGCAAGACAACTGCTATGAATAAAACCCGTATTATATGCGTCCAAAAGCCATCAAACTATGAATGCAAGTATGCACTTAAAAGGCTTAAAATATGCATTTATATGCACTTGGAATGAATAAATATGCACTAAATATTTGTTAATATAATTAAAAATCATATTTCCTGATTTTAAATCATATAGGTTTATTATTAACTGGTGAATAGGAATACTGGTTATACATAAAGTGACATGCATTATATAATAAAATTTTTATTACTTCATATCGCAACGTATCTCTTCATATTCTGAACACTTCAACTTTGCCTTCTATCATTCAATAGCACTTTTGTGGCCAAAAGAACTATAGGGGTAAATTTTGCGGATTGTCTATTACTGATAGTTTATTCGTGAGAGACTATCATCCACGTCTATTGTTGATAGATAATGACGTCGAATTTTACCCTATGTAAATAATTGTTTTAATCTGACCTTAAGGTAACAGCCAGTCTATCAGAATAGAACCAAATCTTCCAGTTCTCTAAGAAGGATGGTGGCTATAATTTAGCTATGACTACGTTTTTGGCGCCCTGAAATTAACCAAAGGTGTACGTTACGAAATTCCTTTAACTTTTTGTTCAGAGAAGGATCAAGAGGAGAGGTTAGCTTTGGCGTTATCGAGAAGTTTTCCCAATAAAGGAATAATGAAATACTTAAAATTACTAAAGCCCTTAAAATATGTGTTTATTCTGGTAGTTCACTGTTTTTACGCATTTATATGCACTGACGCTGAAAAGGGTAAAAGTATGCAATTGCATATGCACATATATAATTGCATATAATCCGGGCTCTTATTATGAACCCAACTTTCCCTGTCATATGCAATTTTGGTTTTCCTATTCGCAGATATTTCGTAGCAGGTAAC
Source organism: Dysdera silvatica (assembly GCA_006491805.2). NCBI lineage: Eukaryota > Metazoa > Arthropoda > Arachnida > Araneae > Dysderidae > Dysdera > Dysdera silvatica. The sequence continues at coordinate 23,138,526 of QLNU02014802.1, forward strand.
TTCTGCCAGTAGCGAGGCACGACTGTACACGTTTTTCTGTCTTCTTCAATAAATTAAGCTATTAATATACACTCTATAACAAAAAAATCGATGCACCAAGAAAGAGTTGTCCGATTGTAATGAAATTTCGTATGCAAAGACATTTTGACCGAACATGCAAATGATTAAAATTTGGTGTCCAATGAATGAATAGCGGGAACTCCAGCGCATCGGAACTGCGCATTCAGCAGGTGTATATAAGGAGCGATTCTCAATATGTGGTCAAAATTTCTGTTGCATTTTGACTGTGGATATCTTACGTCGACTGTAACAATGCCTCGCCGAAAGATTCGTGCTCATTACGAGCATATGTCAGAGTTTGAAAGAGGCTGGAACAACGGCAGATGTCAGCGTCGGGACGGCAGCGGTCGACCTAGGGCCACAATTGAATGGGAAAATGGCGAGCAGCTGTCACAGTACCGGATTCGTCGTTATCAACTATCTAACGTATGGCTCGCACACATGTGTCCAACATGACCCTCTGCAGACGACTGAGAGAGCGGAATTTACGCTCGCGTCAACCGATACGCCGCGTACCTCTCACGCCTTTACACCGTCAAGTCCGATTACAGTGGTGCCGGGCTCGATCAACTTGGAACTGCGCTGACTGGGGACGTATAGTCTTTAGTGACGAGTCCCGTTTCCAACTGTGTCCTGACGACAACCGCAGACGTGTCTGGAGACGTCCAGGGCAGCGTGGGGATCCTGCCCTTACTATCGCACGCCACACATGCCCACAACAGGGCGTTATGGTCTGGGGTGCCATCTCCTTTGATAGCCGGACCCCTTTGGTGGTCATTTCTGGCACACTTACAGCACAGCGGTACGTAGACGACATTCTACGACCGGTTGTGTTACCGTTCCTTTTGCGACACCCTGGACTTACGTTTCAACAAGACAATGCCCGGCCGCACACGGCACGTGTTGCTATGAATTGTCTTCAAGCTTGCCCAACACTTCCTTGGCAAGCTAGGTCTCCTGATCTCTCTCCCATAGAGCACATTTGGGACGCTATGGGAAGGCGATTGCAACCATCCCGGAATGTTGACGATTTAGCCCGACAGTTGGAGACAATTTGGCAAGAAATTCCGCAGGACACCATCCGGGATCTTTATCAGTCTATGCCACGCCGGGTGACAGCTTGCATCCAGGCCAGAGGTGGACCAACGCCTTATTGACTTCCTCCCTTTGTAACGGTCAAACTCTGCAATAAATCATTCAATTGTTCTGAAATTTTAATCGTTTCTTTTTCTATGTATGTTCTTCACATCCACCAATTTTTATCGCAATCGGACAACTACTTCTTGGTGCGTCGATTTTTTTTTGTTATAGAGTGTATGTATTAAGATCAGTCATTCATTTCATCAATTCATCTTTTGTTAAGCTAAACGTCTCTTGTATATACTATTCGCAGATAGTTCGTGGAAGATAACCTCTGCCAGTAGCGAGGGACGACTGTACACGCTTGTCTTCCTAAATGAATGAAGCTATTTAATATATGTGTTAAGACAAGATGAAATGATGAAATTAATGTTTAATGTTAAGTTGCGGTCCCTTGTATATACTAGTATACTTACAAAGATATTTTATTTATCTGAATTGACACATGAAGCGTGTATACATGTTGGGAACGGTAGTTAAGTTTACGTTTATTTGTTTTGTCGTTTGTTTGTTTTTTTGTTTGTTTTTTGGTTACAGTGCAATCTATGCCCCGAAGGGAATCGGGGGAAAAAAACTGGCAATTGCCAGCTTGACAAGCTCCTAACTCCCTATCGATGCTTGACAAACCAGGATATATATGATCGCGAGCGGAAAAAAAAGTGAACGTACGACTAACACAATACATGAATGTAAACAAATAAATATGACAAAACCCGAGTAAAATGTAAAATCACTGTAAGGTTAAAACGCAAAAATATAGAAATAGCAAAATGTGAAAACAACGACCGGAAGCTAAAAATACAAAACACAAAAATTTAAAATTATCGTGAACAAAAAAATCGCAGTAATGTTAAAATGCAAAAATATTAAAGTAACAAAATATAAAAACAAAGACTGGCAGATAAAAATACAAAACACGGAAATTTAGAATTATTGTGAACAGCAAAGTTAACTTTCAAAGTAAAATAAAACATAACGGCCATCTAAGTTTCATGGAGTCCTTTATATTAAATATAAGAGTATTCCGCCACTATCAAGTAGGTTTAAAATAGAAAAGAGCAGGAAGCATGGCTTTCAGCAAGATTCTCCTCCAGAGTTTGGAACGTAAAATGAGGGAAAGACAAGTCGCTTAATTAAGGAATCACAACTTTCGTTAATGGAGATTCTATGTTGCACATTTTTTTCAATCAGTGGAAAATTTACTCGAAAAGAATAAACACGTCGGTTTCTTGATACAATGGATATTGCTGGTAATTATTTTTTAATACCTTGCAAATAAAAGGTAACACTGTTGTGGTAACGGGTTGGTTTGGAGTGGGGTTAGGTTGCGGTTAGCAAGATTTGGATTCGTATCCCAATTTTAACACTACGGGGGAATTCGCCAGTCTGATTGGCTGCTATCCAAACAACGTCACGCTATATTGGCGAAAAAAAATAAGAGATAAGAAAAATTTCGCCAAATAGAAATATCATTTGGCCAATAAACGTAAACACGAGGATAGATTGATTTCATTTTTGTCGCCTTTCCGCAATTTGTTGCCTAGAGCGATGGCGTCTTCATCAGTAATAACACAGACCTGCGAAATAATACTTTTTAATTTTTTTTCTGCACCGTTTTAGGTTTTTCTAATGTTTTTCGGTAAGCTTTCAGAAATGCCGATCTTTTCCCTCTATCATGTAAGGTTTTTCCATAAAGTGAGGATGAAGGCCCATGAAAATCGTAGACGATTTAGCAGTGTTAAAAAACTTTATTTATGAAGAAACTTGAAAATAAAATTTATTTTACATTTTATTACTTTGTTATATTTATCATAGACACCACAAAGTTAAAAATCATTATAATGTCTCTTTTCCTTCCCCTCGAAGCTCTGTTTAGAACCCTTTCTCCTGTGCGCTGCTTGCGCCTCCTCCCTAGTTAGCATCCAGCAGTAATCTGCTATTATGTTGACGTTCCACCGGCTCTGATACCTCCATTCCATTTCCATTATATCCTGTTGAAATTTCTCTCCTTGCTTTTCACTTATACAACCGAGATTTTCTGGGAAATAGCTTAGATGGTAGTTAAAATGTAGAAATGTAGATCTTCTAGCTCATTAAGAAGCCTAAGGCTTTGAAGTTCTCCAGCATGTTTCCTACGACGTTCTTGAAGTCAGGGTCTTTCTGCTTGCCAAGAAACTTCTTTACAACTTCTTTAAAGGATTTTCAAGCTGACCTCTCAATGTTTTCCATTTTGGTTTTAAAGATTTTGCCTGTTATGAGTTTTTGAATGTTTGGACGGACAAAAACCCTTTCTTTCAGCATCGCTTCTGACAGCCCCGGAAGCGTACTTGCCAGGTACCTGAAATTATCACCATCTTTTGACAGGATTTTAAGAAATTGCTTCATGATGCCAAGTTTGACGTGAAATAGAGTCAGGGATACTTTTTTTGGGTCCACCAAAGATTCGAGGCGCACGTTCTTTTCCCCTTACCTTTAGCGTCCTGGCCGCAACGTCAGATTCTGATTCTTAGCTTTAGCACCAATGTTCCATTCGCAGAGGAAACAGGGGTATTTAGTCTAGCCACCCTATTAACCAAGGTTCATAGTGAGCACTTTCAGATCGCCACAGGTTGTCCAATCATATTCCTTGTAGTTAAGTTGGTCATCAAAGCTAAATTCTGTTACCTCTCTTTCAGATGAACAGAGAGGTCAACCGGTATGGAGGCATATCTGTTGCAGTTGTAAAGAAGGACAGCTTTCAAACTTTTTTGTGATGAGCCAATGAAGAGTCTCCAATCTTTTACCTTAAGTTTTGCGTTGTTTTCTTTCCATTATAGATTGAAATACTCCACATTACTTGGAAGTCATTACGTTAAATTATTCGTTTAAACGTTCTTTGATTGGTAATATCACTTATATTTTGACTTTTTGATAATATTTTTCTACTTTCTATGTTTTAATTTATCGATCGTGAAGTAAAATACCTCCTTCTAAGCAAAAATATTACTTTGACACATTTTTATAGTAGCACACCTAGTAGGTAGGCAACCAGACAGAAATTCTCGATTTGTGTCAAAACTGTACGTGATAGAATTTTTTAAGTATTTTTCCTGAAATCAGCATCCAAAAATACATAAGAAACGCCTTTACTTTGAAGAAAAAAAAATTATCGCACACGTGTGTAATCAGTGATTGAGCATTTCAACTATTAGGATATAACTCAAAGTCTGTGCAAACGAACAGCGAAGGGTTTACCCCGAAGCTGGGGTGTGAGTGTCTCCCGCCACCACTAACCTTTCCCTGATACTGGAAAGAGTAATTTGTTTCCAGTTATGAATTTTCTGAAAAACTCTCTAGAGAGATCTTTCTGGAAATCATCGGCGCACCCACGTAGGGGTTTGAAATGGCTTGGGCCCCTCCCTTGTGCTAACAAAACGAAAAATTATTACGCCAACAGACACTGGTAAATTATTTTATTAAAAATGTAGGATAAAATTAGTGATGTTCCCAAGATTTCCTTGAACTCTGGTGACATTGATGAGACTGCTGTTGAGGCAAGCAACAGCAGCAGCAGTGGTCTGGGACTGTCTTCAAACGCTTTCCAGGAAAGTAAAGGTAGCCCAAAACACAATATCAAACACGGTTGAAATAGAAATTCTGACTGCAGATATTTGTAATTATGTCAAGAAATCTAACCTCACTGATGGAGATAAGACAAGAGTGCTGGCCATTGTAAAATTGTATAAACATAATCTACTACTTCTAATTATTTAAGTATGTTGCATTATAGAATTATTAGTAATTCAAGAATGATAAATGTATACAAAATGGCAAACGTAATTGATATGGCGTCTGGCCATTTTTTCCACCAAAACTTCCTTGCACCACTGGGCCCCCGCCTTTGGGAATATTCTGGGTGCGCCACTGCTGACAATGTTCCAAAACACCAGAGATTCTCTACCGTAATAACCGTCACCGTTTCTCCTACTATGAGACGAGATAATACGCGGAGCAAAATTTGGCATTTTTCTCGCCAATACAGCATGACTTGGTTTCGATAGCAGTCAATCAATCTGAAGAATTTCGCTGTAAAGTTAAAATTGGGATAGGAATCCAAACTTCGCGTGTGGGCATCCCCAGGAGCGGCTCGAGGTTGATTTTGAACCCGGGCGGCCTGACACAGATTGCTTTTTGGCGCCCCCTCCAGAGAAATCAGAAGACTTTCACAGATACACAGTGAGCCATATACCCTATAAAAGTGGCCAAAAGTCTCTGAAAGAATTTCTCTAAAAATTTCTCCAAAGATGTCTCTATAAATTTCTCTAAAGATGTCTCTATAAACTTCTCTAAAGATGTCTCCATAAATTTCTCTAAAGATGTCTCTATAAATTTCTCTAAAGATGTCTCTAAAAATTTCTCTAAAAATGTCTCTAAAAAATTTCTCTAAAGGTGTCTCAAAAAATTCTCTAAAGATGTCTCTAAAAATTTCTCTAAAGATGTCCCTAAAAATTTCTCTAAAGATGTCTCTAAAAATTTCTCTAAAAATGTCTCTAAAAATTTCTTTAAACTTGTCTCTTTTTAAAGAGATTTTTTACTATTGGGTCCATTAAAAAAATTTTAACTTGACTTCAGTTTGGCTCCCCCATCCAAACGAGATCCCTGGAGACCTCCCGTGTCGCCCGACCCTTCAACTGCCCCCGATTATCCCAGGTTCAACCTCCAACCATGCCAAAAAAAGGGCGCTTACCTTCTCACAGTAAAACTCCAACAAACAACAAGCAAATAAAAGCTATGCCCATAAGGAAATGAATCCTGTTTAAAATTAACACTGTCGTCAAAGTCATTCTGGAGTGACTATTTTATTCTATAGTCATGCCAAATCAGGTGATTTGTTAAGCCCATTTGCTGAAAAATTTAATCTTAAAAGTAACATGTACAGTACAAATAAAACATAGGAACATACGTGTAACTATGTTTTCACTCCAATGCTTGTTTTTTAATGGCATGCCTCTAAAAAATTCTTTATTTTCTCTACTAAAAATTCCGAAAACTATTCCTATGTAACAAATCCATGTAAATTTATAACACTCTTTTTAAAGTTTGGTGATAGCAAAATACTATATTTGCAACTTTATTTTTTCGTGCAACTGCAAATAGCTTTAAGTGTATTTACCATTTAAAATCACCGGTTTTTCTTCAGTAAACATACAAAAAAAATACTTTTTTGTGTATGCACAGCAAAAAAAAACGATTTTTGCTACAGCGCTCAGTAACATACTTTTTAAGCCTCGTGAAGCTTTAAAGTTTTTTTAATTAAACCTTTTAAATAGAAATGGCCCTTTCCAAAATTTATTTTTGAATTAAATGCCTACGAAAAAATTTAGAGTATTTAAATGCATGATCCGTCCGAATGTTTACCTTTGTTTAAAACAATGCATTGATTTTTTATTTTTAAAAACGCCCGCCGAACTCGGTATTAGAATTAATTAGCAATTTTTTAAAACTTTTTGAGAAAACCTTACTTTCAATTAACGTATGTTTCAATAAAGGACATGAAGGTGAACCATTTAGTTTCTGATCGTCTCTGAATAAAGTTCAATAACTTATTGCCTTCAAGTCCCATTGAAATAGGAATTTAGTTTATAAGTTTAATATTTGCCCCGAAGTCAGCGTCATTTATTCTTCACGAAAACCTCTGAAAACATAGACAAAGATGATGATGAGAAAGGGTTGGGTAGCATCCTTAGATTATCAGGAACGACCAGGCCTGTCTCCAAAGAGTATGCGCTGTATGCGCAGCGTGCTCTCAAGAAATTTTAAAATATACCGAGTACGCACCGCGTACTCTCAAGGTCTCACGGAAACTTTTGTATTTGCTGGTTTTTTGGACAATTTTCAACAAAGTTAAGCCTTTTCTTGACGAGTCATTTACAAAACAAATTTGAATGGAAACAAAGGAAGTGCCCCTGAAAAACTGATGAACGTGGCAAGTGCCACATTGAGCGTGGATAGACTGTAGGCGACCAGTAAGCGCGGCGCTATGACGTCATCAATTAAAGTAACTTCGCAATTTCAGTACACTTTAATTAAGACAGCACCGCATACTCTCAATAATTTTCTTCAGGACAGTCCTGGGAATGAAAAGTATGAAAGCCAGCTTTTTTTTTTTCGCTTGGACGAAGATTCAAAAGTTTTTGCTACATTTAACACAATTTAGGAATTGTTAGAAAATATGATGGAAGGTAAAAAAGTAATGAAGGGAGAAGTGGAAGAGGATGTGGAACTGCTACCGAATTCTAACATCGAAATATATTCTGATATTTTGTTAAATTTTCGGGAGATCCAAAACTTTGTCCTGAACAAAAACGATGACTAATTATACAAAAAGGCTACGAATACATCGTCCACTATATTTACTGTACAATCCTTATAACGACAAAAACAATTTAAATACTTTTATGAATATTTTTAGACATAATTGCAGCTTAAAAATACCAGGGGGTCTATTTTTGGGTCACACAATGCGATGTCGCATATTATAATTTCTATAATTTCTATGATTTTCATATAAAATCGGCACAGAGGTAGCAAAGAGGTAATTTTAAGTTATATACGTAAAATGAATTCCAAAATTAAGTTTTCGTATAATTACGACAACAAAAAAACGGAAATAAAATAAAAACTAAATACTCACATAAAATAAGTGCAGGACGTTTGGATTTCGCTAAATCGAGGTTCTACTGTTCAGGCTATCTAAAACCTATATAACGATTCAATAAGTGAACACTATAATCCTTTTTCCTGGATGTCAGAAAATGCGGTAGATCTATTCATCCACTTATCAAATTGACAACGGCACCATGTCTTATAGAAGCGTGCAGCAGTAATTCGATGTTCACGCGTATGCGCAGTGCGGTTGGGCAGCCAACTTGTGATTGCAATTGAACATCTCGATTGTTAAGTTCAAGGACGAATGAATTGTTGACTCGATTGTAAATTTGAGTCGATTGCGATTCTTTCGATTGTAAATAAGATTCGATTGCGATTCTTTCGATTGTAAATCTGAGTCGATTGCGATTCTCCCGATTGTAAATCTGAGTCGATTGTGATTCTTTCGAGTGTAAAAAATTTCCTAATTACTCATCACTATCATGCATAGAATTTTCGGACGAATAAACTGCATAGTTCCATTTCATGTTGGTTCCATGGATGTGTAGCCTATATTCGGAGATTACCGTTTGTTAGAGATGAGCGTTATAAAAGGTTTTACTGTATTGCAGGATTAGAAGAGTTGCTCTTTCACTTTTAAAAAGTCATAAAAAAGTTAAGTATTATCAGAAAATGGCAGCGATAATGCTGATTATGACCAAAAGAAAAAACCCAAAACTGAGGGTACAAAAATATACTTTTGTACTTGCTCCAAATACACTGGCGGCACGAACTCCTACTTGCCCTTGGTAAATTACGCCTATGTCCAAGCCTTTCAAAAGTAAAGCAACGTAATCTTAGTCTATGTTCTACTTCTATGCAGATTCATGCACACCCACATATGTAGACAAATACTTGTAGTTCGCATGTGTGCTTACATGTAATTAACAAGTGAGAGTGATAATAAATGACAGTATTACATTTTTAGAGCGATATTTTCTGTTTTGCCTTCCACATTTAGATATTTTCTAGGTAAAAATGACACAGAATCACCCTTGATGTCTTTGCACCAAAAAATAGGACGAACTAATCAGTTAATAAAGCAGAACTGGAATGTTTGTTTTCCGCTGAGAAAACATGATAAAACTATGTTAATATGAATAAAAAATCATTCTGATGCAGCAGGAAAAGAAAAATATATTTTTATTTTAACTGTGACGAAATGACTTTGGTAATATTACTTCCCCTTTTCGAAGAGAAAAAGATTTCATATATTAAACAAAACTATTCATATAGAAGTATTAATTTTAGGCTATCTTAAGGAAAGACGGAAGCTGTACGTTTCTGATTTGTTGTATTTTAGGTTCATACAACTTACTATAATAGCTAAGTTCCTGAGGTTTAAATCTCCAAAACTTTGTTTTCTTATATTTTGATAGTAAAAAAAAAGTACTCTTTAGAGAATGGTATACAAAATATTACGCCTCACTACTTATGACCGACTTACCGAATAACTTGGAAAATTTATATGAATTTGATACAAATATGTATATAATTTGAACTTCATTCTTTTGACGAGAATTTCCATCGTCATGAAGAACCACCCTATGATGCAGACGGTAACAAACAGAGCTGTCCCCAAAGGGTACGCGCTGTACGCGCCGCGTACTCTCAAGAAATTTTAAAAAATACAGAGTACGCGGCGCATGCTCTCAAGGTCTCAAGAAAGTTTTTGTATTTGCTGGTTTTTGGACAACTTCCAACAAAGTTCGGCTTTTTTCTTTTTTTTTCTAGTCATTTACAAACTTGAATGGAAACAAATGAGGAAAACTCCTGTGAATCCCCCAGGTCTCAAAATAATATCCTGCGTATGACCAGAAGAGGAAGGAAAAACTGATGAAAGTGGCAACTACCACCTTGGGCTTGGATAGATTATCGACGATCAGTCAAATGCCGGTCAGCTCATCACTGTGACGTCACCGTCCAGTTATCCCTCAATTACGATACTCTTCAATTAAGACAGCACCGCATACTCTCAATAATTTTCTTCAGGACAGCCCTGGTACCAAATATTTCATTCTTTTAGTAATTTTGTATCTCCAGTTAACTCTAACAAAGATCACATCAGAACAGGCATTCTCTTATGTGGATGGACCCATAGGCAAATATGTTCCATTAGCAAAGAGCTATTCTGCTATATCCCATAAAGAACATCGTATACCCGCTGGAAATAATAGATCTGAACTTCTGAAAATATCATCGATGAATTTTATTATTTTTTAAACTAACTTCATCGAAGTAAAAGTTTTTAAAATATAACTTTTTTCAAAAACAAAGTTAATGTCTTAAGCACATCTCCAACGAAATAATAAAATTGAACATTTCGTTTATATTTGAGCTATTTGAACCCAAGAGTCACAGAGTAGTTAACGCTGTATCTCAAATTGAATTTGAATCCAGTCTTAATGAAGGCCAATGTTGGTAATACCGTTTTCAACGGTAAAATGATTTTTAAGAGTGAAAAGTTTACGCTTCCTCTCATTAAAGTTGCTGGTTCCTTTTTTTTTTAATCCCTTTTGAGAACGGTTCGCCGAATAGGCAAAGAAAAACCGCGGAATTTATTACATCTAGAGCAGAAGCCGTCGAAATTAATTTAGTTTGTGTCAAGGACGCTAAGCTCCGGATTCAGTCCTTCCAGAAACAAGCATGGAAATAGGGACTCAAACCAGCCATGCGTAAAATTACAAAACTTTACTCCAGCATCGTGTTTCCCCCGAGTCTTTTTTCTATTTTGTGTTACTGGAGAAGTTCAAAATGACTCCCTATTTAGATCACTGATCCGTCCGGGAATGCATCAGAACAATTCAGTTAGAGACAGATCAGGGGCTGACTGACTCTTTTTGATGAAGATCTCTCGCATTATGAAAGATATAATACTCCGAATTCAGTTGTTAAAATCCCAAGAAAATATTTATAAGCAAAATCTTTTATTTTTCTGTGGGATTGTTTAGCTATTTTACAGCTTTCTTTTTTACGTTCTTTAAAATTTTAAAAATTTTAAAAATCAATTTAGCGATTGAATTTTGATCAACGCAGACGTTGGTAAACCAAGAAACTGTGTTTTGTCACACTATTTTACTCTGCTGTAACATGGCACAATCCTTCAAAAGAATTAAATTCGTTATTTTAATATGTACCGTCATTATCTGCAATTAACGGACATCTAATTTCTAGAATTTACGCCTGATTGTGTATTTATTACGCATTTTAAACAGTTGTAGAATTGTACTACTTACCAGAGTTTTATGTGATATCTTGTTGGTTATAAACAAACAGTTTCATTGCTTTACATCACTCATCTCTCTTTTATGTCCTAATAGATGCTCATCACGTTTGTAAGATTCAGTAGAGACCCATCCACTTTCTATGTTCCAATGGATTCTGATCACTTTTTTTTTATATCTCCATAGATATTTACATCTAGGTATTTGCAACTATGGGGAAAATTATAAATGAAAACTTGATTACATTGGTCATTCTTCTTCTCAGTGACATAAAACTTTCATTTTACGCCCAAACACCATTAATACCACGTATTTTACTTTTTTAAGAGAATTTCTTTGCATTAACTGGGACCATCATGGAATATATACAAAGTATTACAGCAGCAGGGTTAGAAATATCTAGGAGGGATAGGGTACACCTAGACGAACAATATTTGTCATAAAGCCCAGGGTCGCAAACCACCCGCAGCGCCATTTCTAAAATCGTCCAGCATGCACAAATAGTGACAACCAGTGCATGAGAAGCGCAAAATGCGATGTCCTAATCATCTATGCACTTGAGCAGCTAAGCAGAGTTTTATCTGGCGCTTTTCACGCACTGATTCTCACTATTTGTGCATGCTGGACGGTTTTAGAACTAGCTCTGTGAGTGGTTTGCGACCCTAGGTTCTATGACAAATATTGTTCGTCTAGGTGTACCCTATCCCTCCTCGATGTTTGTAACCCTGGTGCTGAGACACCCTGTATATTAAAGTATATTGCGGAGATATGCATGTTAGAATGTTCATTCGCTACGAGCTCACACATTATACTGGTTAACTGTTCGAATGCCTTGCCGAAACTGTCATGGTTACCACTTCCCTTCTTCTCAGTTAACTCAAACCTGGTATCTTTACGTTCTGGGTATGTGCAGCTCGTCTTCCACCTGAACATGAAGCTGATTAGAGCAGTCGCTACACAAGTAGTGTAACACTTAAAATCAAATTACATGTTTAATGAATCCACTATCAATAAAAAGAAGCATAAGGTGTGGTGACAGAAATAAAGCGAACGAATTATCAAATTTTGTCGAAAGTCAAGTCTCACCACTAAACATAGTCCTTAAGTCGATACCACAGGGCGAATCTGCTGCGCATTTTTTTTTTAAATAATCAGGTTTTTCCTTAGTGAATGAAACTATTCACCATCAAACTGAAGTAGAACGTGTAACAACAGCAAACTAATTTAAAAATGATCAATTATCATCAATAGTTGAGAAAAGGGAAATTATTGCATTTTTTTTGGGTTGTTGTTACGAAATTGAATTTTCTTCCCTCATAAATGAAATCGTCTACCATAAAACGAATGACAGCGTGTGTCATAACGGGAAGAAAGCTATTGAATTATTAATTATTATTATAATTATTATTAAGGTTGTTTAGTATAATGGGACCAGAGTTTGACTCCAGGGAGAGAAAAAGGGTTCCTTTTTTTCTTCCCCCTTTAATTAAATTGATTTTGCCATCAGAAATGAAACCATATAATATAAGAAGATGAATCAGAATATATGTATCAACATAAAAATAGTTGGGGAATACGAGTTATGACCGGAAGTTGAGCTTCGTTTTACTGAAGGTGGTCGCAAGTTCTATCCCCGGAAAAGGAAAGTGTTGCTTTTTTTTTAGTCGAATAATTTGATCTTGCCCAGGTAAAGGAAACCGCTTGTCAGAGAAAGTCAGCAGAATGTATAATTACTCAAAAGCCTCTGAGGACTTACCGCGGGAAGGTGATTTTTTATCGCTATTTAGGGTTTTTAGTGCGATCCGGTAAATACAAACTTCTTTCTAGTTTTTTGTGTTATTATATTTAGCTTCTAACTGACAAACAAATATCACAAAAAGACAGTACTATATTATAAAATACGTGTATTAATTGAAGGAAAAAACTGTGAAATTATCGCCAAAAGTTTTCTTTCGTAACTGTGTAGAGTTCTGAATTCGATTCCACGCGGTTGAAATAGCTACTGTTTTTTTCCTTCTGAGTAATGAATAAAACTTTACTTTTCGGTTTATATATTGAATAATAAAGATTTTAGCATCGCGTGCGATGCCAAGTAAGAGGCTTCGATAATATCTCATACAATATATTCTATGGTTCAAACTATCTACTTTCAGAATAGATACCTAAATTGTAAGAATAAAACTGATTAAATGAATGAAATTAACTTGGTTCCAAGAAGATTAAATTTCAGCTCCCTGCTGATTTTAAATATGGTGAATCAATATAATACTTTCCTTGATAAATAAAATTAATTGAATTGGGAGCAAAAGTATTTAACTACTTCTATTTTTGGGAAAAATTGCCTCGCAGAGAAAAATATTGATGATGATTTTTATGGAAGAGGTATTTACTTTGAAGAAAAAGACAATTGTAATACGTCAAAAGTAAATTTTTAATTCTCAAATTATTTTTTTTTACTTATATATTTGTTTAATTTTCTTTATCAACTTTCACTCAAAGATTTTTTGTTTCGAAGAATAAGAATTATTTTACCGCCCTAATTAAAAAAGAGAATTAAGATACTTTAACTTTCAAATGAATACAATGTAAGCATACACTTGAGAGGAATTAATTAAAACTAGCAAAGAGTTTCGATAAATGAAGGCTAATTTTTCAAAAAAACATTACATTATCTGTGAATTAAATTAAAACTTGTTTTTCTGATTAAAATTTGTATATGAATGACGCTTAATCTCAGGATTTATTAGCGCTAACTTAAATTAAATCTCAAAGAACCCATTCAGAGTTAAGCCCTTATTTTTATTTACATAAATTAAAGTTTTCCTCAAGTTTGGAAATAATGGCTAATTTAATACAGTCCAAACAATAGAAAATTTCGGCAACATATTTTCTACTGATTTAAGACAAAAACAAAAATTGCTGAAGTAAGTACTAAACCTTTAATTCAATTAAAATTATTTAATAACGATAAATTTAAAAAAAAAACTTTTTACAATTTATAATTTCAAACCATTGGAGTTGTATTGCCCAATAAAAATTTTTACTTTTAATTATATATTACTTTTATAGATTATTTCTTTTTTTTTCCCCTTTTCTTTACTTTTATTTGGGAGAGCCATCAGGATTTTTGATAAATCCTTTTCTGGCTCCTTTTGCTAAAGCCTAGTTTTCGTATCGCCTATGATTAATAGCCCTACATTTTCGTTTATTCACTCTTCGTTGTAATAATGTTGTCATATCTTATCATTTATGTTATCTCCTATTCAGCTCTTACATCTCGCAACTTTGTGATTGATTATTCGATCCTGTACTAATAAACAAGTTTGTATTGTAGATATTATTCTAAATACAATCTATTAACTGACACTGTGACAGTATATTATCTAAAACTATATTATCTATCAACACCCAAAGACTAAAATCAAATTTTTTGCTGTTTTTCAATATCTGTTTTTCATTAGTGTAACTAGGGAGGGGGAAGTCTAGAAATGGATTGGCCCCTAGAAAGGGTTAAGCTCTTTCTCTCTAGAAAACCACAAATTATATGCTACGTACTAATCACTGTGTTGTAGACCACAATCCCCATCTAGAACTTTATATTCGTTTCCCGGATTTCGGAGCAAGTTAAACCAATGTTATTTTTATCAATGCTGAGATCGTGTCACCTTACTACTGACATTAAGAAAATCAGAAATTGATTAGTTGTAGCGTTAACTATATCATCATATTTACTCGAAAGGTTTAGTTAAAAAGCACATACAGAGCTTTCAGAACTCCAGAGAAAGAATCATAATATCGTAGCTTATAAACAAATAGGATTTATATAATTTTTTTCGTGTTTAATATATGCATGTATATAAAATATATATATATTTACTTTTTATTATTCACATTAGTTATTAATGAATTTTAAGGTCCTACTATAGAAATGCTTCTGTTGTGAAATATATATTTGTTTTACTTTTGTATAACTATTTTGTTAATAAATATATATAAGAAATAATCCGTTTATTCTTTTTTGTTTACCACTTCAGGCCTTGAAATTACCGTCAAACAGCAGCTTCATTAAACACTATTTTAAAATTTCAAACAGAGACATAAGAGAGATGAGCCCAACCCCACAAATATAAACCAAACAAAACCCATTCGTATTAGAAGGCAACACATAAATATATAAACTAATAATAATATTGTACATAAAACAAATAAGCACATTCTGCTCATTTGGCAGATAATTTTTATATTTATCATAAATGTTTAATCTTTAAACATAATCTTTAAACTTTTGAGTTTATTCAACCTTTGAGTGTACTTAAGCATCAAATTATGTATATTTTAATTGATCGCATAGTTATACAAGAGCATTAGAGCTGACATAAAGAGCTAGTAGAAAAGGCTTATGTTTGAAAGATAATAGAAAACTGTTTTTCGTTGTTCTACAAAGTCTCCCTGGGATAGATAGCCGATTGCCTGAGGACGTGAGCGATAACAAACGTATTCCAAAGGTTTTCCCTTGGGACTTCGGCGAAATCCCTCTCTAGCTACATTCTTTCTAAAACAAATCCACCAATACAGATTGATGTATCTGCAATTCAGAAAGATTCTTTAACTGGAAGTACGTTATAGTTTTCTAAATTAAAATGCATGTCCAATCGTTCTTATGAACAATGTACATATCTTTATGTACAATATATATCTATATATTTATAGTATATATCTTTACGTACGACTGTAAATGGGAATAAATATGCAATGACTATATATGCACAACATCAATTATCATCTTGAATATATCATCACCACCATCATATGAAATTATTACCTACCCTCTGCTGAATGAAGGTGTCTCCAAATGCTTTCTACACAATGCTACCCTGCGAAATTTGCTTCCATGTCACCCTAACGGGCTTTCTTATTTCATTCACCCATCTAGTTTGAGGACGTTTCCTAGGTTTTCGATGATCTTCTGGAATCGAGTTGAGAATTTCAATTGTCTGTGATTGTCAATTCTTATCAATTTTTATCTATTCTTGTCAATTCTTACAATATGCTCAGTCCATCCTCATTCAACTGCGGATTCAGCAAGTGGCGGAGGGGTCGATCGCCTACCCCCCACCGTCAGGCTTAAATAGAAAAAAATAAAGTTGATGAAGAATATCTTATGTTGTTTGTTACGACTGTAATAAATAAAAGTCTTACACTGGCGTCCAAAGTATCTAAGTCTTGGAGAAATGCGATCAAGACGTTTTTCCACGAATCTTCAAGCTACTCGCCTTTCAAACTACGTTTTCAGTAGGTGTTGCTTCAGCAGAATGCAGTTTTTTATCGTTGAAGCGCCGTCAAACTTGGCTTCGAACGCGGATGACAGAAGAGACTTTTAATACACACCCACAGAGACATTCATATTGATGTAAATAAAGTGATTGACAAATTTTCAAAGAAACCAAGATGGCTCGACTTTGCACTATAAACTTCAAGTTTTTTAAAAAGTTGCTTGTTATAAAAAAAGTAAAATAATTACGATGTTTTTGTAGTTTAAATTTAAACTTGTTCTATTAATTACATTGTAAATTATCGTTTTGGTTATTGTATATGTCTCCTTTACTAGCTTATCCTTCTGTCATACTTGACTATAATCTACCCTAAACCATATAGTTTAATTAAAGAAAAGCCCAACTTTAATTCATTGTCGTAAATTAAATATTTTGGTGAGTATAAAGGAAGGCTAGTAATATAACAACATTTACCTAAACTATTTAACACAGTCCGAAACTAAAAATTTTCCAGGTGGGGGCCCCCGAAACCGCCCCATCGCAATAACATCCTGAATCCGTCTTTGTCCTCATTTCAATCTTTTTACTTTAACGATGATGTCTTTTACTCCTGTTTTGCTCTCCCATCCAAGTGTTACTTTTTCGGTCTTTACTAGTTATTCCAAGTATATATCTCTCAATGTTCCTTTGTTTTCTATAACTTACATATTGCTGCATTTGTTAGATTCCATA
This sequence comes from Dysdera silvatica, assembly GCA_006491805.2. Lineage (NCBI taxonomy): Eukaryota > Metazoa > Arthropoda > Arachnida > Araneae > Dysderidae > Dysdera > Dysdera silvatica. The sequence continues at coordinate 23,155,642 of QLNU02014802.1, forward strand.
TTTCTGATCCATAAAAGAAGACTCAAAATATATTCGTTGAAAATATTTCTTTTTTAGATACAACGACAACTTCCCCCTCTGAATGAAACTGTTTCTTTCGAATGCACACTAGCCAAGATTAGTATATCAGCGGAGTCCCTTCCTAATGTCACTTTCTATGGAAATCAGTTGTACAAGGTAAATATATGACGCAGTAATTTTTAGCTCAGTGTAGTCAACTTATATTTCGCCATTCTCTACTAGTTATCATCTGCAATTTAGATTACCTCCGATTGCTAATTTTCTAGTTTTCTGTTTATTTCAACCTAATTTTTTTTATTCTCATTTTTTCCCTTTTGCAAATTTTTAGATATGCAGGGCGAGTTGCCGAAATTGGAGCATCTAAATATTTTTAACATATAAGAATGTATACGTATTTTTACCAAAAAGGAAGCAGTGGGAAAATTCTGCTATTTACATTATCAAAATAATCGTTTCAATTAATGAACTTGCTTTCCGAAACTGAGCCACTAATTTGCTTAAGCACAATTAAAACCAAAGCACTTTTTAATTTTCGAAATTACTCCAGTGCACTGCGTACACCTCAGTGTGATATTTTATGCACTGTGTCATCTCTTAATTTTTTCCTTCCTAATAATACAAAACTATGTAAATTTTTACAAAATAATTTGGCGTAGTAGTTGGCAGGTAAGAGTTATAAGTAGAAATAACGTAATTTTTGTTCTTTGTCATTTATATTTTATGATTTTAATTTTTTTTTTGACTTGCTCTGATTCCGTTTTTGTTTAAAATACCATATGGGAATTAGACCGGTTCAATTCAGATGACTGTTTACGATCCAAGCTGGGCAACTTTTATAAATATTTAAAGATATATTATCGAACTGAATTTTAAATTACATTAATAAAGCTACTATAGCAAATTGTTACCAGACACATGTACTTTCTGAAGATATGACAACAGTTTTGCTATTTACTTCAAATACTTACTGACCATTATTCCTTTGTTAAAATATTTGATTGATGATATCTAAATTCCAACAAGCCTACGCTAACTGCGGCCACGAGGGGTGATTTCTCATAAAAATTATCGCAATAGCCAAATTTACGTCCATGCTGTTATAATATGTATATTCCCGTATCTATGTTCAATGTCAACTAATATTTACCCCTATCTGTACAGTGGACTCTTCCTTCCGGTTTGTTGATCATGTGACATATAAGCGATGCCATGGTGCTGGCTCTGGCGGTCGCCCTCCTCTTGTACGCTGCTTCTATGTTTTTTGTGTAACCAATAAACTTTCTGTAATCTGTGTTGTAATTAAAAATGTTTTAGTGTGTGCTTCTCCTCTGTTTCATGGAATTACAATAGGTTTGGACCCAGCACGCTTCCACTGCGCGTACTGAAGAAAAACGATAGGCCACACCCAACGAGAAGCGAACTCTCGAAGCCGATTACAAAATGGCGACTTATGGAAGAATGAGAATTGAAACGCTGAATAAGGAAAATTACGAGACGTGGAAAATTCAGATGATAAACTTCTGGGCTTATGTAGCTGGAATAAAAATAGCACCGGAGTTAGAAGCGAATGACCGGAAGATGATTGAGGAGCGTGATAAATAAACTGCGATGGACGAAAAAGCTGGAGCTGATTTTGCGTATATTACCAGCGGAACTAAAACTAATTAAGAATTACGAATCGTCCAAAGACGTTTGGATTAAACTTAAAGAAATTTTCCAATCCAAGGGTCCCGCCAGAAAGGCGTCACTACTGAAGTCTCTGATTTAGCACAAAATGCCGGACACCTTCCAGCGGCGACGTTCGAGACCATTTACGAAAATTTTCTTTGACATTGTGGACTGACTTTCCGAAATGGATATTAAAATTGACGAGGACCTGTTAACTATTATGTTGTTATACAGTCTACCATCGAACTTCGAAAATTTCAGATGTGCAATCGAATCCCAGGATGAGTTAGCAAAGCCGAGCGTATTGCGGATTAAAATAATTGAAGAGAGGGAAGCGCGCCGCCACGACACGCAATATGGCGATCTGAGAGCGTATGTCGCTACACACCTTAGAAAGAAAACATGGACGAATAAATCTCAAAAAGCATCTAAAAATGCTAGCGAGTATTCGAATGGTAATTCAAAGATAAAATGTTTTAAATGCAAGCGGCTGGGACACAAGGCAAATCAATGTGACAGTCAAAGAAAAGAAAATTTTCTTCGAAAACAGGAGTACATTGGACTATTGACGTATATGGACTCGGCGACAAAAAGTGCCAATGCTCTTCTTACGCCAAACGAAGACACCCAAACACTCTGGTGTCTTGACAACGGGTGTACAAGACATATGTGCAGAGACTAATCAAGATTTGAGGCCATTTATGATACAGACGTAATGCAGATGAATTTAACCAACGAACTGTCGACCGAGGTTACTGGATCGGGAAAAGCGATTATTCAAGCAGAAGTCAACAATCAAATACAATATGTTAACGTACACGACGCTTTGTTGGTTCCCGAATTGCGAACGAATTTGTTATCAGTGGCAAAGTTATATGACAGGGGCTATACTGTTATGTTTGGAATTAAGGTTGCTACCATTAAAAATCCCAAGACCAAGATGGAACTGACTGCTGATAGAAAGTACAGTCCTCATTATTTACGTGGAACAAACGTTGAGAGTGCGTCTCATACCAGTGAATCTTTGGATAGTGGTAAAAATAAGATGGCCGACGTTGTTAAGTGGCATTACAGAACGGGTCACTTAAATATAGGGATCTTATATGTGCAACGGGATCGGGAAATATTCGTGGCTTAAATGTCTTAAAATCCCCAAAGGAATTTAATTGTCATATTTGCGCAATTAATAAGTTGACCCGCGCGCCTATTCCAAAGTGATCCGAGTGAATTTCTAAATTATTGGATATTGTTTATTGTGATCTTTGTGGTCCAATGAAAGTCCCGTCTTTGGGTAAGTCTTACTATTTTATTGTATTTATCGATGAAGATTCGCGTTACTGTGCAGTGAAATTTCTAAAATGTAAGAATAAGGCACTGGACGCATTTAAGAAAGTTAAGGCATTATGCAGAGATGCCAACCTGAGAAAGTAGTCGTCCGTAAAAAGTCAAGAATTTTCTGTAGTTTTCTGTAAAACCGCGCTTTTTTTTTCCTGCAAAAAATATTTTTTAATAAATAAAGCACCTACATTGTTACAGAGCAATATATATACCTCTCCCCCGACACCACGAGGCAACATGCAAGTATTCCAAATGATGTGACTCAACTCTGCATGTTTATGTATTTATACAGTAATCACACTCTCACCAATACCATTTGTAGCAAGAGAAATATCTTTTGTATCAGTTTGCAACCGTGATTTTTAATCAATGCAACATTATTCTTGTTTACTAATTGCAAAGGAGGGTAAAGGCGATTTTTTTCACATTTCCACGAGCGATTTGACCCTGTAAATAGAATCTAAAATTCTTATGTGAGAAAAGAGTAGGGCTTCACAAAGAAGAAGGCAACTCGAATCCATAAAATCATAGTAGAATACCCAAACTTTAACATAAAAACTCAGGACTAAAGGAAAGTAGAGGCTAACGTGATCTTAAAAATAGGAAAATTATAAAGAAAGCCACGAACGAACTTTTGCAGCTGTGAAGTAAAAAGTTATTTCTAAAGATTCAATTTTTTACCATTCTAAGTTGCGAACCAAGTTGAACAACAACAAACTCGTAATTTCAGATCAACATGACACTTTATCAGGGAGCAAAAGCAATATGTTTCAAAATAATACCTTTCTCCCAAGCCAATAGCAAAACGTCTCTCAAATGACGTCACTCGAACCAGCCCAGAATTATTGTTTTCTATATAAAATCAAACCAATGAGATTTCGAGGTTAGAAAGGGAGCCGAGAGAAGTGACACTCCCCCTTGATTGAAAAGGCCAAGCAAAAGGAGAAAGAGACGGATTATGGCGGATAAAGTTGAGCTAAACTAATCCAAAAGATGAGCAGACGATGGCCTGGGAAAATAATATCTGAGCCACTGAGAATGGCACTATGAAATAGGAAAGAGAATAAATAAATAAATAAATATATATATATAAGTAATCTCCAATCTCGAAGAGGTTCTCAAAACCGTAGACGTGGACAACGAATATGGAGGGCTATTGGGTGAGCATATTTTTCCATTAGCAGCCGCCTCATTTTATTAGCATCGATTAAGCAAATCGTTAACGATAATGAAATAGTGTTTAAGAACAATATTATTAAGGTACAATGTCAGGAATTTTAAATAACTATTGTTGTTATTATTATTGTATTTTTGTATTATTGTATTAAATAGCATTGTCATAGATTAAAATTATTGCATGTTAGATGAACCATATATAAGTGTAAACAGAAAACGATGATACGAATTAGCGAATTTTTTAATCGAAATCGACTCAGGTTAAGAGTAATTAAGAAAATCATGTACTTATCAACGTGTTTAGTGAATGTATCAGTGAATTTTATTTCTTCGATTGAATTATTTGAATCTTTTGAGTTTGATCAACGAGGATAAACTAATAGATAACCATTCTCATATGATAAATTATTTCGATAAGATTTAACTGATATGGATTCGGTAAATCAATTGGTAAGTTTTGAAGAACGGGACTCCACTAATATATGCACCAAAATATACGAATTTTTATGCTCATGCTATCCCGAAACCAAGGTATTGGGTTTAGTTATAGTCATGTACTTCGTGAATTATACAATACTGATTATAATATCTGTTAAATTGTAAATAAATATAGTTTTCATGTTGAACAATGTCTTATGCAATTATTTTACAAGTCACTAGTTCCGCATATTGATTTTATGCAATCATACATACTTATTTCTTGATGTAGATATTTGAGGTTTTGCAAAACAAAAAACAACACAACGCGTAAAACCCAAGTTTAATTGTCCTATCCGAGCAAATACCAGACCACTAGATCATCACGACCAAACCACATATTTAATCTAAATGTTTCAGTTTTTAATATTTGTTTACCACTTAATAATTTCATTATCACATAAAAAATGCCGTGACTTAAACAAATAGTCATGACAAGGTTCGTAGCAGAAAAAATAACTTTCGGTATCGGTTTTATAGAAAAGAACGTTTTGCATCAATTTCATAGAAGCAAAAACAGTTTTTGCACCAGCTTTGTGGAAAGTAAACACCAGAATTTTGTATTTTGTACAGAAAAATTAGTTTTCACATGGGAAATTTCACATTTTGTAGCAGGTAAGAAACAATTTAATCAAATGAATGAAAATGAGCACGATAAAAGAAAAGTTAAATGTTCCATTGAATGGTAAAATTTCTTAAATATACAGTTCTTTTTTTCCTTTTCTGTAATTTTGAAACTTATTCCGCATTCTTCTCTTCAGAAGTTAAAATTGTTGAAATACGTAAATTAGCTTCAGTCCACAAACCTTTCCCACTTTCAATTACAGATATATTATTTCTTTGGATGGAAATTTGTAGGTGCAAAGTGCGACTAATGACCGCTAAGTTTGTACCCTCCAGTAGGTGGTGTATCAGGGCAAAATTCCTCTATTTTGATGGAAAAATACTAAAAAATGACCAACAGTCATTAATTACAACACATTTAAAACGTTCATAATTTTGCCGCTAGGCTACGCATGATAATAACGAAATTACGGATGGGAAAAAAAATTATCACTCATTAATTAACATTCAAATCGTTTTTTAAGTCAAATCATTAATTTACTATTTTTCTAAATTCTACAAACAAGCACTAGGTAGTGTTTCCTCACGGAATAGATTTATAAATTAATTAAATAAATCGAATAGATAAATTTACTATGAAATAAATCTGCAAGCCTCCGCGCGTGTAGATACAACAGCAGAAGGGGGAAATATTCTAAAATATATGCCGCTAAATCTCGACACAAGTCGGCCGCTATTTTCTAAAATATCGTGAGAAAAATTTTCCGAAATTTTAATAAAATGGTGCAAGTAAACAGTTATTCAAAACGCGGTTCAAAAAGGTTCAAAGGTTCAAGGTATTCAAAAAGCGCTCATAAGACGTAAGGCGAGATTCATAGCAAGAGGTTATGATAAGAGGTATAACGTGGATCGTAATGACACCTTTGCTTCTGTTGCCAGATCAGGGTCGATTCGTGTAATGAGTGTCCTAGCAGTTAAACTACGAATTGAAATCCAACAATTTGACATAGCTACGGCTTATTTAAATGGAAAGTTAGAGGAAGATATATTTTAAGTAAATTCTTGATAAAATAATCGAGACGGAAAAACCTGATAGCGATATATTCATAAAAGCTTCAAATATGGTAAAGTTGTTAAATAAACGAGACAAGATGCTTTTCCTAAAGAAATCGCTTTATGGGTTGGAACAGGCAGACAGATGCTGGAATTCGAAATTAAACGAAATTCTGAAACTCTTTGGAGCCAACAATGCCGATGCCGATCCCTGTGCATATTATATCAAAGACAAAAAAACGTTTAACTGTAATTGTAGTGTATGTCGATGACATTTTGTTTATGTCACAAAATGTCAGTAAACTAGCGAGCTTTATAAATCACCTTGGAAAAGAGTTGGAAGTAAAATATTCAGGACTTGCAAAATTTTGTTTGGGAATAAATTTCAGACAAGAAAAAGGGAGTATAACTACGGCCCTGCGGTGGCGCAGTGTGGTAACGCGTTCTCCTATTGCGCGGCTAATCCGGGTTCGACTCCCAGCAGTGCAAAAAGAACGCTTACTCAGAGATCTCATAAAGATCGCACTGCTCACTGTAGTCCGGGGTTTGGTTCCCCAGGCCTTAAGAGGTTCGGATTCCTCGGAAAACAGTAGGTCCCGGCGCAGCATGACCACTGTAGTCTTTGAGCCGTAAAACCAAAAAGAAAGAAAGAGTATAACTACGAGTCAACCAAGCTCTGTTAAGAATTTTTTTAAACGTTTTGATATGGTTGACGCTAAGCCTGTGACTTGTCTCATGGATGTTAGCATTAAGTTAAAAATGGCCGATCATTGTGAATAGGATTTTCCCTACCGTGAGTTGATTGGGGTTTGATGTATCTGCTACTTCCACCCGGCCGGATATTGCAAATGTTGTAAGTAAATTGAGTCAGTTCTTGAATTGCTATAATAAGATTCATTGAACAACTACAAAACGTGTATTACGTCACCTTAAGAAAACAATTAATTATGGACTGGTCTTTAGACCCGCTTGCGAACAACTCTTTGGTTATACCGATGCTGATTGGGCTAATTGGCTTGATGATCTTAAATCCTATGCTGGATATTGTTTCATTTTAAGCGGCGGTACTGTTATATGGGAAACTCGTAAACAATGTACTGTTGCCCTATCTCCTACAGAGGCCGAATACATAGCTCTCTCAGATGGCACAAAAGAAGCCATTTATCTAAGTGAATTACTTAACGAATTATGCGACTCCAAGCTTGATAAACTTACCAAATGTTCAGTGACAACATTGGAGCAATAAAATTGTCTGAAAACCCTGTTTTTTTACAAACGGACATCGGAAATAATATTGGACATCATTTTGTAAGGGATGCACTGAAAAACGAGCTAATTAATTTGAGTTTTGTTTCGACTAATAAAATGGGTGCAGATATTTTCAGAAAGGCATTATCATCTTGTAAACATTATCAATGTATGAAAATGTTAGGAGTTGAAATTATTGAATTGTATTTCAGGTAAATTGCGTCGACATGGTGGAGTGGGTGTTAGAATATATATGTTCCCGTATCTGCGTTCAATGTCAACTGCGATTTCCCCCCTCCCCTATCTGTATAGTGGACTCTTCCTTCCGGTTTGTTGATCATGTGACGTGTAAGCGACCCCATGATGCTGGGTCTGGCGGTCGCCTTCCTCGCGTACACTGCTTCTACATTTTATGTGTTACCAAAAAGCTTTCTGTAATCTGTGTTGTAATTAAAAATGTTTTAGTGTCTGTGCTTCTCCTCTGCTTCATGAAATTACAATATACGAAACCTAAATTAAATTGCTTATTTTATGGTGCAAATACCTTATATCGTACAAGTTAAGTTACGATGGCGAGATCCGACGTAGGCGCTTGTCCAAATTCGTCAACTCTTCCCTATTTGCTTACGATTTCTTGCAGATGAATATTATATAATAGTAAACCCCCAATTCAAACATATGATATTAAAAATTTTAATTAGTTAAATTTAGAGTGACTTTAAACTTCGTAGAAAAATTGTCTGAACATTATCTTTCCGAGGTATATCCAATGCAGGCCATCAAGAATTCTTCGCTGACGATTTCATTAAAATATTATTTGTATTCTCAGATATCACCATGTGGTGTTTTAAGTGGGTAGGTTATTGTAAATCACTTCGATTAGTATTTTCCATTCGATCGTCATATAATTAGCATTTGTTAACAAAAACGTTTACTGTGAAAAATAAATTTTCACTGTGGTCTTATCATATTCAGTATTTTTTAAATATTTTATAAAAAAATTAACTTCTAATTTTTATTCTGCATTAATCATAGATGAAGTATCCTTTCCTTTGTGAAAGAATATGTTTTATTATTTTTCCGATATGCATATTTCTAAGATTCATGGCGCAAACGGTGTCCAAAACCTTTCGTTTTAACTGCAGTTGTTGAGTCAGTTCAAATACCTAGGGAAACTATCAATATTTCTTCTTAATACGTATGCGCTGCTCAACAAATAACTCTTCTTTTCTTGGTCTGCTACTGTACTTTCCAGTTTCTATAAGTATTTTCAATGTAATTTTTTGTTGTAATAGCTCCAAGCACAAGGACCATAACTTTAATTATTGTTGTACGCTGTTCTCAAAGTCTTTTGAGTTTTTGGTCCTGCGATGGTTCAATAGTAATCTGCTTATTTATAGAGCCTTTATCTCTGTTTCGGCTCTTAAGGGTGTCCGGAAAAGGACGCTTACAGACTAACTGTTGTAAACTGTAGATTGGGTTCCTTCGTAGACTACAGTTACAATTATTGAGGAAATGCAATAATTCCATCCAGTTATAATAATATTTATAAATGCTTTGAATGCTCAGTGTAGTTAATTAAGGCGCGAGAAACATAAACAATTAAATACAAAGTTAAAAGAATTCTGTATTATTTTTTTTTTTGGCGGAACGTCCGAAAATTGTGTGTGCACACTTTGATGGTAAACGGTAGACTGATTATTATTTTAGAATTCGAAACGCAGTTACAAAAATAGAGTTGCCAAATACTAAGCATGGAATTAGAATTACACAATATTTGTTGCCGGATACGGAAAGTGGAATTACGTAGATTTGGAAAACATCGCATAATTGGAAACAATTTGGCAAGTTGCCAAGTTTAGAAATTGTACGTATTAAGTTTTCGTTTCTTGCTATTCTAAGTCGCGATAATCTGAAATAATGGCAATAGAAGCCTGCAAAGTGAACATATAGCTAATCTATAGGACCTGGCGTAGTATGTTCCTTTCTGTCCTTGCGCCTTGAACCGGGATCCGAAAAAGTGGTCCCAACATCTCGCCCCCCCCGGATAACTCCGCCCTCTGCACATAACCAGTAGGCTATATAAATATGTAAATAATATACTCAATTTTTAACAGGAGAACCCCTGTCATTCGAACTTCGCTTAACCGCAATGACCTTCTATACAATTTATTTTTTAATTATTGTTTCTTAAGTAGATACATGTTCAATTTTTTTTTGTCAAAAACGCTCACATAGCAGAAATCCTTCATAACTAACCCCGGTTATCCGAACTTCGCTTATACGAAAAATATTTTATACCTTTTTCTAATTTTTTTAAGGAGATTTCATAAAAAAATAGTATAGAAGGTTATTTTGGTTAAGTAAATTTCAAATAACCGGGGTTCGTAATGAATGACTTCCACTATGTGAGTGTTTAAAAACGTTGAAATCCTGTCCACTAAATAAACAACAATTAAAAAAATAAATTGTATAGAAAGTCATGTCGGTTAAACGAAATTCGGATGACCGGAGTTGTACTGTTATAAAATTGAGTGTATTATTTATATACTTATATAGTTTACTGATAATCTAGGGGGGGCAAAATACCAGGGGCGAAATGCTGGGTGCCACTTTTCCGTAAACCATAGAGTTCTGTTGATACTATGATAGTTTATAATATTAAATTAATCATGATAGTTTATAATTTTTCATACTTTTTTCATATTATTTTTATATTCAGTTTTCTATGATTTTTTACAACATTATATCGTATTAAGTAAGTTACTGCACTTTTGTTTTATAAACAAGCAAATCGTAGACCGGAAATTAATATGAGGACAGTTCATATTAATATGTTAGAGAAAGAGGGGAAATAGGCTTCGATACCTTAAATACATAAACAAATTGTTAGTCGTTAGTAAAGTTGTGTTGGACCTTAATATCATTATTACATTTAAACGGCCTATTTGTTTAAAACGGGAATCAATATTATATATCGGGGGCTCTTAAAATGCAGTAATTTAGTAGCTACGAAGTCACAGGAACATTATTATTAGCAAAATTAAAGCTCTTAAAATGAACTGCAATCTGGTTAACTGAGGTATAAACTCGCTTAATTAAACAATTCAGGAAGTAGCCTTAAAAACACTACGGCAGGAGAAGGTCGGATGAGCCTTGTAATGAACACACTGGTGAGCTTTAAAGCATTGAAAAGGTTCATTGTTTCCAGAACAACGGGAGAGAGATTAGTTATAATACCTTGCATTAATGAAATTTATTTCTTTTCCGGAGAACGCAGAGGTAAATGTTATCGTAATATTGTATTTGTTTTAAAGTTTGTATTGTATAGAAATAAAATACAGGGTACCAGGGAGGAAATTACATAAAAAGGTTAAACACTGGTAAAATAGCAATGAAAAAGATCACTCAAGCTTTCGGACGCATCAGCAGCAGTCCTTCATCAGGAGTAATATGCTCCTGAATGATACTGTCTCCCTTTTCAATCATTATTATTCTATGTAATTTGTATTGTGTTCAAGCAAAGTAGGCATGAATAACAAGGCGCTAGAGTGCGTTTTCATGTCTTTTACACAGATGATGTGTCATTATAAATATTTAGTTGAAAATATCCTGATTTCAGAAAAGAGTTCTGGCTTTTCTCACATGGTAACTCTAGTGAACGATCGTTTTCACGAACCAAAGCGAACCCACAAAACGTAAGAAAAAATACGTAAAATCGTAAGTTCGTAAATGGGAAATAGCACTTACGGTTTGTGGCGAAAATCTTTTGTATTTCAGAGAGTTAATTATTTAATAGAGTTGAGCTAAGTAGGGTTATTTTCCAGGTGATTTAAATATTAGTTCCAGGGTACAGAATTTTTAGGTTTAAACTACGATCTTCGGATTGACTGCCGTATATAAGAAGCTGTACACATTAGTCAAGTACTATCTGTATGTATCTGATACGAACGTTATATTTTTCAGGGATCACGCTTTAACTTTACCACACCTAATTTTAATTTTGGAGGACCTTAAAATTAACTCAAATGAATAATAGTAAATATTAACGTTTTTATTCTACAAAGTAACGTTTATTCTACAAAGTAACGTTTTTCATTCTACAAAGGCTGGTGGATGGACAAACTCGTATAATTTTATATCCATGATTTCAACTTCATAGTCAGCGAAGAAAATGTTCAATATTTTCTCATATAATAATATTTGTTGTAAACATAATATTATACTTCGATAGGATACAAATAACTACTTATATTTAACATGAAATTATAGATAATAAAGTGTATAGATATCATGGAATGATTAAAATTCCTCAATTTTAATGGCTACCATCCAAGAAAAATTTCTCTAACTTCTTTCAAAATTAAAAAAAAACACGTCGGAAAACGCATTCATATTATTCTTGTAATGGACACGATGATTACGTTTACGACAATTATTTTCCGTAATAAGGTGCAACGTAATCCATACTTAAGCTACATTATAATTGTAAAGTGCAATCCATAAGGATTGTATTATGAAAATCAATAATCATGCTGCGTCGGAAATAAACTCGCCGCCCGTGTAATACCCTCTAATCATCTATCTGGGCAGCATAAGCTTTGTTAGACTTTTTAGTCTTTCCTCAATGCTGCCTAGGTTTTGTTTGTTTGTTTGGCTTTTTTATGGCGCAAGAGCATCTGCCTAGGTAAAGCGCCAAAACACTTATTTGTTCAAGATAATTATGGTTTATCCGTTAATCATATTTATTTAGTCATATCTTTCATAATCATAATTACTTAGTTAGTACAGCTTATGTATTGTATTTTTAAATTATTTCATCATAATTTGATTCTATGCTTTGCAGACTAAATCAAGATCTGTATAATATTATAGACACTTGCCCAAATGAAACTATTTTAAAAAAAATCGACTAAATGATTTAGCCTTTTTTTTATATTAAAATTTGGTTTCTCAATACTAGGGGTTCCCGACCTCAGGTCGCAACCCAAATCATGTTTGCGGAGGGTTGAAGCAGGGTCGCAAGAGGGTTATGGATGGCTCGATAATTATTATTAAAAAAGCTTTTTTTTACAATTTTTATTATGAAGGGGGGAAAACATTCCTTAAAATTTGGAGATATCTTAAATATATTTTCATGTATAGATATAAAATTTTCCAAAAAAACGGTTAACAGTAAATAATTTTAGCCAGACTTCATGGCAAGAACATGATTCGTCTCATAAATAAGCGAAAACACGATTTAGGCATGTTCAATCATCGTATTTGTATGTGTGTCGCTTATATAGTGAACAAACATTGATATAAAATAATTAAAAATTTAATAGATATATCGATTAAATTTTCGGAACATCCATATTCTAAAACCACATCTATGTTGCAAACCTAGAGAAGGGTCACTGGTCACATATACAAATCGTAATTTGGTGTCGCGGGTTACATACAAATCGTAATTTGGTGTCGCGAGTTACATACAAATCGTAATTTGGTGTCGCGGCAATAAAAGGCAGGAAACCGCTGCTCTAGACCAAAGGTTTTTAGACGTTTTGTCGTATGGAACCCTTTTTTCCCACATGATCAGCCACCGAGTCATTCCGTAAATATTATCATAGGAATACTCATAGGGCTATTATTTATCGCCGTTTGGATACAAACATAAAAATAGGCAATTAATGAATATAAAAATGTTGGCAACACTTTACGTCTATGGGATACCTGTTATTGTTAGCGAATTGTTTAAAGATATTTCATGAGAAGATGGGGAGTTACAGAATTTAAAGTTTCCCTTGAAAGTTTCAGTGATGTTTTACAAATTGCTTGCCGAACCCTCAAACGGCTTTTGCGAAAGTCTTGGGTTTCCTGAGTATTAGAGCCCTTGAGAAGCATTGCTTTAGACCTAAGAAAATAGTAGTAGATTTTATGCCGCAATAATCATTTGTAACATTCTTTCCCCGAGCTTCTCGGATCTCTGAAAAATGAGCCTCAATTTAATTATGAGCTTCAGGGTTCCTAAGAAAAGAGCATTTTCTCCTTCACTAAATTTCTACGATGTTCGGTGCAGCTGTCAGGTGCTTCTCTCCGTTTTACACGCGCTGTATTATTATCTCCCGTTCTAAGTTTATACTCAAAATATTCTTCCAAACTCTTAAAGTGAAATGTTGGTAGAAATACGTAGAATACTCTTAGTATAGGACTCGTATTCAATTATTTTGAAGTAAGTATTAAAATTATTTATGTGAAATTTTTTCTAGTGCTAATTTTCCCGCCACCTCGTAATAATGTTCAGGTGTGGCGAAACTAGTGAGCAATAGCTTTTCTAGAAAAAATTTAACACCCTAGAAAAATAAAAAAATTACACATGAATGTTATGAGAGGACAATCGGGTTTCATAGCATCCCACCTAGGAAAAACTTAACATTCCTTGACCTAGCGGCTAGTTACTCCAATAGCTTTTAATTTTATTTATAAACCAAGAAAAAATGAAGGCCCAATGGCCTCCTAGTGGTTAGGGGGGGAGGAAGAAGGGAAGAAGCAAAAGTAAGGAGCAGCAGAAGGTAGCCAAAACATACCTCCACTATAAGGAAAGGAGAATGGATAAAGAAGCGGTAAAAGAAAGGATTTTATAATATGCGGACACACATCTGGTTACGGATGAAAGAAAAAATTTAGTTTATAAAACAGTAAAAAATACATTGTTAGGAAGAAAGGCTGATTTAATTCTGATAGATTAACGAGCATGAAAATATTTGAAATTTTTAAAAATATCCTGAAAAACACTTACAAAGTTTACGTTTCTGCCATAGAGAATCTTTCTTTGCTATGCAGAAATGAGGAGAGGTAAACCGTTCCAAATAAAATTCAAACTTTGCAATCCGGTAAGAAAAGCATTAAAATGTCATACGATTTTTCACAGCTAAAGAAACCCAACGCGACGAAATTAAGCAATTTTGGTTATCTATAAGCCATTTAAAATCAGAGACCACTTCGAGAAAACTTTCAACATCGCGGTGTGGGTTGTCGTGTCCGAGGTATTTTGACAAAAAAAATTGTTATAATATTAATATTTCATATTATAATTTGTAATTTTAGGGAAATAACAATATGTCAAATAAAGCAGAGAAAAATTATTTCTTAATCAAGTCAAGTACTTCTGAATTTTTAAAACGTTGAGTTTTTGCTTGAAGAGGAAAAATACCCCAAATTTGAAAATTCAAGTATTAACGCCTTTCCTTGAATTTGCATATTTGTTTCACTTTATGTATATAACTATTAAGCGACTAAATTTCATCTTAAATTTATGGATATGCAAATCATTATTACAGCCATTAACTATAGAAAGATAATTAAGAAGAATTCCTTAATAAATGTATTTTAAACAAATTTTTGTGAGAATTAATTAAAACCATACAAAAATAGTTAAAGACTAATCTTTTTAGTGAATGGACTTAATTTAAGGAATAAATTAGAACATGCCGGGCTAATGATTAACGTTTTTGTGTGTGATGTTTGGAGGCATTGATTTACAAAGATTTACTTGAAACAAATAACGAGCAAATGGGCTCTTTTTGAATTTATTCTCCTAGTTTTAGCATACATTAAGGACCGATTTCTCAAATACTATTTGAAAAATGGTTAATTGATTTTAGATTCCAAGTCTTTTGATAGAGGAAAAGGTACATTTCTTTGCTTTAAAACAAAATAAATAATGCAATGGAGCGTGTATTAAATGCTTACCTTTTTAATTTAATTATAAGCATGTGACAGAAATTCATTTGGAAAGCTTTTGCTATTCCCATTTAAAGGTTTCCGCTAAAAGGGTGGGTAGATTTTACTGAAATTCAAGAGCTGCATCAAATCGCTTTCTGTAATAAATATAATTTTTGCGTACGCATATATATTTTACACGGTTTTTGTACAACGGACATTTGCAAAACTTTCTATATGCATCACACATTTCTGTATTAATTAAAGAATACACATTCGGCTGCAAACTGGAGGCTTTTTGTAATTTAAAAAAAATTATGTGATTTTTTCTTTTGGTTTAAGCTATTTTAAGAGATTTTTCGTTACATTTTTTTTATTTTTCTGTTTATGGAACAACGGAAAACGAATAATGCTCGCCAATAAGAAAATGCGACAAACATTAATTTTTACATTTATTTTTGCGAATCAAAATTTGTTGTAAAAAAAGCAACTAGGAGAAAATTTTAGCGTATTACGCAACATATTCAAAACCGTTTTTGTTGTTTTACACAAAATCGAAGGAATTGTGAATTGTCAACATACTAGGGGTTTTCTTCAACTTACATTTGCAATTATTATGCATATTTATATTATTTACTGAAATCGAAAAATAGAGTCATATGTCTGCAATAACATACAAACAGTGATGTAGATTTCGAACTGAAATCTGGCAAAAATAGAACGTGTTCTTTTGCGCTTTTACAATATTCAATAAGGAGGAGAAAAAGCGATTTATTGTTATTATTATTTTCTTTCCTTAAAGATAGCAGGGAGATTTAAAATCTTCACAAAAGATATCCATGTCGCTTTAGTAATTTGCACATCTCTTAATCTCTCCCCACGTTTTCACCCCCCCCCTTTTTTAGTTCCATCTCCTTCAGTTGTCATCACAATGCATATGTGTATACGTATTTTTTTGTATTTTGCTTCTTTGTATAACTCTATTTTCTTAGAGGATCCATCCTAGAACTTTTATGCAAATTTTATTTAATTTCTCCATAATGGTACCTTTTAGCCAGCAACGTTTACTTCATTTTATTACTTTCTCACAGATTCGTGATTGCATATGTTTCATTGTACTATGATAACTATCACTTTCATCTGCTATTGTCAATATCGATTATTCCACGGAGGCAATTATTTATAAAAACTTGAATTTGGTTTAATTTAATTATGAGATTAAAATTTTCAGACAAATACGAAATAATTTCAAATTATTTTATGAAAGAAGAGAAAGATATTATAAATACAGGGTGTCCCTGAATTCATATGCCACACCTTAAGGGGAGATCGTATTGCCCGAAATCTCCATGTCCGAAAAAGAGCTAGTTTGACTGTAGAGTGAAAGTATTATATGCATCCACATCGTTGCTACTTAGGTAATTACAAGCACAAAAATTTTTGTTTGACAGATAATTGAAGTGATTTTCTTAATAATGCAACAGAGATTAAAAAAACGGAAACTCCTGTCTCTCGTCCTGAGTAGTGTTGCCATTTAGTCATCAAAGGTATGGAAAACGATTGTTTTACCATACTGGAGGCAATTAGGATTTGCTGGGAAGTGTTAAGCATGTGTAATAGGTGAAGGCCATCAAAAGAAACAACTTTGGTCTAGTGAACCTATGTCCAAAAATGAGCCATTCTGGAAATGTAGGGATGCTATTATTTGCATCCACATTAGTTAATCATGTAACGGGATTTGATGATTTGCCGTTTCAGACTAGAATTATATTAGAAAAGGTTCCACCATTTAATATGGTCCAAAACTACATCCAACGGCCAAATTAATGCAACTAGGAAATTCATGTCCCAAACGTGAAGCCCTCGTTCATGCGTTTTTAACGTCAGTTATATAGAATGATATATCTTCAATTATTTTAAATTTATGTAATTCACCTACTTCTATAATTAAAAGAAATTCTTTACAAGTAAGGTCAAGATGGATAATTGACGATTCTGAAATATGGATCCGGTAAAGAATCGGGAAATTATAGAATGGATTAACATAATCTCCATCCATTTCTGCAAAAGTTCAGCTTAAGAAAGGTATCATTGAATCAACATACACTGAAGAGTGCTATCTATTTGGGAGCACGTCATGATGAAATTAAAGGAAAGAATATGCAATCAGTTACCACTTGAGGGGAACAACATTAAGCTGAGACACAGTCAGAGAAATGAGGCGACTGATGAAGGATTTAAAGATTTCTACAGAAATTACGAAATTAGTACGAATGTAATTAGTACGAAAGAAATTATTCACGATTGCAAGGTTTCTGAAATATGGTTTTCACTTTCCTTCAACCTCTAAATTTGAGAAGTCCCTTAAGAATCATCGTCAAATTTTTTAAAAAATTTCACGTGACGTTCCTAAAATAATACCCTTATATATATATTAAAACATGTATATGCCGATATGAGAAAATACGGGGAGTAACATATTTGCAACTAAGCACTAAAATACTTCTTTAAAACATCCTACTTTGTTGAAGTAAAAAATGAAATATTTGAATATTTCATCTATGAAATTATATTAATTCTATTGTAGACCCAATAGTACATCTTTAAACAATACATCTCACACCCGCATATCTATTCCATATATTCACGGCATTTCCGAAACAATCTCTCGCATCCTCAAGGAAGCAAATATCCAAACATTCTATTCCCCTGTCACAACACTTCGCAAACAACTTACAAAAGTTAAAGACCCAGTTCCACCAGAAGATCTCACAGGCGCCATATACCAAATACCATGCAAAGACTGCAACAAACATTACATAGGACAAACAAAAAGAATGATCAAAACAAGAAAAAAAGAACACAAACAAGCACTCGCGAAAGGAGACATAGCCTCACGTCTGGCAGAACACGCTTTACAACACGGACACGAACCCGACTGGGACTCAACAAAAATACTACACCGTCACATCACAAACAAGAATAGTAGACTCTTCTTAGAATCTTGGGAAACTTACAAACTACACGGGAAAGCCATTAATACATCACAACCACTTCCAGAAACTTATAAACAACTCTTACTCTGAAATGTATGAGACATCCCCAAATTAGGTAACCCGCAGTGTGGGTTTCTCATTGGTCCCTATTGGGGTTCTTCCATGATTCTATTGGAGGCCTCCCATTGGTTCTCATTGGGTTTTCCCATTCTGCGGGACTACTCTGATGAAGGGTTTTCCAGAAATTTCAAGTATAAAAAAGAGACAGAAACATAACATCGTCATTACTCCTGATGAAGGACTGCTGCTGATGCGTCCGAAAGCTTGAGTGATCTTTTTCATTGCTATTTTACCAGTGTTTAACCTTTTGTATGTAAAAAATACTAATTCTAAGTCAAAACATATTACGTACGGCACAGAATATATTTTAAATTACCCATTCTGACTTCAGATCATTTGTACATTGGCACAAGGAAACTACCGTTATGTTACGCCGAATAGAATTCAAGCTTGTTAAATAAATATTACCATAATATTATTGATGGTTTAATCGTGATGGAAAGGGTGCATATACATGATTACATACTTTTAATATGATATGTTTTATACAATAACCTTACTTCATAGTAACTGGGCAAAAATTCGTATTCACTTTCCGAAGACCAGATTAAAGTTAATATTCGCTATTAAAATAAATTGCAACAAATTTAATCTTTTTGTTTTTTGCTCCTACATTAGAAATTAAAAAATATTTTTATATCATATATATACTGTAGAATTATTTCGCAAAGTATAGAGTAGAAATATTTTACCAAATATATTTAAAATATTTCACCAAATATAGTTTAAAATATTTCACCAAATATAGTTTAAAATATTTCACTAAATATATGTAAAACTATTTCATCAGATATTATAGAAATATTTCACTATGCATATTATGGAAATATTTCACTACATACTGGAGAAAAATTTCTTAAATATAATGTAGAAATATTTCTTAAATATACTGCAGAAATATTTCTCTCTTTTAAATATAATGTAGAAATATTTCACTAAATGTACTAAAGAAATATTTTACTAAGTATACTGTAGAAATATTTCATTAGGTATATAAATATTACACTAAATATAGTGTAAAATTATTTCACTATGCATATTTTAGAAATATTTCACTAAGCTTACTGTAAAAATATTTCACCAAGTATACACTAGAAAAATTTCACTTCGAATATTGCAGAAATATTTGACTATATGAAAAAAATTTTATCTACTAATTTTTATAAAAATTGTTTCCCAAATCTGAAACAATTATTATAAAAAAAATTTCTGACGCTCCATTTATTTTATTCAAACTAGGATCTTATTTACCCTCTTAAGAATGGGATAAAAGAATTATCACATTATATAAGCTCAAACTCGATACAAACCAAAAATATTTTGCTTTAAATTCCAATAGTTGAATCCTTGAGCTTCCGAATACAGTATTGTACGGCACTGTTGTTGTACTTAAGTATTCAAAGGAAAATTTCCCATTAAATCAAGACAATTAAAAACAGAGTCTTTGAAAAATGGATTGCAGAAATCAACCTCACTTCTTTAATTGAGGAGTTTCCTTTGATAGAAAAAAAATTAGCATTTAGAGCAATATTTTTGTTACAATATATATTCATAGATATCCAGGTGATAAACTGGAATATTTTTAGTGTAAGATGTTGTTATAAATACGATTTCACTCATAGAACATATTTACGTGTATTATCAAATCTTTAAAATTATTTCTGCTGTGCAAAGCATACCATATTAATTCAATGCCGCAATTCCTTTTATTCTGTCATAATAAATTATTTTTTCTTCTTTCTTCCTTTTCGCTTCCCCTTATGCGCTTAAATGATATATGGCGGAAAAAATTCAAATGGAATTTTACAACAAAGTCCTTTACCGCCGTTTGCTTTCAAACCGTTAGAAATGATGTTTTTCTCCACGAATTTACATTAAATTCTGTGTAGAAGTGTTGAATAAAATCTTCACAAAAGGAAAGAAAGTCTTATGTATTTTGGATTAGGAAATATCTTCTGGGAAAAGGTGTCTTGGGATATTTTCATTCTTTCTGAGATAAAGGACATCCGTATTTCTTTTCACGCATTTATTTACATAAAGAGGAAGCGAAATTGACTCTAAACATGTCAATCGTCTGTTGATATTTGCTTAGCCAGAAAGCTTTGAAGATACTTATTGCTTCTAATCCAACGTTGCATTTTTTACCGATTCCAGTAGCCATGAATTTACATGAGTTAGAACTTTGGAAATGTTTTCATTTTTTTTGCAAGGTAAAAAGAAAGAATAAAAGAAGCTTTAGAATGAGAGAGAGAAAAGGCAAAGTTCACTTGTCTTCAAAGCAAATAAATTACTCAATCATGGATATGTACACATAGGAATCATTGAGAAATCTGTATCAGTTTAAACTATGCGTGATGTTATAAAATTTATGTTTGTACTAATAGTGTGAACCAACTTGGTTGCTTTCCTAAATAATACTAGTTTGAAAGAAATGTGTGCCTGGGCTGAAATACTGTTAGAAATAAAGCGTTGATTTGGCGTCGAATGGGATGAGTAAGGAATTTACATCAAGTGTTTGGAGGTATTGGGTTGATTTTAAGCTATAATATTTTCACCATCGTGTTCGTACAAACACGCCCCTAGTCACACGCGTACTGTCTCTGCCGTAGATATCTATAGATGGTCACTGTACTATGTATGTGTGAAAAATACCAATATTCTCTCTCTGTGTGTGCCTCGTCGTCTTTAAGTTTCTTGTGAACAGTGGTGGAAGGGCCTAGACTGTTTATATCTTTATACATCGTTATTATCACGCTTTACTGAAGTTCCATATATAAACAAGTCTATTCGCATGGTCCGTTCGGCGGGTGTTTTATTCCTTCATTATTAGGTTTGTTCACATCTGTAATTTTTATTCTCCTTGGATATAACTTTTGTTCCGATCTCTTATTAATTATGTGTATTAACCCATCTATATTTTATTTGTCTATTCCTCCCATTTTCTTGGAATATTTTAGAGCTGTAGTTATTTTGATTAGTATTGGTATTGGAATATTTTTTCTATAAGGACGCAAATTACTCATTTATGAATATACTTCTCAAACTCTCCTCTTCATCGCTTCCTTCTTTATTCCCTTCTTCCCATTCTTCCTTCTATTTTAATCCTGTATATTTTATCCTTCCCCTTCCTTTGTATCAGTTTATTTCTCGATTTTACGCTTAGGAAATTTACTACGATTGCTTCTCGTTTCTTTTAATGATGTTATACAGTATATACCGCCGATTTGGCTCGAGTCAATTTGCGTATCTCAGAGCTCACTCACGATTTTTCACAGTTTTCATTGCCTTTTTAAAGCCGTTCCGTGCAATTTCTACGTTGAATTTTCTAATGTAGCGTTTTCCAGGTTAACCAATACATCTGTTCGAATGTCCAATTTTCTTTCTAGGTATTCCAATCCTCTATTTAATTCTCCAGTTTCATTTTCCATTTAAACATCCTTTTCTCACTCTGTTTTCAATTCCTTCATCCTAGCTCTTAGTGTCTTATTCTCTTCTATTATTCTGGCAAACTCTCATTATATATCTTTAAATACTGCTCTAATTTCGCCATGAATATTTCTTCGTTCACCTATTTTACGTATTAAATTTCAAGCTCTCTGTATTTACCTCTCTACACTTGCATTTACTTTTTCTTTTATTCCCATCAATTTATATGTTATCCCTTCAATGGTAACCTTTGTAGAATATTTCTTTCTTTCCTCTCTTATAATTGATCCATTTATTTCTTTGCTTGCTATAATTTATTGATGATCATGTCGCCTTTTCATCCTCTAACAGCATCACTGTTTCATCACCTTCATTATCATATGTTTGCTTTTTTTTTCTTTTACAATTTCTATTTTTCTTCTCTGTTTATTTATATTTAAAGCCCGATTGCCGGCTGCATAATGGAATTTTCAAATTTGGGTTTTACCTTTAAATAATTTCTTTTACAAACTTATGCTTTCCAAGTATCGTTTATTTGTGACAAGAAGTCGGTTTTTGCAATTGTACCTCCGTTTCGTCTAATCTCGGTTATGTTGGCTTCAAAATTGATAATGCCTTTTTTGTAATAAAATGTATTGTTGGCAGAATAACACCATAGGCATCCTCCATTTTACATAATCTCACTTTACTGGATATCGCAATAACGCGATTTAAAAAAATAAAAAATGCTAAAATTTCCATTCATCCATCCGCTTACG
This sequence comes from Dysdera silvatica, assembly GCA_006491805.2. Taxonomy (NCBI): domain Eukaryota; kingdom Metazoa; phylum Arthropoda; class Arachnida; order Araneae; family Dysderidae; genus Dysdera; species Dysdera silvatica. Next base: position 23,178,191 of record QLNU02014802.1, read on the forward strand.
CGTTTTCACAATAACGTGGTTCAAAAAATTTAAAACATGCTAAAATTGTTACCATTATTTTCAATTACCATTTGCCAAAATTGCAAAAAAAAAATAAAAATGCAAAAATTTCCATTTCGGCGAAGAGCCCTGTGTTGATGAGCCCATTAAGAAACTTCACACAAGACAATTGCTGAAATTGTTTAAACACATCGACAGCGCACTTAGTATCATTGAAGAGAATTATTCTAACGTAGAAGCGCTGAAGTTGCCAGAGAGATTCATTGTTCTTTGACTTCCTACAAAGAAATTTACAGAGGGAAGGAAATTGATGTTTTTGTCAACTTACTTTCGACAATTTCTTACAGAAAGCCCCAATTCGGGACCTCCAGGAGAACAAGATAAATAGTACAGCATGTAATTTTTGAATGTACTGAACAGTACTGTATTTGAAATTATTAATTAATTTATAAAAATTAATAGAAAAATTATGCATAAAAATAATAATTGTATTTACGCCAGTTTTAGGTAGTTTTTTTTTTGGTGTTGGAACAAATCCCTTGCTCACCCATGTTAAAATGAACTCACATTACTCGTATTCACGTTACGCGATAATTTCTCGTAACCAATTAACTCTTTGAGGCAGAAGATTTCAGAGAATAAATAGACCCGTGTTGCACAGAAATTTTGTTGAGTTTTAAATTAAACAAAATTGGTATATTTTTATTAACAAAGGAATCACATAATATAAAAGAATAAAAAAATAATAATTCAATTGAATTTGTTGTTATAGGGTGGGACTTAAATAGTCTTAAATTGCTTATATAGAACTAACTTTTATAAAAAATAAACTTACTTTTACGATTTTTCACATAAAACCGGGGAAAAAAGATTGTCGCAACAAAACTTCCGCTTGCAACAATTGATGAACATGTAGTGGCATGTTGAAACTTGCCAACACAAGGGTCACATACAAGGGACACATGTAAGGACACATATAAGGGACACAACACATAACATTCGTTGATAGTATTGCCAACTGCTTTACGTAACTAAGACTAAATATAAATCTGTGCGCATGCAGCTATTGAAATATTACGAGATCGGTCTAAAATGTCTCACCATGCATTTACCGTACATCAAAAAGGTGGAACATTTTAATCCCACGTGCCCCAAAGAGTTAAACGCATACGTCGAAAGATACCTGTACAATATTTAAGCTCGGTGTATAGTAATATCAAATGCAGTAGCCTTGTTAATATGAACTAATTGGGACTGAGACCCATTCGGATTGAGCGAAATCTATGCTACAGAATTCACTGTAAGCTATGAGTGTTTGATGTGTGCGTTTTGCTATGCACGCACAACGGATAAGAGACGTCTAGCGGGTGATGGAAAATTCCCTACCCCTCCCCTTATGGGGAAATTTCAATCGTTTGGCAACACATACACTGCATTGTTTGCTCAAGTCTTATTAATTGGCTGCAAAGGCTGACGGGTTTCCTTGTTTGTATTAGAAATACAATTATAAACATTTTCAAAACCTTAAACCCTACCGAATAAAAAATATTTTAGATGACAAATATTATACAAATTAAAACATAAAAACAAAAAAGATAAATTGTTTATAATAAAAGGAAACAAAATTATCGTCACTAAGAAACTCAAATTTAAGATAAATCAGTTATTCTGAACTATTTTTTACAGCCTCTGTATACAAAAACGTAAAATTTGATTTTACGATCGACGTTTGTTTACGTCAAAATAATAAGACAGATTTTCTGATAGTTCAATTTTGAGCCAGATACGTCCACTAAGTGCCGTTCGATAAACTTATCGCGGTAAAGTTGTTTTCTTTGCAATGTTATTAATAGTAAATAAAAAAAAGATGCATTTATGCTTAATCATATGTTAGTACATAATTCTTAGAGTGTGATGCGACGAGAAATTGTTCAATGTGACACAAAAAATGATTCTGTAACAAATTGTCAACAGTCTGTAAAAATACGCCACCTGGCAACTGTGTGTAAACAAAATAGATTAGATTAATTCGGACTAGTTGCTGAGAACACAATGACCTTTTCGTAAACTTATTGTGTATTGCAAGTACTTGTGAGTGATTTTGTTGTAGTTATTAATATACCAATTAATTGCTAAAATACTGTAAAATGTAAACAGTGTTTCCAAAAAAGAGACCTACCATCAGGCGCAATATTGCTTAATCGGTAGAAAAGCCACCAAGTATACTGAAATTATAAATGAGTTACTCTACAATGTATTTACTACATGGTAGCAGGTAATCTTGCTACCATACTTTGCCCGTTATCCAGCTCCCGTCTTCGAATCTTGTAAATTACTAAATCAAAAGTTTGGAACGTCACCAGCGGAGTGTCCTCATCCATTTCAAGATAGCCCTAGCATGGGAATACAGAGCCTGATTTCTGGCCACGCTTCCATACATCTGCTTGAGTAACAAAAACAATGTGCTCTTGATACCGGAAGTCGAAAACGGTGAGTGTTTATTAAATACTACTAAAACAATCACTATTTCCAGCCGAGAAAATTCATATATCGTATGGCCATCTATTAAAAAAATTGTAGTTTTATCAATATCGTGATTATGTCTGGTGTATATGGAGATAGAAATGTAACTATATAAAATGTGGTGATCAACAGTTCTCCAAAAAACGTTATATAAAGCAGCACGGAAAAGCACAATAATGATATAAATTTCCTCCGATTCAGCTATGTGATAAAGCTCAAAAAATACTTAGTTTAAATTGGGTACCATTAAAGGATTAAGGCTTTGCGTACACTCGTATATTAGTATTTTGTACGTGCTTTGAAGTATGTGGGCATTGAATGTTGCTACCTTTGAATTTAGAGCACCAATGTCGTAAAGTTGAGGTCAGATTTATTTGGATATAATTGCTGAAAGAATGAGATCTTTCAATGGATCTCAGAAATAAAAAGTTCGGGGACTTCCTTCGTCAAAAACTTTCCTTTTTTAAGAAGGACCCACTTCGTAAACTGAGAATCTCTTTTAAGATAAATTTTTGCTAGGGAGGGTGTAGCTGACTTTTCAAGCGAAATGTTTGTTTTCAATCGCTTCATAGACCTCCATCTGAGATCCTACAGAGCATGGTTACAAAGTCCTTCCGTGAGATAAACTGACAGAATTCAAGCTTTATCCCGAAAGATAGATTTAAACAGACTCAAGCCCAACTGAGATCAAATCTCAAAGTTAAACGGGACCCTTTTCTACTTGACTAGACTTCTGTCGCAAGAATTTAAAGAGCAAGCATTCTTGGAAAAGCGAGAATTCCAGGAAGGATAAAGAAAGAAGATACTCCCCAGAGACTCGACTTCGACGGAGAAAAATATCTCCTTAAAATTTTCGCGGCATCACGGTGAGAAATTGCTTAAAAATTTCATTTCGAGTCCGCAGAGGAATTGCTCTTTTAACGCAAACTTTTTCTGAAAAAGAAAGGTTCTAGCAAATGTACTTTGCAATGATTTAACAACTGAAATTTTTGTTGAATGGAAGGCGGAATACCTGTATAACTACCTTATTCAAATATATATATAAATTTACTTTCTCTTAAATATATCTCACTTTTTCACACGAAATTGACGTCCGTAAATGTGTTTCTGAGACGTATCTTCTCCCTTTCGTTGTATTTTTCAAATTCAAGGAATAAGGCAATAATTGGATTTAATTGAAATTCATTCAAAAAATCAAATTACAATTTTGAGAATTAATATACTTACTGAAAATTTTATGTATTTAAATTTTTATCAAATTTCTTAACAGGATAAACATATTTATCTTTTTAAAACACCGTCAGATTAGTATATTTTTCCAATGACTGGTAGAAGATACATGAAGCCAGTCGGAGGTGGCCAAAGAAGAAGTTTGTGTGTCAATTCGGTTTTTTGCTTCCTAATACCGTTCCCACGATGGAACTGAAGTAAGCGTGTCATGATGATGTTTAATCAACGCGGTAGTATTCCTGTTTGATAATTGCAAAGGAGATTTTTTCACGTTTCCACGAGGGATTTTACCCTGAACACAGAATCTGAAATTCTTATGTGAGAAAAGAGCGGGACTTCACAAAGAAGAAGTAGGCAACTCAAATCCATAAAATCATAGTAGAATATCCAAAACTTTAACATAAAAACCCAGGACTAAAGAAAAACAGAAGCTAACGTGATCTTAAAA
>QLNU02014802.1:23182491-23207883 GCA_006491805.2 Dysdera silvatica
TTTTTTCTCTCTCTCATGATTGAGGTCATAACTTAGTTACTATAATTAATTGGTATATTTTTTTAAAAATGGAAATGCGCAAGAAATGAATACGATATATATGTATGATTGCTGACTATTGCCATGGTAATAAATAGAGGGCAATTGCAAAGAAACTGTTTATACTGCACAACTCTAAAATAAGTTAATTATTTTAATAAAAGTTTGCGTTTGGTTTAAAGCATATTAAAACTTGTGATTTTAAATAAATTTTAAATGGATGTTCAAACGCAAGTAAACATGAGCAATCAATTGGCGGGTTACGCAAGCTCAGTTACAATAATCAGTGGATACAGTGAATATGTGTGAATACATATATATGTATGAATACAGAGAATATTTGTTTGAATGTTTAGATAATGCTGAAAAGTGATCTTTTTGGAGTGAAAATGAGAAACTGCAAATTTGTCTTAATAAAATGCGCGGACCTGCCCAATCGTTTTTTTTAAAGAACCGTAATTTAAGAACGAAGCAAAATTTCCAAATTTTTAAGGAAACATTTTTAAATTACATTGGAAGAAAACTTCCACATTCCGTCCACTTTCAGCGTTACACAAGTGCTAAACGATTCTCAGACGAAATCATTCGCGCTTTTAGTGCACGAATCTGCGAATTAGCTATAAAGGTCTACCCATCCCAAGCACAAACTCCTGAGGCACTCAAACTCATTGACCAAAATAATTTGAGCATTTTTCAATGAGGGATTAAACAAAAAGCACAATTTTACGTTATGGGGAAAACACTACAAACTATTCAACAAGCTGTTAATTATGCAAAAGAGTTCGAAGAAAACGAAATGCTATTTTCAGGCACATCCATTAGCTCCATAAAAACAGATAATCAACTTAATAAATCACAAAGTAAGGAAATGAAAAAATTGGTTGCAAAGAAATTAAAAATTGGGAATCGTGACGAGAGAAAGACTACTTCACAAATACCAAGCATTCAAGAGTCCGTTAAACAAATAAGGAAAGACATAGAGGATAGACAAGCAAAGGAACAGGAGAATCAGGAAGGGAAAATGAATTATGCTAAAGATTTTTTTAAAACAGGGGTTACTACGATAGACGCCCATTATTTCGTCCACCATGGGAAGCAAATAATAGGAATCGTAGATATTCTAGACAACCTGTTCACCACAACTTTAAGGGAAACCAATACGAAATGTCGAGAAAACTCATTTATGTCTGAGTTTCCACAAGATAGAGTATGTAGCTATTGTAATAAAAGAGGGCATTCATACAATTTCTGTTTCAGAAGGAAAGAGGGTGAGAAAGAAGAAAGAATTCGAAACACCTCCCCAAATGTATACTTTACAGAACCATAGATTCGGACCGAGAACTTTCAGTAGTAGAGGGGGTTACGAACCTTGGGGAAGGGGATTTAATGGAGGCCCGTCCTTTTTTAAGAAACGGGAGTCGGGGGGGCTAGCAGGGCGAAACTCTATTGTTACAACCCACTGCCCCAAACAAAATACAGACGGAAAAAAGGGTAAATACAAAAGAGACAAAGTATACGGAAAGGAAAAGCAGAGCTTATAAAAAACAGCAATAAAGAAACCCTATCTAAAAGACAGTTTTAATAGAAAGACACAATATAGGGATAAAATTCGGAACGAGAAATGCAACAATGTTGAGGGGATTTGTATCTGAAATTTGGATGTTTTGAAATATTCGACTAATTTTCCTGAAATTCGCAGACAATGTTCATAATGGAAAAAACAAAGGTTTTGAAAATTTTTGGGTTCAAACTCATGATAGAGTTTTTATTATAGGTTGTTTACTTCAGTTTTAAGGACGGTATACGAAAAGTGCTACGCGGTGTAATTTTTTAAGGGAAGGCCTAATTTTTTTTCTTAATAATCAAGAAACTCATAGTCACAAACTCTACTATTGGATTTTCTTCCACCTTGAATAGTTTTTGCAAGATAAAAAAAAAACTTACATTTCACGTCAAAATCAATATCTTTGCCGATTAGTTTACTGTAAACCTCCCCAAATATATGTAAAATTGTATTTGTCATTAAAATACAGGGTATAAATCATTTATAGTAAGTCAAGTGATAAGTTTGCAAAATTCGGAAAAAATTGATTAAAAATTGTACCACATAGAATATTTCGCGCAAAGGAATATTGCCCCAAAAATTATTCCGAGAAAAACAGAGTTAAATTTTAAATGTCAGATTTAAAAAAAAATAATGTACATACCCAAATTATAGCTGTTTAAAAATGTCCTGGCACATACGAAGGACCTTCATTTGTGATGTTTTGTTTTTCTACAAAACATTTCTATAATTTTCTTCGTTTTCGTTGACTTTAATTATCAGATAAACTTCGTTTCTCGCTTTGCGAAACACGCTGTTGATCTTGCTTATGAGCAATCATACGAGTGCGCGACGTTGTTACTTTTTTTGAAAGTTTTTCTTTTATTTCTAAAGTTTTCAGAAAGTTTTCATTAATTAAATTCGTTTATAGCATATAGAGTACAAAGCTCTAGTTTGTGTTTGGAAATGAAAACTTTTTTAGGTGCCTTCGACCATATCATATTATGCAAACTTTCGTTTTCATTTTGTGTCTAACCTTTCGTGCACCTCTCTAAAAGATGATCAGCTTTTAGGCGCCGATAAAGAGGCATTATTTTGTAATCATTTCTGGTGAAAGTGCAGTTTTCATCTTTGAATGGTTATCGGGAATTTGGCCGCTGGCTTTTGCCCGATGGCAGAAATACGACTTGATGCCTGTGGGACAGCCATTATGTCGAGGTTGTTTGTCCGTCGACATGCAGTGGAACAAAGTGGCGTAAATAGCAGATTTCATCTTCGCGACGTCTGGTAAATTGTCTTTTATTGCTTTTCTATAATAATTAGATAGCTTTGTGATTGTTTCGTTCTTTAAATTTCCACACTTTCACCCACCTAGGGTTTCCTTTTTTACTTTCCAATCTGCCACAAGCTAGTGCCCATTCGTTTGGCTATATGATTCAGCCACTCTTCTTTGGTGATGTCATAATCGCTGCCATATACTTTCAATTTCTTTAAATACAAAAATGTCTTAATATCGCCATCGGATAAAACTGAAGTGTAACGCATTTTAAAATCTTCAACAGATCTTTTCCCATAGTATCCTAGCTGCTTCTTTTTCCATAGAATTGGAAGAATCCAAAAAGTTCTTATCACATGCTTTACTTTCTATATGACCTGGATGCCATGCAAAAAAATGGAGACTGTCTTTTCCCATCAATTTAGCTGTTGACTGGCAATCACCGCAACACTTTGACATAATTTAAAATTCAATGACTAGCCCAGTTAGGGTATCGAGAACAATTCCAATTCCGTACAATAAAGAATGGCCTCTCTTTTGCCACGTTGCATCGTACGAGACACTAATGTCAATTATGTCGTGGTCAATAAAAGATAGGTCAATTTCTATGTGCACTTGTCGCACAGTTTGCCGTCACAAGTTTACTACATACTCTTTTAAAAGTTTACCGTCACGTGATAAATTTCGAAGGTGCAGGGTAAAAGTCTTAGAACTCATGCAATTCATGCACATCAATGCGCAAAACTTTTCTAATCCCCTGTGGCCTTTTCCGATGTAGGTAGTTGCTTCGACTGCTTGCATGTTCACATCAAAGGTTGGTCGTGGTGAATTTGTCTGGAAAGTTCGGGGACTTGAATATGCATTATTGGTCACAAAGTCACATGAAGTGCACTTCACTACCAGTTTTGATGACATTCCGTGCTTTTCTCGCATTTCCACCATCACCATTTTGCACAAACGTTCACTGCATTGTAGTCCTTTAATAACATTAGACATAATTGTTGAGTGAATCAAAATATAACTTTCAGATAAATGAATGACTGATTTCTATGTCAGATTCAGTAATTATGAGAAATATTACTATTTTTTTTTCCTGATGTGGTTTCTGATCCACTTTGATATGAGAGTACTCAGTTTCAGGAATCAAATCATTTTCCTCAACATTTGCAGGAAGTGAGTGCTTCAAATAATTTGAACGATCACGTCGAGATCGTTTGGTAATTCGTTTTCTGGGGATCCGATATCAGCTCCGTGGACGTACGTACATCTCCATGGTTTTAAAACAATCAAGATGGAACTGAATTCTTTTTTATTTGAGGCACAGAACTGAAACTCCAAACGAACTTCAAATTCTTACTTTTTATTGTACGAAAAAAGAAACATGCGTTGTAAACAGAACAGAAGCGAAACAATAGCTGAAAAGTAAACAAATCTTCACACAAAGTTACGGTTCGCGTAGTCTTCATTCGTAATATAAAATATTAAAAAATGAAATAAAACATAATTTGAAAAATAACTATTTCTGTACAACTGTACGACATAGGGACCTTTAAACGGCCATTTTAATGCCCAAGACGTGCCACAGAGTTGTGTTCTGGAGCATTTTTTCATACGATGACGTCATCGTACTGAAAAAACATCATCGTAAAGAGCATGTTTTACTGTATTTTTTAACACTTAAAACCAAAACTCGGCATTTTTAACGAGCTTGTTTCTACGTGGGTGTCGAAAATTATTAAGTAAAAATAAATTCCTCCACGAAAACTCACAAAAAACTTTCCTTGGTGGCTTTGCGTGTTGACCATTATTTGGCAATTGTGTTATCCCTGAGAAGGGTAATAATATCTTACATTTTTTAACGAAATTCACGATTTTTTCAGGTAAAGTCCCTTTAACAGCGCGAACAAAATTTCTTCGAGGGAAAATAAAGGAAAAACAAAACAGGTTAAAAATAAATGGGAAGAGATAGAGGATAATGAATGAGATCTTCCTGTAGTAAGTCTTCTTATTGGTCGAATTATAATCCGCGGATTGATTGACTCAGGCGCGAGTACTAGTTTGACTGGTGCTGATGCCTAAAAAAAATAAAAAAAAAGATTTTAATTGTAGGCCCCATTAAAATTCTTTGAATTTAAAAGGCGCTTGTAACAGTAATAGTTAGTGGAGACACTTATTTTAACCCAATTACTTTGCAAGGCAGAACAACACAACATCCTTTTGTTGAAACCGAAGAGAATCTTAGTAATCAGTATGTGATCATTTTAGGAGTAAATTTTCTAAGGAAAATTAACCTAATTTTGAAATGTGGGAAAGAGAACTCTGATAGGAGAGATGAGACTTAGGAAAATATTTAATTCCGTACGAAGCGATATCGTTACTTGGAAACGAGGAGAATTAGAAAATAATAACGATAAGGTAGAAACTCAAGTATTGAAGTTAAATAAAAAAGCTAAATTAAGCCCAGCAAATCTTTATGGATTTACATTCCCAAAATACAAAAAAGTTTAAAGACTAAAAATAAATGATTTGTCCTATAAATAATTTACAAGAACGAGGAATTTATGCTTCAACCGCAATAGATAATCTTCCTCGAACAGGTCAATATCCCATTGAGGTAGTGAACACAACGTCGCGAAAAATTTATTTAAATAAAGGAATGACAGTAGCAACTCTACAATCATTCGCAGATAGTCTCGTAACACAATTACCGTTACAATTCCAATCTAATGAAGAATTGTTTAAAAATGATATTGAGTTAGATCATCTAAATATAGATGACAGATAAAATTTAATGAAATTGATTTTAAAATATAAAAAAAAAAGGTTTGCTAAATTAGTTTTACGATTAAGGAATTCAAAACTGTTTCTTTTCGAAAAAAGATTAAAAAACAATGCTCCAATATATTGTAGAAATTATTCGTCGCTCCAAGAATATGTATTGTCACAAACTTATTAGAAAAACCAGGAATTATCAGAGACTGCCAAAACCTCTACAATTCGCCAGTGTTTCTTGTGGTAAAAAAATCACCAAATGACAAACGTGACAGTAAAGGTAAAAGACTAATAACAGCAAAATATGCGCGCTTAGCCATCGACTACTCAAAAGTTAATAAATTAATTTATTTAAAAAGATTCAGTTATAATCCCGTTTAAATATATGTTTCGCCATTTAAAAGGGAATCGATTTCTATCCACCCTAGATTTCTTAAACGGATATGTTCAATTACCAGTAAAAGAAGAAAGTCAACTAATAACAGGTTTTCAATGGGAAGGAAACCAAAAATGCTTCCAGCGTTAACCCCCAAGGGTTAATTAATAGAGGAACACAATTTCGAAGATCCGTAAGTCATGTGTTCGCAGATCAAAAAAATTTCGTATGGTATTTAGATGATATTTTGGCATATAATCCATCTAAAGAACCACATTTTGAAGTTTTAGAAGAAGTTTTCAAAAAGTTAGATGAACATTTGCTATGTTTGAACCCAAATAAATGTCTTTTTCTGCACACAAAAATAAATTATCTTGGACACATCACAGAAGGTGACAAAATTATTCCAGAACCTAAAAATGTCCGAAACATACTAAATTACCCAACTCCAACAACTTTACATACATTAAGAGGATTTTGGGGAATTTCAAATTACTTTAGAGAGCATATACCCAATTACTCAACAATCGCAAAAGATCTTACTGATTTGCTTAAAACAAAAGAGAACATATTTATTTGGACAGATGGAGCATAAATCAGTTTTCAAACACCGAAACAATGACTTATGAATCAATGAGTATTAACGCTACCACATTTTAAAACACCATTTATAGTTTTATTACTGACAGTTCAGACTATGTTATCGGAGCTTGGCTTGGACAACTACAAGACAATAATGAAATTCTATCCATATCGTTTTACTCAAAAAAATTTAATGAAAACCAGATCAGGTATTGTTCTTTTGATAAAGAATTATTGGGTATCAGTGAATCATTATAGAGAATTTCTTCTCGGAGCACTTTTCTGAATATTGACTGATTGTCAAAGTGCGGCCTGAGCTTTCAAGCAGAGACGCCCACCTTAGAGAACTCTGAGAATTTTGTTAAATTTAGCTGAATTTGACTTTAAAGTAATGCATATTTCCACAGGCGAGAACATAGTAAGTGACACTTTATTTTGCATTATTAACGACAACGATGACAAAACTTACACTGACATCGAGAACAGATTTCATAATCCAGTTAATAAAAAAATTAACCACATTAAATAAAAGTTTAAAAGAATGAAAAGACGAAAGTTAGCAAAAAAAAGGGTCCAATCATATGTTAACTCGGCTATTTTTAATAGCCGAGTTTAATAGCCGAGTTTAATAGCCGAGAACAAAAAGATTAATCAAATTCGCACAAGTTCTGAAAGTGGATCTGAGACAGAAATAAGCAGTTCTGAGGATATCACAAAAAGAAAAATAAGGAAAATAGAGTGAAAAGGAATTAATTGAAAGAGCAAAGAAATTATTTAAAAGAAAAAAAAATTGGTAGAGGATTGTGGTAAGGATACCATAAAATATGACGAAAAGAGGGAAAAACAGAAATAAATAATCACGATATTTTGTCAAGTGTATCTGAATATCAAAACGAACATGAGGACAGTATTAGTGATGCCGATGGAAATTTGAGATTGAAAGATTATGTATTCCAGATGTCAAATAAAGACAAGAAAGTTGCAAAATGACGACCGATTGCTTGGACCAATAATAACAAGCGTTGCAACATAAAGACATTTTACATAAGAATAGAAACTTCTACAATTATTTTCTAGGAGAAGATTAAATTTTATATCATTGCGATTCACAAAAGAAGAGAAAACATTGAGTAGATATTTCTGAGAATTAGCAGATCCGATATCCACGGTCAGAGAGGTATTAAAAAGCTGCCACGAAATTTTATTTTGTCACGGAGGAATAAATATTTCTTTGCATTGTTTGCAAAAATTTTTCGTTTGGCCTGGATTAGTTAGCGATATAGTCAATTTTATTAAAAGTTGTTCGGTATGTTTAAAAAAGAAGGCATATACTTACACTAGATATGTTCCATTTCAAGAGAAAAAAGGAAATCCCAGGATTATTTGAACATATGGCAACAGACCTTTTCGGATCTATTTCTTGATTAGATTCCCCTTACAGTTATATTCTTACATCGAGACTACATCGTGATCTACTTCCTAAAATTATATTTTTAGCACCTTTAAAGAATGCTACAACTACTGAAGTTTTAACGGCATTAGAGAGTAGTGTTTTTACTAAGGTAGAAGTTCCTAGAATTTTGACAACAGATAATGGTACTGTTTTTGTATCGAATTTATTTAAAGAGGCGATGAAAATTTGTGCTCCAGAACATCGAAAAATATCAGCACACTGCGCTTGGTCGAACGGAGTGGTGGAATGTTGACATCGCGGAATTTATAATCAAATTACAAGTTTGGTTTCAAACATAAATCAATGGCATTTATATCTTTACACAATCCAGTTTTCAATTAACTGTAGTTTCAGTTTGAGGGGGTCATTCAGCCGATTTTACGACATATGGACAAGATCTCCGAACTCCAGTTGCATACTATAACGAAAAACATCCATTTGCTAAATTTCCTTTAAAGAATTGGGCCCTGCGGTGGCGCAGTGTGGTAACGCGTTCGCCTAGTGCGCCGTTAATCCGGGTTCGACTCCCAACAGTGTACAAAGAACGCTTACTCAGAGATCTCATAAAGATCGCACTGCTCACTGTAGTCCGGGGTTTGGTTCCCTAGGCCATAAGAGGTTCGGATTCCTCGGAAAACAGTAGGTCCCGGCGCAGCATGACCATTGTAGTCTTTGAGCCGTAAAACCAAAAAACAAACAAACAAACCTTTAAAGAATTACGCAGCAGAAAGAAGGCGAATACGCGCCAACATTTTTAAAGAGGTTAGCAGAAATTTAAAACTTTCGTATGAAAAGAACAGAGAGCGAAGTCTAAAAAAAGTATAGAAAACGTTTTCTCGAAGTTGATGATATTGTATTTTTGAATGAGCCAAAAATGAAAACACGCCCACAAGCTAAATTACATTCTAGCGCATCTGGACACTGGCGCGTGGTGAAATGTTTCAATGACATTAATTATCGCATATGTGGAGTAGCAAATCCAGAAAATGAGACGACAACTCATATCAATCGTTTGGTCCAAGCCGAAATCCGAAAGCCTCATTTAATGGAGATTAATAAGGATTCATGTAGTCAATCAGATGATGAACAAACAAAAAAAGTCATCAAGATGATTCACAAATAATGGATAATGGATGGATGGATGGAAATAATGGACAAAAATAATTATGGATCCAGCGATAATGGAAATGGATTTGGAAATTATACAGATATATACGGTTTTCCCATGGCTCGTCATTCTAATCCGAGACGAGAAGAGACGTTTCCACAAGCAGGGATAAATCAAGAAAAGAATAATCAATCAGAGATTGAAATTGAGGATCAGACAAGATCTGTACCAGATCTTACAAAAAAAATCAATAAAAAATATACAATCTAAGACCTCAAATAAGCATCCCTTCTCGTTATCCGGATGTAGAAAAACATACGACGCTAATTTTGTCACCTACGCGACAAAAACAAATAGAAAGAGGTGCAGCAATCAACAGAAGAATAAATTTGTCGGAATCAAATTTTTCACCAAGGAGAACTTTAAAACGTTTTGTGAAACAGGACATACAAGATATAGAAAATAGGGCAATTTTGAATGCCGACACAGGAACCACTGCCGAATCTGCGAGTAATGAAAGAATGAAAAGTATAGCTGTTAAGCAAACAGACGTAATTGCGCAGGGCGCACATACAAATCCACGAAACGCTACAGAAAGTACTGATAATCAGTTACAAGAGAAAGTACAGAACAAAGATTTACCATTCAGAGAAATGTAGAAACGGATAGAACACAAAGTACCTCATCTGTCCAATATTCTTTTCGATAGTACCAGACCTTCTCAACCCATTTTTCTAGATAATTTGACAGAAGAGATTGCTCGAAAGTTTATAAATTTAGTCTTAAAATAAATATTACAAATTAAACAAAATACGTTATATTGAGGAGAGGTCGATAAGCAAAACATGCATAAACAAACAATGGAGAGATAAAATTAATAAAACTAATTCAGTTCAAAATAACGATATCAAAATAACAACTTCTAAAAAAAAGAAAGAAGAAAATATTTTTTATATGAAATAAGTGAAAAATATTAAAAATATGTCAATTTCAATAACAATATAACTTAGTCAAGTTACTATAAACTTTGGTATCGACTGTTATATACATTAACTAAAAATTTGTTAACAATATAATTAAATAAATTGATATTTCAAGCGTATCTCACAAATACCTCGAAATTGCTATAATGATAGGATAAGTGTTAACTCCATGAGGAACCACAAAGATTTTATCATTATCAATAATAAATTATTTTTCATTACGTCATTTACCATTTTTATAAACAAATAACTAAATAATCAAATTGTTGACTGAAAGTTCAGCTTAATAAATATATATATATATATATATATATATATATAAAATAAATCTATAAAAAGAAATGTAACGAAATGTTAAAATAACATATCACACTTCAGCAAATTTCAAATTTTATGAAGGGGAAAGTTGTTTTGGCGTAATAAGTAATGGGAAAGTTATCTTCAAAAATAAGCATTGGCAATAATTAGGGATTAATAATATAGAAAATGACTTACCACAATGAAGTTACTCACCAAGAACACGTAATCTAATGGAATAAAATTCACATGCAATATATAAGTACATATCATTAATCCATATTTAATAGAACAGTGAAAGTATGAACGCAGTGATAAGGAGTAGTAAGCACGAAAACAAACAGTTATACTTTGATTGGCATTACAATAGGAAAAGTAGGAGACAAACAGGGTCCTAACGTCTCTAGTAAACGAAATTTCCAGTGCAAATATGGTCAAAATAAGCGGAGATTTGACCATAGCACAGAATTGTCGAAAACGGAATCGTAAATTCATGCTCTTGTCCGAAGGGTTTAAAAAACTTTTAACTATCCCAAGGGGAAGCGAATTTTAGGTCAAGGCAACATAAATTTTGCACTAGAATTGACCAACGCAGAGTAAAGAATTTAGCATGAAAAAAATTTACCAAATAACAAAACTTTTTCGGACAAAAAGGGAAAGCAAAATACAAGCTGGACTAAAGACAAATTGACCATTGTATGTTATCACGAATAACTAAAAAGGGAATAGAGGAGAAAAGAGTGAAAAATGGGTTCACGCAACTTTCACTGCACCCTTTCCAAAGTTTCCCAAACTTCACGTAACAAAAAGGGAAAGTAGGGAAAGTAAAGTAAAGAAAAAGGGAGAAGAAAGAGTTAGACGCATCTGCATTTAGGCGGTAATAAAATCGGGAGAAAGTAACAACGATCCGTTTATAACAAAATAGTTAAAGTGAGAAAAGTAAGAAAAGAGAGAAAACCAGTTTCTCAGCGAAGATACACAACTTGAGGCGCGAAAAACGAGAAAATTTTTTCCATGACGGTAAGCACATTTCTTCAATTTCGCTTCCCATCAACCGAAACCAAAATTGACAGAAGTCATTTTAAGGGAAGAACTTGGGGAAATAATCAAAACGAATGAATAAGAGATGACGGAATGAAGATAAGCGAATTGTTATATTATAAAATACGGTGAATACGTATTTGTATTAGAAATATAATGAGGAAAAAAATAATATAACAATGCAAATACATAAAGAAGGAAAAGAAGGAAATTTTAACGATAGTGATAATTATTAATTATAATAATTAAAAGTCGAGAGGATTATTATATTTTGTTGCAAAAAAATACAAGCAACATATATGTTTACGAATATAATTACAATTATAATAATCTTATTATTTAAACATTAGTTTATATAATCATAGCAATAATCATAAGCATAGATATCTATGCTTATGATTATTGCTATATATACGTATTACAGTGCAGTGACACAGAAACACGTCGAGGTATGCAATTTAGACGGAGACCATATAAAATGTACGAATTTGGCTGGACATATTGTCAAACAGATAGATGATTTCCCAGACAACTCATGGCTTTTCGAAACTGCAGAAAATACGTTACAGCGGTTGTCACAAAAACGCTAACAAAGGAAATGAAATTATTTTCAGCGGATAGCATCTACATCAACGACATTTTAGATCCAAAAGGACATTCAAACACCACAATATGCACATCCACAAAGGACAACAATACTTGCGATTTCATACGCGAATTCCAATTGACGGCGCAACAGGAGCACATTAACAAAGATGGAAGCTGTCTACGGAAACCAGAATGCATATATATATATGTACGGTGAAGAAATCAACACCTCAGTGGACAGTTTGAATAGACGAATAGAAATATACAAATATATAAAATGATGAATTATCATGAATGTTTAGCAAACCTGCCGAACCTAAAGGAAATACATACCTAATCATTATTATTCAACGTTGGAAATCAAAAGGAAGAAGAAGGAGAGGACAACAGAAAACACTATCAAACGATACAAAAATGAAAGAAATACAGGATAATACTGAGAATACAGGAAAAGGAACAGAAGAGATTGCCGAAATCGCAGATTTAGAAAAGACCAGAACTTTTAAGAAAGATAAAATAATTATACGATATTTGTATCCCATCATTCAAAGCTCGCATAAAGGATGTTTAATTCTTCACTTTGATGATAGAGAAGTTATATTTACATTAAGTGAGAAGAAATTACAAGTTACAATTCCAAATCATTTATTACAAAATGATGAAACTTTACATTTTATCTTTATTTCCACTGAAGGACAATTACTTCAAGGAAATTTCAAGATTACAGTAGCAGAAAACTTCTGCCGATTTACGAACTGTTTCGTATGCTGGAGTTTGGCATCACAATTAAAGTGTTACCCACCTGCAATACGAATATCAATGTATTCAGCAGGAATTTTTGTTACGAGCGTAACAGCATTTTATTTAAGAAGCCTAATAACTATGGTTTATCAAATTATAATAGGAATACTTTTCATAGCGAAGCAAATATTTCGTATAATAAAAGGCCGAAAGATTGACTATCTTCGCAATCGTAGGTGAAACAGAATGTTCATGTACCCAAAATGAAATTTTGGCAAATTAAATATTGAAAAGTTAACAAAGTAACAGAGAAAATTTCCAAAATTGTAATCATGTTCAAGTAACATTGAAAAATTTGCATTTTAAAACATGTATCTTTCTCCAGGACAATCGTTTTCTTTAATTTAGGTCAATCGTTGATTTGCAGATACACTGAAAGAAGCTAGATGCAAATTCAATAGCGAATAGCAATATTTTTCGTTTCCGGTCGAACTAAGGACATTCAGTGTTAGCCTATGTGCGCAGAACAACAAATGCGGATGGGCCCGTGGATGCAACTTTGGTCACTATGTGTCGTATTCATTATTCACTCAACAAAGTTTAGAATAATCGGGAGTTTCTCTATGTTATCCAGGTTCAATGAGTTCCAATTGCTTGACAACTGACAGTAAACACTGTTTGTATACACGAGTGTACTTGTATACAGACTATACCAACAGTTACGAGAGAAAATTGACGAGTCTAGAATGCGAATATACACTGGAAGTGAAGGAATCTTCATAAATTATAGAGAAACACTGCACGTGAAAGGAAGTGCGAAAACACGTAGTGGAATCACAATGAGGATTTTTGGAGCATTGAACAGCCCAGTAACTCTGTTCAATGGAGAAAATTTAATCGTAAATGTAGATGATCACACAATAGCATTTGTAGAATCTGTATCGAAGCAAGGACGCCCAGTTGCAGGAAAAATTGGATTCATACAAGCAACAGAACCATATTCCAAAAAACTTTTGTTTCCACAGAACCTATGGGAGTGCATGATGTACGAAGAACAGATATCGTGTCAGAAGCAAGAATCCTTTCTCAACACACTCGTTTAACAGAAACACAGAGCATTACCGAAAGTGTTGGGATATCATTATTTACAACTAGACATAGAAGAACAATTGCTTTCCGAAGTATTATCTTCACCAACAGTCGTCTTACGTCTACATTTCCAGGGACACTCTATAAAAGTGGTGAAAGCAGTGGTATGTGCACAATTAGGAGAGAGTCAAGCAAAGGTTTCCAGTTGCTTCAGCTGTGAAAGCTTTCCACAAATTATTCTACGAGCATATTCCACGTGTGAACAAAGTGCAGTTTAAGTAACAGCAAGAAATTTGGCTGTATTAACACCATCTGTTTTTCTGAGTAAAACTGAAGAAGACATAACAATAAAATTTCTTTCAGAAATTCAGTGCGTTCAAACCAAAATTTTTTTATCATCAGATGAACTATCCAGATGTAAAGACTTAGACTTTGCTTAAACAAGCCGGACTTACAATTGACTTTTCCTAACATGACATACACGTCAAATGGACACCATGTAGCTGGAAATAGCCAATTCCAATGGCCTGCAATTTTCGGACTTTGTTCTTTTATAAGTATCAGCAAAATCTTAGCAGGCGCGGGAGTCGTACTCTTAGAATTTGTCTTGTACGGTGCATAAGCATTATTTTGTAGACTATAATACACTTGAAAAACGAACTGAACTAATGAACGAAACCGAGACTTTAAAAAGGAAGAAGATTTGATTAAAATGAGTGGAATTTTTCATATAACTATGTTTATTACTTACTTAAATAATGTATTTTGTGGTTTAGTATTTCATTCATATTGCTTTTTGTCATGTAATCATATTTATACCTTTCTTCACTAGAAATCCAGGTTTTCATTCTTAAACAGGTAATGTACGCCTTTAACGTGCAGAGTTTCGTCGTTATTTTTAGATTAGAATTTGTAGTTTAGTTTTGTGTTAGTATGTAACTTGCATCATGATATAAAATTAAAAATATTTCAAATTCCTTTCGCCAACTAAATATTTTTCAAACAGGCAGGATTGGAATTTATCATCAAAATTTTTCAAATCTAAAAATCCAGTAAGGAAAATTTAAAACCATTCCAAAAATTTTCAAGAAACATGAAATTTTGGATAAACTGGCACTTACTCGATCGAGCAATGTAAATTGCGCACCTGGCAGAAATTTTTCGGAGCAGAAGAGATTATGTCACGGTGATTTTTAATCAACTCGACATTATTCTTATTTACTAATTGCAAAGGAGGGCAAAGGCGATTTTCTCACGTTTCTACAAGGGATTTGACCCTGTAAACAGAATCTAAAATTCTTATGCGAGAAAAGAGCGGGACTTCACAAAGAAGAAGTAGGCAACTCAAATCTATAAAATCATAATAGAATACCCAAAACTTTAGCATAAAAACTCAGAACTAAAGAAAAGCGGAAGCCAACGTGATCTTAAAAATAGTAAAATTATAAAGAAATCCAAGAACGAATTTTTACAGCTGTTAAGTACAAAGTTATTTCTAAAGATTCAATTTTTGACCATTGTAAGTTGCGAACCAAGTTCAACAACAACAACAAACTCGTAATTTTGAATCAACCTGACATTTTCTCAGGGAGCAAAGTCAGTAAGTTTCAAAATATTACCTTTTCCCCAAGCCAATAGTAAAACGTCTCTCAAATGACGTCACTTGAATCAGCTCAGAATTATTGTTCTCAGTAAAGAATAAACCCAATGGGATTTCGAGGTTAGAGAGAGGGCTGAAAGATATAACATCCCCCCTTGATTAAAAAGACGAAGCAAGATTAGAGAGACAGGACAGATTATTAGAATTTAGGAAGGGGATTAAAAGGATCTCCCAAAAACTCAGAGGACGAACAGATGGAAACATTCCGAATGACACTTGCTCAAGCGGCAGTAATATAATGAAGTATAAAATAGACGACGGAAGGTCTTTCTTTTTCAAAGAGGTTCCATCACCACAGACGTGGATACCAATCATGGAGGACCATTGGGTGAGCATGATTTTTCCATTAGCAGCCTCCTTATTTTATTAATATAAATTAAACATATCACTAAATACTAATGAAACAGCTTCAAGGATAATAATTTCACGGTGTAAAGTCAGTTTTTTTGGGATAATTATCATCATCATTGTTACTGTGTTTCGTAATAAATATCATTATTATAAATTCAGGTTATTGCACGTGTATATTTAGTTAGTACTAGTGAATGTTATTTAATTGATGGAATTATATTAGATCTTTTGAGGTTAATTTCATCCAGAAGAACTGATAGATATAAAATATTTATTCGATAGATTGTCTTAGTAAACTTTAACGCACATGAATCCAACGGATCAAATAGCTATTTTCAGAGAACCAGAATCCAATAATATATGTACTAAAATGTACAATTTCGTACGTACATGTGATCCCGAAATCAAAGTATTAGGTTTGGTGATACTTATATATTTCACTATTTACGTGATTCTTATTATAATATCGGTTAAATCGTAAATAAATATAGTTTTCACGTTTAACAGTATCTTATGCAATTCCTTTTTACATGTCAATAATTCAACGCATTTAATCTATGCAATCATTCTTACCTATCTTTTAATGTAGACATTACAAGTTTTACAAAACAAAAAAGAACACAACGCGTAAAACTTTAGTTTATTTCTCCCATCTGCGTAAATTGCAGACCACTAGACTAATACAATAAAGCAACCTCTTTTATCCAAATATGTTGTTGAATTTTAATACTTGGCTATTATTTAATAATAAGATATCACGAGAGATAAAATTGCTGTGACATAAACAAATGATCATCACAAGCATAGGGCAGTGGAGTAGGTGAGCTAAGCCCGTTTCTTCATGCAGATCGCGTAATGCACAAAAAGTTTTGGAATAAATGCCAATGCGATGGAGATACTTTGCAAGGCAGTCATGGCCTGTGGATAGAAGGAATTCAGCCACAGCCATTTTTCTTGGCCATTCAGGAATATTAGCTATAATAAGAAACCACCGTTAATTTGAATTTATTTCCATCAAATTATTTATACTTCATTATAATTTTTTAATATTTGAATTATGTATAGGAACAATTTATTCATTCTGTTGCACTATTTTATTCTCTTCATTCTATATAGTCTCAAAAATTTCACACAAGTGGTCAAATTCGAATATATTTGAAGCTTTCAGGTTCGTAACATTTCTATTTGTGAAAAAAATAAAATTCATATATGCATGTCAATCGATCTATTATTACAATAGGAAATTCCACGTTTCTGCATTTATAATGTGAAGATTGAAATTGTCTACTAGTATTTTCCATTGTTTATGACTTGGAGGCTTTCTGCAAAACTAGTTAAATGTAAATTAAGAAACAATTTTTATCGACGTTTTTAAACATAGTAATTGTAACGACGATGTTATGGCATAGTTAGATGGTGAAACGTTCATACAGAAAAGAAATTTTTCTGCGTCTGGTGAGGTATGATCCCACGGCCGTCTGCTATCTCGGCAGGTGCTCTTACCAACTGAACTACAAACGACAAACACTCTATCCTTCACGAATGTTTTCAAAACGCATTTTCGAAACATTTTTCTATATTTAACCATTTTTATAAATAGATAAATATTATTTAATTTAAATATTAATTAAAATATATGGGAACTTAAATAACATAAATTAGAAAATTTAAAATATTTTATAAAAGACGAATTAAAACCCTTAAACCCAACTTAATACTGTTACTTATTTATCAAAATGAAATTCTTAATTCAAGTACTGTTCAAATTTTTGTAAAATATATCTTTGATAAAGCTGTGATTAAACTTTTTGAATCATTCACATGCGACCATTTTTTGGTGAAAGATTCTCTAAAATAAAAATTATATAAATTTCTTGAACGGTAAAAACTTTCAAACTATATAAATATATAATTTTACTTCCCAATCGAACGGAATTTGAATTAAAAATTCCTTCATGATTTCATATAACTTTTCACATTTTTAATAGGACCAAATGGTGCTGTGGTAACGCGTTCACCTAGCGCGCCTTTAACCAGGGTTCGATTTCTAACTGCGTATAAATTGAATGTTTACTAACAAACTGTTCACTATAATCTGAGGCTTGGTTCCCTATGCTTTAAGAGGTATGGATTACTCGGAAAACTGTAGATCCCGGCGCAGAATGACTCTTGCTTACCTTGCACCGTAAAAATCCCAAACGTTTTGCGCAGTAATCCGAGACATTGTCCTCTATACTTTAAAAGATTGGGATTACTCGGAAAACTGTAGGTCCCTGCACACAGTATGACCCTTATTGACCTAGCGTCACAAAACTCCCAAATGTTTTACACAGTAATCCGAGACTTGGTTACCTACGCTTTAAGAGGCTCGTATTACTTGGAAAACTGTAGGTCCCGGCACAGCATGACACTTGCTGACTTTGCTCTTTAGGACTCCCAAACGTTTTACACAGCCTTCCAAGGCTTGGTTCCATATATTTTAAGAGGTTGGGATTACTCAGAAAACTGTAGGTCCCGGCGTAACATGACACTTGCTGACCTTGCGCCCTAAAACTTCCAAACGTTTTACACGGCCTGTACTTAGCATAAAAGAAGGATACCATGACGTAGCTCATCGCAGTACGATGACGTGCCAGCAATGAATTGAGCTACTGTACACACAACCCGCATTTGCTTCTAAACAATATATACAATTCATACATGTATTTGAAATTGACATCATACATGGGTTTGAAATTGATGTCATGCATGTATTTGAAATTGACATCATACATGTATAATTCAGAAAACAGTAACTTTTTAATTATCTGATGGTTCATTCACCACATCGTCATTTTCTCCTACTATTTTTAAAGTTTTAACGACAATCTGTATAATTTAGTTGCAAAGGTTAGTGAAGTGATATAATCTTACTAAATCTGACGCCGCATTTTCTTTTTAACTCTCTAATTATGCTTCTAAATTTTCGCAAAGAAAGAAACTAATGCTGCTGGCATAATTAGCGGTATTAAATTTTAAAAACTGTTTATTATCTAACAATTCAAAAAGGAAATATCGGGAAGGTAACCTTGTTATAAACCGGAATATTCCACGTTTCTTCTCAAGTTAAGTGATTAGTATATAAAATGGCAATGAAAATATCCTCTTGCACGAGCTTTTTTTAATCATCTTCTTAGTACATTTTAAAAAAATCACCAGACGCTAACTCGCTAAATCAGAACAATTTTTTAAAACTGAAACTAAAAGGTTACACTCCGTGAGTCCTAAATCTTCATTATATGCAATTTTGCCACATTAGATAATTTTTTTAGAATTATTCGGGATAATGTTGAAACCAGAGGAACGTGGAGGAGCTCAACCAAATCAGGTTAATGATATATCATTTTGATATATCACTAAGAGTTGTATACTTGCTCTCGTTGATTGATTAAATAGCGCCAAGACAATTCTTAGTTATTCATTGCGTTTCACTTACATTGAAATGAAACCCATTAACCAGCGAATTATTATTTTTCAGTGAATGTTTTGAAAGCTGTTGAACATTTGTATAGCTTAAAGCAATAAAGTTTCAAAGGTACAATCCCAGAAAAATTCGTCATTTATTTCAACTAAAATAAATTTTTCAAATAAATATACTAATTTATTTTGTAACATATTCCTGGTTTTATATCGTGTTTATGTACTTCAAAGATTATGATTTAAAAAGAAAATACCAGAGCAACATTTGATTTACAGAAAATCTGAGACCTCAGACAAGTATTTATCAAAGTTTCTCTCCTTGCCGAACCCTTGCATTATAACTATTATCTATCATTACTAATGATGTATGATAGCATTACCCTTCACAGGGATAACAATTACCAAATGGTCAGCGCCCAAAGCCACCGGTGCATGTTTTTCATAATATTTCCGTGGGGATATTTTACACAAAATATAGTAATTTCATAACGCCAACGCTTGAATTCACGAGGGAATCCCCCCCAACATTCCCGACTGGGACTGGAACCAAAGTAGGCGAGTTCGAAAGGTCTCAAAAATTTATTAGACCCATGTCCAAGCTTTTCTCAGAATGGATCTATATTTCGGAGATATGGGCCCGCCCACCCCCACCCCAAAGTCCGAAAATGTTTCTATTACAGACCTGGATATCTCATGATTCCGTTAATGGACTTTACTTATCTGCAGCTTTTAAGACAGGCTATAAAAATTAATTGATATGTGTTTCAGCAATTTTCCAGTAAAACTAAAAATTTTGAAATATTATAACCTTCAAATCTTTCGACAAAACGGAAAAATAATCAACCCCTGTTTGGTGGTTTTTCAGCAAAACCTAGCATTGAAGATATAAAGCTTCAGTAGTTCGAAAATGGGATATTTTACTTATTGTGAAATTTTTATTTATTATCTAACTATTCAATAACCCAGAGCTTGGTTATTGGAAACAATGTACGCCGCATGAAGGAGAGGTTGGTTTTTATACGTCTTGTGAAGTGATGTTCTTTTTTTTTGGTTTCTTTTTTTTTCAATTCCTTCTATTAGCTCACACTCTCCCTATATATATCTTGTTCAAATTTTCAATCGTTAATAAAATACTTTCTATCCATCCAATCAAGTTCAAATAAATTTTTTTAAACTTGTAGTGGATGACACTTGATGTTAATACAGTTTTTTCAAATATTAATTCATTAATTAAATTTAAATGAATTTTTTTTGCTTTCCTTTGGTGTATTTGGCGATTAATGCTTGCCGCCGCCAATTACAGCCAAATGTCGCCAAAATTGCTTTTCGCAATTTTTCCCTTTCTTCCCTTTTATTTGAGCAGCGCATTGAAGGAATTGACTTTAAAAAAAAATTTTTTTATTATACTTGTTTTATTTATTTTTTTATTTAGAGGTATACTCGCCCATTGCGATCGATAATTGAAGCGAGTGTTCGTACTAAACATTATTCTGACTTGCAATCCAAGTCTTTGGTTTTCACTTACATTAATCACCGAACATGAAGTGGGGTCCTCAATATCACATTTTGCTTAAACTATTTCCTCATCCTCAATAAAATTGAGAGAGGAAATTAAAATTTCAAGTTTTTTAAAAAGCACGAAAGCTAAACATTTTTCTTCTTGAACAATTTCATTTGCATTACTTTCAAAAATTGAATACGCGTAGTTTACAATGTGTTCAAAATAGTGATGAACATTGAAGGGATTAATAGTGCTATTCATAATTTCAAATTACTGAAAATGACAAAAATTTTAAACATATATACTTTCAAAGCCCTATTAACTATCAAATAACAAACTCATCAAATCAATAAAAAATCATAATTGGTTTAAATTTAATTTGATTTTTGAAATTGATGAACGCATGATTAATTTCTTTCATATCTTAAAATTAATATTAATAATATTTAAGGAGGTGACCCCTTAAAATACTCGCAGTACGATTGACGGAACGAAATCTAACGAACAAAATCAGTTTTATTTCTATACTTAATATAATTATTGCTCAAATACGTCTCAACTCATTTTTCTATATTTTCAAACAATTTTTCTCTTTAAACTTGTTTTGAATTCATTTATCGGAGGGGAAAATAACAATTATTATGCTCGCTTAAACGGCCAGAAAAGCCTACGTGATTTGTTTTAAATGTATTAGTAAAAAATATTATAACATGCTTTATAACTATTTTAAGCTTTCAAGTTCATTTCTTATTTACAGGCAGCAAAACTGCTCTGTACGTTAATACATATCTAGCAAGCGAACCTATCTCGAACGAACTGCGTTGAAACTTGTGTTTGCAATGCGGGCTTTTGCTGAAAACCCACCAAACAGGATTTGATTATTTTTCATTTTTCCGATAAATTTGAAGGTTAATATTTCAAAATTTTGAGTTACATTGGAAAATTGCTGGAACACGTATCAAGTAATTTTCGATAACCTGTTTTAAAATCCGCAGATCATTAAAATCCATCCATGGAATCATGAGATATCAAGGTCTGTATTAGGGCTCTTTTCGGACTTTGGGAGGCGCCATATCTCCGAAATATATGGCCTTTCTGAAAAAAGCATGGACACTGGTCTAATAACTTTTTGAGTCCTTTCTAACGCGTTTACTTCGGTTCCATTCCCCGTCGGGCCCGTTAGGGTTCCCTCATCAGACCAAAGCTTTTTAGTATACAGCAGAAAACGAGATAATAGCCATGTTCTAGAGCCGAAATAGGGTCTCTCCTTTAGATCAGAAGTACTTTAACCGCTAGGCCACCAAGCCACAGGAATGACGATCTCTCTTTCGGTATAAAAGGGTAATGTAAGATATTATTACCCTTCACAGGGATAACACAATTATAAAATGGTGAATACGAAAAGCCACAGTGTACAAAAATTACATATTTGCCTGTCTCAGTGGCTTTGAGTGTCGGCCATTTGGCAATTGTGTTATCTCTGTGAAGGGTAATAATATCGTAAATCAATCTGCCATACAGAGAAAGAGATCGTCGCTCCTGTGCCATCGTGGCCTGGCGGTTAAAGTGCTCCGAATCTAGAAGGGAACCCATGTTCTACATCAGTCGGGCATGGCGGTTATCTCTCTTTTTCTAACATACATTAAAAAAAAGCTCTAGTTTGAGCTTAAATGTGGATGTAAGGAAATGACTATATGTACCGTTACTAATATCTTCACATGTTATTTACATACTTAATGTTCATTAGGGAAACAATATGTTTATTATGATAGCATGTTTAACAAAATATTTCATTTTATATTATTATATACAGTGAAATCTCCCCAAGGCGACCACCGTCGGTTCCGTGAAAAAGTGGTCGCTCGAAGAGGTGGTCTATGAATGGAGGTGAATTTAGAACCGTGTTTATGGGGGGGGGGAGAAGAAACTCCATTTCCAGAAAAATAGTTGTTAAGGGGAGGTGGTAGTCAGGATGGTTCTACTGTAATATAAAAGTTTATTGATAACACAAAAACTACTACACTAGTGAATATTCGGCACGAATACAACGTTTGCCCTCCATTCATGGGAGTGATAACACCCGTAATTATAAAGTGAAGCTTAACGGGACAGATGCAACCTACCTCGCGTTGAATGGTATCTTTCAGGCAATGCTGAAGAACCTACAGTTGTTAAATTTCATACTTTAAATGCTCCACAATCAGAAATTGGTGTCAAATTTGGAGACCAAGAAGACGATAGGATCTTATAGTACCTACTGATAAGTATGTCTCCATCGAAGGTTTTCTTCAGAAATGTCTGTAATGGAATGTCTGCAATGTGAATTCGTGCATCATCCTTCTAAATGCTACAGTAAGCATCATAATTCATTCTCGCAGAGATTTTCTCAACGTTATGCAAGTTGAGACACCAGCTCACATTGTTATACCAGTGAAAAAAAAATTCATTCATCGACACTACAAGATCTTTTACTTTTTTTGATCTCCAGTTCTGATACGAGTTCATTTCTGATTATAGTTTATTAAAATCTTGGCTTTATTAATCAGGCTCTTCAATGTTGGTGGAACCGAATGAGGCCATTCAGCGTGAGGCGAGTTGCGTCCATTCGGATATGTTGCATTTTAGTTACTAATGCCATCACTCTTTAGATTTGTGTAATGTCTTGTGGTGGAGGTCATGTTAGCTACTAGCTAGTATAATGCACAGATTGAATATAGAGTAGTTATTTTCATTTTCTTTTAAATGTAGAAAGCGGCACCTATTGATAAGTTTTGAACTGAAAACTTTGGTCTCTCAAATAAGAAAACAGTATCACTTGCGAAAACCGCACCTTAATGCCACACAGTTTCCTTCTTTTATGAATTTCTAAAATTTATATACAGATTTTTAATTAATATTAGCATATGTGTGTGCGTGGGTGTGTATATATATACATAGTTGAAAAAAATACATATTATGTTGAAATAAAAAGCATGTCACAACGGCGTTTATTAAAAAATACGGAAACTCATGTAAGCAAAAACGAGTTGCGATATCTCCTTAAATCAGCTTAATTTTCTTAAAGGGCTCAGTAGATATTCATAAAGATACTGGGGAACTCCATTTACATTCTGTGATCATTTGCACTTTGCAAATGTTTCTTTCTGCCTGGTTTTTTAAATAAATAATATTTCCGGATTACAAACATCGTCAGAAAAAGTATTGATAATTTTCTTCTTTCTTCAAGAAACTCAGATTTCCACAATGTTAATAAACTTTTAAAAATAGCCATAGGTAAAGAAGTTCACCACGTTCAAAATTAAAAAAAAATTACTCATTTAATTTTATATGGAAATTAACATAACGTATTCTTTCATTCGGCTAATTATAATAAGGCTTTAGTTGTTTTTTTCGTTCCTCCATCATAAGTTTAAGTGGGTTTTGAGCACTCTTCAATATCTATTGAATATTTCATAAGCAATCAGCAAACGGCATTTTTTCTATCGTGCACCATTTAAACTAGACTCTGCGAGAGAATAATACCATATTTTGGAGACATGATTCTCTCGAGCTTAAAATTTCTTCCTGGTACTGGTAAATACAATACTGGTAATTTTGTTCAAATTGGTCGGGGAAAATTGCAATAAATGGTTCGTGCCTAAATGCAATAGGTTTTCCAATAGCGCCTACCGCAAAGCTCTCCGAGTAACGGTTCTCCGTCGAAAGCGATCGGCACTTGCAGATGCATTCGTTTATTAGATTCGAGAAGCGATGGAACACGAAAGCCAATAACAACTAGCAATAGAAAAAAAAAAACGCGTGCTATTATTCCCATTGTGCCACGCAATGCCGCTACTACACTCGGGACATGCAAGGAAGCCTTGTGAATTAATGAAAAGGAGATGAAAGGAGTAGTTCTGTTACCAGCACGTGAAAAAAGCAATCAAGTAGTTTCTGGAGAGTATTAAAAAATAAATTTAGTGATATGTAAATACAGATCGTATTTTCATTTAGTTTTATTTTTCTTCTTCTGCCACGTTTCCCTAAAAATGCATTAAAAAGTCTTTAAGCGACGAAGATATTTTCTACTTATTTGTGCTTTTACGTTTTTAAAAAGTACAGTTATCGCGAAGTGTGAAAGAGGCATTTGAAAAATTTGCCACAGTAGGTGGCATTGTATTTCTAAAGAGCGTATTGCAAAATTTAAGGAGGTTCGCTTGAAACGAGACGTTCGTTATTTGACGGAGGGAAATTGGTATAATACTAAGTAAAATAGATATTTTTTTATATTTATTTTTTGGCACTACAGCCCCTGAAGGACCTAGACTTCCTTACCGATCTTCGCCCATTCTCCTGTATCCAAGGTCTTTCTTCGTATTCTCTTATTCCCATTCTTCTCAGATCTTCTTTTAATATATCAAGCCACAGCTTTCACCAGGACATCCTATTTTCCTTCTTCCTACTGGAATGGTTCTCATAATCTTCTTAGGTATCCTAGATCGCTCCATCCTTTCTACATGTCCAAGAAAACATCGAAGTCTTCTTTCAATTATT
>QLNU02014802.1:23207983-23227937 GCA_006491805.2 Dysdera silvatica
TGTTTACTTAACTAACAAGAAATGAATAAAATAAGGAAAAATATGCTAAAACTAATGAATAAAAGTTATATTAAAAATAAAGTGCTTAGTGCTTCATTAAATTAAAAATAAAAATTTTATGATCACTGAAATATTTTGGTTCTCATTTTCATCAACATTTGGCGAGAAAACTCACATAAAAACGTAAAACTCGTATGGCTTTACACTAAATACATTTTCAACGTTATGTTACGAAATGTAAAATAACGATGCAATTTTGATTCATCTCGCTTTTTAGTAGATGGTGAATGTTATGTAGCTCGTTTTAAATGTCATAAACAAGTACTTCTCAGATTAAAATAAGGGCATTAAAACTATTAAATATCACCAATCTCTCATCAAATCTGAAATTAACGATATTGGATTTCGAAACGTAGTAGTTATATATACAGCCAGACAATTAAACAATGGAATTATTTATTGTAATTTATCGTAAGGAAAAGAGAAATGTCATCAACTGTTCACTGCATGCCATCGAAATATCCAACCTTTGTCTACAATCTGGAAACATTGCATGGCTCTGCGCTTAGCATTAAGGGAGCTAGGGCGTTATTTTTCGTTGGTGGTAGAAGATCACTGTCATGTTTGCGGCGTGGAGCAGACTTTGGACATTAAATTTCATTTTAAACTCTGTAAATGTGGGACCGAGACTGTGCAATTAATGTGACATGTGTATGAGGACCATTGTTTATCTCGTGAACAAATATATGAGATTTTGTGCGTATATACGATAATGTGAAATTTAATTGAAGAGTTGCAGATTATAACTGAAACAAGGCAAAGAAAACTTAAACGGTTTGAGTATGTAGAAAAAAGAGGAGAATCTACGATAGTTAAGACAAGTTAGAACACAGATAGTTAAGACAAGTTAGAACACAGGTAGTTAAGACAAGTTAGAACACAGATAGTTAAGACAAGTTAGAATACAGATAGTTAAGACAAGTTAGAATATAGATAGTTAAGACAAGTTAGAATACAAATAGTTAAGACAAGTTAGAATACAGATAGTCAGGACAAGTTAGAATACCGATAGTTAGGACAAGTTAGAATACAGATAGTTAAGACAAGTTAGAATACAGATAGTTAAGACAAGTTAGAATACAGATAATTATGAAATCTTTGAGAATCATCTCCGAAAGAAAAAAAGAAAATGAGATATTCCAAAGGAAGAAGAATGGTCAAACTGGAAGATTACATTAAAGTATTGGGAGTAACAGAATATCGAAGGAAAGCTCCAGGCAGAGAATGGACGACGATCGTTAAAGAGGTCCAGGTATTCCAGGTACCTCAGCACCAAAATAAGAAGAAATATGCGATAATAACATGAGGAAACAATTTTTTCTTCGCAAATATCGTGATTTGAAAGACGTGTTTTTACACCAAGACTTTGCATGCAATTATATGTTGTGATATCCATGCTGTATTTCTCAAACTAGAGCCCATTTTCATTGACCATCACGAGATTTGATAAGTTACGAAGAAAAAAAGGCATCGACCGATAATGGAACCGAACCAATGACCTCTTCGTTGGAACCGAAATACCATCTAAACTAGGCCACCGAAACCTACAAGACAATGCCTTGTCTTCGTATTTAGGTTTGATATTATTAATTATTATGTCATTATTATTTGTTGCGTATGTATGTAACTACAAGCAGCAGAGTAGCAAGTGGAAACCCATGGGATCACAAGTGGTTATGGGGCGGGGGGGCTCAATCGCCTTTAAAGAAGATTTTATGATGCGAATTATGAGAAACTGTATTTTGATATTCAATAGGGGTTAGAGCCGCCTGAGCCCTTCCATTTTCCGCGCCACTGACTACACTGAAGCACCCAAAACTAAACGACGATTTGAAAAAGCAAACATGCATTACAACACTACTAAGAAATCACAATATTGTGAATTTAAAATACTTATTGCACAACTTTTGAAATTTAAAAGGGAAGATAATCATTCGTATCAAACTTCTGTGAACTATATAAATGGAAACAGGAAATGCACAAAGCCAAGTAAGCCATATATATACAGGGTGTCTCAGCACCAGGGTTACAAACATCTAGGAGGGGTAGGGTACACTTAGACGAACAATATTTGTCATAGAACCTAAGGTCTCAAACCACCCACAGCACCAGTTCTAAAACCGTCCAGCATTCACAAATATTTACAACCAGTTCATGAAAAGCACCAGATAAACTCAGGTCATCTGATCAAGTGCATAGATGATTAGGACATCCCATTTTCCGCTTCTCATGCACTGGTTGTCACTATTTGTGCATGCTGGACGGTTTTAGAACTGGCATTGTGAGTGGTTTGCGACCCTAAGTTCTATGAAAAGTATTGTTCGTCTAAGTGTACCCTACCCCTTCTAGATGTTTGCAACCCTGGTGCTGAGACATCCTGTATTTATGAAACGTTGTTACGGCGTACGCTTTCCTGAATGGAAATATGTAGATCGCTATATGTGAAGCGAGTGGGTCCGGGGCCTGAGCCCCCTCTCTATTTGAAATAAATTGTGATTTTACATATACTGTAATGTATAAGCGTACATAAAATGTGCTTGGGCCCCTCAAAAATTTTGAGAACTCTATACTGATGTAGATCGCATAGCTAGTCCAAATAACTTTCACGTGATTGTTAATCAGTGTTTGCAGTTGACATATTCGCATGTTAAATAAATTTCACTGCACAGCTTTAAGAATAATATGAATTATGTATGTCTTTTTGACGATTATATTTCAAATTTAAGCATAAATATGTATTCCTCACGTAGTAAATTCCTTTCTTGGGGTTTTTGTTTTTATAGAACCCGAATTATATGTACTTAAAATGAGAAAAATGTGCCTGAAAATATGCATTAAAATTCACAAAGTATGCATCTATATGCGCTTAAAAATTAAAATAGCAAAAATGCGGCATGACTTATTTCATTTAAAAAATTAAATTATTGGTGTTACATAAAGTTGGAGTGTAATTCAGTATTGTAGGGCTCACTGTCGAAGTTAAGATGATCCGAAGGAAATAAAAGAAAAGTTTGTCAATTCGCGCTTGAAAAAAGTTTAGCTAGGAGCTGCGAAAAGTTCCAGGGGAAATTCCTTCTATTGACTAAGAGATACAGAAAATTTTTAACACAGGACAGTACGTTGAAGGGAAGAGATCGTTTGCTACATCACTAATGAAGATAGAAAATATTTTACAATAGACTGAACACAGGTTTAAATCAGATTCTGGTGAGGCTCTACAAAATTCAGCTCATATTGAAGGAACGAAAATAAAAAGCAATGCATTTTTAGATGTTTGGGGAAACTATTTCAAAGAATATCAGAAATTTAAGGTATGAAAACTGTGGACTAGATTCTTCAACGGATAGGAATTTGAGAATTCTTCAAGAATTGAAGTAGGCATTTGCGACCCATAACGAGCTGTACAGTGAAATGAGGTAAAAATCAAATCAGGTCTAGTCCGTTTTTATTTCAATCATATAAATATTATTCCTTTATGTTAACAACCATGGTACACGCGACGGTGTTAGGCAACAACGTTATTCCAAAACATCATCAAAATTATGATAAAACACCAGATGGCATTAGGATCCCATCCATGTTGCTTAGAAATCTATTTACTCCATCGTCATCTTAATTATATCACCACATTATATCAATCTCGCTAAAGAAAGCGGAACGTTTTAAAACTGTCAAGAGTTTCAAAGCCAAGTAAAAATTATTGTGCCCATGTCATTATGTGTTTTGTCATAATTTTGATGCTTACGTAGTTATATTAATATTCCTAAAGAATTTAAAAATTTTCAGTTTGTCTTGCTTTTATTTTATGTGTATTTACAAGAAGAAAATAGTCACTTGAAGATGAAGAAGAACTTTTCTACGTGATGTCCAGTGAACACTGATATAGTGACGTTTACACTGACTGCAAAAATGTTGTTTTTCCAACAGGGACCAACTAGGCAGGAGACACCGTTGATTGCACCGTTGATTGCAGGAGGCACCGTTGATTGTTGGAGGCATTCGTTGATTTTTATTATTCGCTGTAGCTCATGGAAAGCTTTTGCAATGAATATTAAGGGAACACTATTCAGTAGGGTGGGCTTTATATGGCCTCAAAAAATTTTTTTTTTTAATTTGTTTGCTCTCAACCCATAAATGTGTTCAATCTATCAAAAAATATTTTGCTGGAGTTTTGATGAGTATCAAAATACTTTTAGGGGTCGCTACACCTTCACAGTATGCGAGTATGTACAGTATGGAGTTATATGTTAACCAAAATATGTAATATTTTGGTTAATGGTAGGCTACACAATTGTCTTATAATGCCAAACGACTACATCAATTATGAACACAAACCCGAAAATTGTACAGAAGTAATGAAATTCGACAACACGTTCAAAATAACTTACTTCAACGAATTTTGCTTGTTACGGTTTGGGTACTTTTTACTAAAATCTTTTACAACTTGGAGCAAGTATTGCACTTGGTCTTCATCGTTCGTAAGTAGTTTATTGTACTTAATGATTAGGGCAATTCCTCTTACAGCTGTATCATTTACAACTCTTACAGCTCTTTGCTTTGATGTACGTAACATCATAAGTCCATGTCTCTGCTTTGTTTCGTAAAAAATCTGGCTAAATATCTAAAATTTCAAAAAATCTTTTAGTGTTAGAGGAAAGAAAATGATGTAGTGCCTTTAAATATAGAAGATCTGGATCAACAACTGCTTTTTTTGGAGGGTATTCTATTTCTTCTGTTTCCATAGTTTTTATCATTTTAATTTAGTTTTGTCAGAAACTTTTTCATCAAAAGAAAAATAAAGAAAAGGCAATGAGTTCTTCGGACAAATATAAATGCCGTAAGCAATTTCTTAAGACCATTTTTAATACGGCTTCATTTAGAGCATTTTATTCGTTTAAGATTCATCAATAGCTGGAAAACATTACTTGAGGCACATGTCGCTGATGTAGCTTCAAACCAGACTTTAACATAAATTCGAACTAAAAACACACAAATGTCTATAATTACCATGTTTTCGGCAACTGTTAATTTAAACTGGTCCCGAAACATCCAAATCTTGAAGGAGTATATAGTTTTGCCATCCATCTGGTCCGATGTAGTCCAGCAGATGCTTTAATGATATTCTTTTTGGAGGAATTTCTCCTAAAAATTATTGTGAGTTCTAAGAGTTCTTTGTAATAGTCGAGAGGTTGAATGATTCCGAGCTGCTTCTTTGCAAAACTTATCACATCACTGGCTATATCGGTAACAAATGAAGAAGCACATCTTCCATCTGATGTTGCTGTTTTATAATTTTTATAGTTCATAGCAGGACACGTCTTTTCAAAAAGTGGAATTTCTGGACTTGAGGACGCCTTGAGCGAATGAAGACTAATAGCCTCAAGAACAATTTCAAGTATGTGATGGCGACAAGGTAATCATGATAAATCAGCGTTTGGTTTTTACTCGAAAAGAATGCAATCCCCCAGACTTCACTCCAGTTACTGTTGCACTGCAAATCAATAAAACTACTCCTAACGCCCATATACGCTGGAAAACTGAAGTAAAATACGATTGCTGGAAAAAGATGTATATTACTTTAATGCAGAGAGAGGTTCATTAGAAGATGAAGTGTATTTCTTTAGTTCAGAGGTTCTCAGTTAATTTTCATCGCGGGCCACTTTGGATTTTTTTTTCGGTCGGCGGGCCAGAAGCAATGAGAACGAAATTATCTTACATGTTATACAGACCTGGGGGGGCTCTATGGACTTATCCCCCTAGAAATTTTCTGATTCAATGAAACAGCATTGAGGTAAAAGCTTTAGCCCCCTCTAGAAAAAAATTAGCCCTGTAGAAAAAAAAAAATTCATTTTTTTATCTTTTGTAGAAGGGCAAGTTTTTATTGTTTGCGGACCGGATCTGGCCCGCGGGACGCCTACTGGGAATCACTGCTTTAGTTCGTTTTAAGATATTTATTATAAAATGTAAAAATGCGAACACAATAAAATACATAAATTTAATATTCAGAGAGAGAGAGAGAGAGAGCATTGGGAGTTATTTTTGTGGAAATAATTTGTATGAGCCAGAGAGCCACAAAGACCATCTCGGCGGGCCGCATGTGGCCCGCATGCAGCGGGTTGAATACCCTTGACCTAGGGCAACATGTTTGTGACTTCATTGCCAGCTGATGGGATACTACAGTGCCATCGGGATGCAATAAAAGGTTACCACACAAATTCATTCAAAGCGGTTACAGTAATAAGTATGTATTACTTATTACTGGCACTTTCTTATTACTTATTACTTAGCACTTTCAACCCTGGTAGCGACCTCTAAATCTACTGCGATTTAAAAAACGTAACTGATTTACTTTCTTATAGGATGGAACATTTCCAAAAGTTGGGAGAAACGAAATTCCAAACTTCGAAAATAAGGCCCACCTTACAATACTGAATCAACCAAAAGTCCACAAAAATTTAAAAATTCATAAAAAAAACATCGCATTGAAATGCAATTTGAGCCATAAATTTTACCTGGGCAT
This sequence comes from Dysdera silvatica, assembly GCA_006491805.2. Lineage (NCBI taxonomy): Eukaryota > Metazoa > Arthropoda > Arachnida > Araneae > Dysderidae > Dysdera > Dysdera silvatica. The sequence continues at coordinate 23,214,564 of QLNU02014802.1, forward strand.
GTTTTTTTTTAACAAAAAAATTAGTTCAAAGGTCACAGATGAGGTGGTGCTGACACTAACAAATTCAAGACAAATACGTAAATAAATCTGTTATAAAAATCTGTTATAAAAATCTGTAATAAATAATAAATCTGTTAACAGTTAATAAATCTGTTTTTTTCTGCTCGTTGGGTTCTAAATTCGATTCATTAATAAACTCCATGTAAAGAGCACGTTTCTACAAAAATGTTAACTTTACCAGAGCAAGATTCGTTAAAATCTTTGTGAATATCCCGCTCAGAGAAATTTTTAAAGACAAGGGAAGGTCACATCACATGTATAGGGATATTTGAGTTCATCAAACGATTTGAATAAACTATGGTCTGATGTAGAATCGTCCACGAAGCAGGAGGTCATCTTTAATGGAGGTTCGTGCCTGTATTCTGGCATTTGAAATTGAAGAACTACATCTGAAAAAGCCAGTGGGACTAGCAGCGCATGCGAAGCTACAAGGCGGTAGGGAATTTCTGTAGCGAAGTACACAAATTGAATAGTGTGATCTTCTTCAGATGGTATCCGTTTTATTGGTTTCAAATATTTATAGCGCCACATGTAGGTGACCTTCAAAGGCGGAACCACATATAGGGATTTTTTTTTTTGGGAGGGGTGTAAAGTAAAATTGGATCCATTTATGGCGAGCCCGCATTTAGTGAGTTCTCGGATATAATGTGGAGAATATTGATTTTGTTTCGGTATAGTGTTTAAGCTCAATACAATCATCCTTTTTTTTGGACCCCGAATTTAACATGCAATTAAAAAATAAAATAAGAAATCAAACTTTTTTAAAATTTTCTTTATTATATGATATTGGTCATAATAACTGGCGCTTGTTATAACCGATTAACACCGTATTTTTATGGATTTGGGACGGGAAATTGTCCTAACTCCCCTTCTGTAGATACGTCACTGGTGACCTCTGAATTCATTTTTTTGCTGCGTTAAAAAACACGTCTAGATAATATTTTTTGTGAAAATTGCACTTCAATGTAATGTTTTTTTCCGTTCTTTATGAATTTTTAAATTTTATTTGGACTTTTGGTTAACCCTGTATATAGTTCTCACAATGGCATTAGGGAAAAAATAATATAAAAAACTTAGCGCAAATTAAATATAAATGCAATAAAACTGCGAATCAAGAGAACACTCTGGCATTTAAAAATCAAAATACCCATTTAATTAAATTTCTGCCTCCTTCGCAAATTAAATTATAATTTAATTCGTTAAAAAACTGGAACACGTATAGTGAAACGTCATATTTTTTAAAAGCTCTGATGAAAATGCAATTCACTTACCTAAGTTAAGAAAAATAGAAAAAGAACTGGTAAATTTTTTTATCACTGTTCGGATTCAGAAAGAAAAGGAAACAAGAAAAGGCAGAACAAAGTTAAGGATGAAAAAATTTTAATTAAGTGAAATATTTTAGTCAAAATTAATTTAAATTTGACACATTAAAGTTTAAAAAATAAGGGTAGTGCTTGTCTTAATGTACTTAAAAAAAAAGAAAAAAAAAAGGTTAGGTCATAAAAATTTCTAGAAATTTATTTCTGACAATGTTTTGTTTTTTAATTAAGCCAGCATTAGTTTTGATCTATAAGAACAGTTTAACACATTATAAAAAAATTTTAACACATTATAAGAACAATTTAACATATTAACATAGGATTTTAATATATCTTAACAGAATAGGATTATTGACACGCTTAAATGCTACTAATGTATGAAAGGATAATAGAAGGAAAACATTTTGGATAATATTGATATCCAGTATCACGAAAACAACAGAAATTTAAGAAGCGACCAAATAAGACTATTACCAAAGATTAGAATAGAAACGTATAGAAAGAGAATGGAATGTACAAGAATAAACCATCATTGGAACGAGTTACCAAATAATCTTAAAAATATTAATAATATAAAATTGTTTAAAAAGAAATTAATTGTATACTTATTAAACGGAGTTTGTGCGCCAGCAGATTGATACAGTCTTCAGCTGGTTGAATTTCATGTTTTTTTACAGGAGTCACTGGAAAGAACAAATTGTCTGGTCTATATTTTGTGAAATATGGACAAGACATTTAAAAATTATTTTTAATTGAATTTCAAAACTGGGTGCAACATGCAACCCTTGTGACAAATAAATATTATTATTATTATTATTACGTGGAACACTAACCTTAGTATTCAAATCATATTTACGTTTTTTTAGTATCAGAGCTACAAGCCCGAACTTTTTACTTTCCGAGCAAATTAAATTCATATTTATTTTTGGCATAGAAGGAAACGTACATTTCGGTTGAAATAAACTGTCATCCTTCTTCATTACAAATGTATAAATTCAAGGAATTTATTAAAAATATTGAAAAATTAAGCTTTCTCCTCTTTCACAAAATTAATATGGTTTCTCTAGAATTAACCAAACCATCTCAGATTTTATACCCAAGTAAAGTCGTTTCACTTCTTCCCTAAATTAATTTCTTGAATCACTGAAAAATGTGGCGAAATTTAATTACGAACTTTAGATTCTCTAAATCCAAGATGCTCTGCTTTACTAAATTACTATGCTCACCGATGCGGTTAGCGGATGCTTTTCCACATGTAGTATCATATTCTGTGTATTCCCTGAAACTGGCTTCAAATTTTTAGGGCGGAAAGTTGGTAAAACTAAGTGGAATGCTCTTATAACATGTAAGTAATCATTTTAATGTGGAGTTGCTGTGAGGGACATATTTCACTATACATTCGTTGGTATGAACTAATTTGGAAAAAAAACCCCGCGAAATTGGACAATAGTAAACATTGAGGTTCATTCAATCACTCAATCAATCAATAGAAAACATCAGCCATTTCTCAAGATTTCTTGACAGCGGCGTAGGGCTCAAACTCTTTCCTCATTGGATGACAAAACACATTGTTCTATTTAATGCAAATCACCGGATCTGTTATAAAGGAATCCGAGCACCCCTGTAAGATATTATTACCCTTCTCAGGGATAACACAATTGCCAAATAATGGTCAACACACAAAGCCACCGGGGCGAGAATTTTGTGAGTTTTCGTGGGGGAATTTATTATACAATAATTTTCAATTAATTTTCAATTAATTATACAATAATTTTGTACCCATGTATAAATAGCTCAAGCTAAAGCTTTTTTCTTTTTAGGAGAAAAAAATGCCGTCCCCATCTTGGATTCGAACCAGGGACCCTCCCTCCGTTGAGCCAGGAGTGTCTTACCCGCTGGATGAAGGAGTACAGGACCAGCGATCACTTTCTCCGTATATAAGGATGTAAGATATTATTACCCTTCGCAGGGATAACACAATTGCCAAATATGGTCAACACACAAAGCCACCGGGGCGAGATTTTTGTGAGTTTTTCGTGGAGAATTTATTACACAATAATTTTCAGCACCCACGTATAAATAGCTCAAACTAGAGCTTTTTTGTTTTAGGAAAAAAAATCCGAAAATTATTGTATAATTGAGTATTTTCATGATTTTTTAATTTCTACGCCACTGATTGTTCGTAGGAATATATAGATTATACTCGTCTGCACTTTATTCTGTCATCAGCCACGCTTTCTCTGTAAGACAGTGATTTGCTGACTAATGGCTTTCAGCTATATTATCATATACGCTCATGTAATAGCAAATACGCTCTTATAACAGATATACGAGAAAAGTTGCCAAGAGAAAAAGAATATAACTGTTTCAGAAATTTTAGCGCTATCTTTGCTGATATTCTATCTTTCTTTATTCACCACCTTTTTATCCTTAGGAAGTTGCAGGACTGTTGAGTGATTCACAACTCTTCAACTGAAGTTGCTTCACAAAGCTGGCTGTTAACTCCGGATTTCAACCAATCATTACTTTTCTAAAGGAGCACGAATTGGAAACCCAAATTCCCTTTTACATTCTAATTTGGTTAATTGGGGAAATACCTCATGCCTGCGAAAATAAAAATGTCATGTTCTGGATGTCAGACTGCCCTTGAAAGGAAAATGAAAATAATCGCTTTCTCTATTTTCCAGCCATGCAATATAAACCAATAATCCAAGCGTTCTGAAATCATAATGGAAAAGAAATGCTCAATACTTTTATTCGGGGTAAATACAGTCGCTATGTGACTTCATAAAATTAGGTTCTGGAGGCCAAAGTTACATGACTACATAAAAAAAGCACCACTGACCAAATTAATTTTGTTCCCTCACCATAACTGTGTTTTATTCGGTTGTGTTCGGGTGCCTGGGCCCAGAGAGTCGTTTCCAAAAATACGCCGGGTCTCTCCAAATGCGCTTGGAGCAATTAGTTTACGTAGGCAGCTTTCGGAATCGGAACGAAGATTCTTTCCGAAGATTAAAACACACCGGCCGCGTAATTAAATCATTAGAGTTAATGTGAGTTGTGTTCTTGGATGTTTCTTTTTGCTCTTTCCCAAGATTAATCCCTTTCCTCTTCACGTTTACTCTCTCACCCTCTCTGACGCTCAGGCACACAAAAACTCTGAAATGGATTTCTTCCTTTGTTTTTAACGCAGTCTATAGGGAACAAAGTGCAAGAAAAATTTAAGAAAACTTTTAAGTTTTGTTTCCTATGCGTAAGAGAAGCTTTAGAGAAATGCAAATTACAGCCAGGATGCTCAATTTAACATCCATTTACATATTTAAAAAACAAGTTCCAGAGTGAGATTTTCATTTTGTATTTAAATTTCAGAATGAATTCTTCAAACTGAAAAGTTAATGGTGTTTTTTCAACCCAGAAAATAGAGGTTTCTAGCTCCTGGCGAAAGGTTGAATGAAAGTTTAATGACTCTGGAGCGAAAGATAATGCTCTTCAGGGAAAAGACGAACTCATATGACCGTTACTTAAAAAAGTTATCAAACAAAACTAATACAATGTAAGTGCAATAATAGTAATATTCTTTGTTTACTTAACTAACAAGAAATGAATAAAATAAGGAAAAATATGCTAAAACTAATGAATAAAAGTTATATTAAAAATAAAGTGCTTAGTGCTTCATTAAATTAAAAATAAAAATTTTATGATCACTGAAATATTTTGGTTCTCATTTTCATCAACATTTGGCGAGAAAACTCACATAAAAACGTAAAACTCGTATGGCTTTACACTAAATACATTTTCAACGTTATGTTACGAAATGTAAAATAACGATGCAATTTTGATTCATCTCGCTTTTTAGTAGATGGTGAATGTTATGTAGCTCGTTTTAAATGTCATAAACAAGTACTTCTCAGATTAAAATAAGGGCATTAAAACTATTAAATATCACCAATCTCTCATCAAATCTGAAATTAACGATATTGGATTTCGAAACGTAGTAGTTATATATACAGCCAGACAATTAAACAATGGAATTATTTATTGTAATTTATCGTAAGGAAAAGAGAAATGTCATCAACTGTTCACTGCATGCCATCGAAATATCCAACCTTTGTCTACAATCTGGAAACATTGCATGGCTCTGCGCTTAGCATTAAGGGAGCTAGGGCGTTATTTTTCGTTGGTGGTAGAAGATCACTGCCATGTTTGCGGCGTGGAGCAGACTTTGGACATTAAATTTTATTTTAAACTCTGCAAATGTGGGACCGAGACTGTGCAATTAATGTGACATGTGTATGAGGACCATTGTTTATCTCGTGCACAAATATATGAGATTTTGTGCGTATATACGATAATGTGAAATTTAATTGAAGAGTTGCAGATTGTAACTGAAACAAGGCAAAGAAAACTTAAACGGTTTGAGTATGTAGAAAAAAGAGGAGAATCTACGATAGTTAAGACAAGTTAGAATACAGATAGTTAAGACAAGTTAGAACACAGATAGTTAAGACAAGTTAGAACACAGATAGTTAAGACAAGTTAGAATATAGATAGTTAAGACAAGTTAGAATATAGATAGTTAAGACAAGTTAGAATACAGATAGTTAAGACAAGTTAGAATATAGATAGTTAAGACAAGTTGGAATACAGATGGTTAAGACAAGTTAGAATACAGATAGTCAGGACAAGTTAGAATACAGATAGTCAGACAAGTTAGAATATAGATAGTCAGACAAGTTAGAATACAGATAGTTAAGACAAGTTAGAATACAGATGGTTAAGACAAGTTAGAATACAGATGGTTAAGACAAGTTAGAATACAGATAGTTAAGACAAGTTAGAATACAGATAGTTAAGACAAGTTAGAATACAGATAATTATGAAATCTTTGAGAATCATCTCCGAAAGAAAAAAAGAAAATGAGATATTCCAAAGGAAGAAGAATGGTCAAACTGGAAGATTACATTAAAGTATTGGGAGTAACAGAATATCGAAGGAAAGCTCCAGGCAGAGAATGGACGACGATCGTTAAAGAGGTCCAGGTATTCCAGGTACCTCAGCACCAAAATAAGAAGAAATATGCGATAATAACATGAGGAAACAATTTTTTCTTCGCAAATATCGTGATTTGAAAGACGTGTTTTTACACCAAGACTTTGCATGCAATTATATGTTGTGATATCCATGCTGTATTTCTCAAACTAGAGCCCATTTTCATTGACCATCACGAGATTTGATAAGTTACGAAGAAAAAAAGGCATCGACCGATAATGGAACCGAACCAATGACCTCTTCGTTGGAACCGAAATACCATCTAAACTAGGCCACCGAAACCTACAAGACAATGCCTTGTCTTCGTATTTAGGTTTGATATTATTAATTATTATGTCATTATTATTTGTTGCGTATGTATGTAACTACAAGCAGCAGAGTAGCAAGTGGAAACCCATGGGATCACAAGTGGTTATGGGGCGGGGGGGCTCAATCGCCTTTAAAGAAGATTTTATGATGCGAATTATGAGAAACTGTATTTTGATATTCAATAGGGGTTAGAGCCGCCTGAGCCCTTCCATTTTCCGCGCCACTGACTACACTGAAGCACCCAAAACTAAACGACGATTTGAAAAAGCAAACATGCATTACAACACTACTAAGAAATCACAATATTGTGAATTTAAAATACTTATTGCACAACTTTTGAAATTTAAAAGGGAAGATAATCATTCGTATCAAACTTCTGTGAACTATATAAATGGAAACAGGAAATGCACAAAGCCAAGTAAGCCATATATATACAGGGTGTCTCAGCACCAGGGTTACAAACATCTAGGAGGGGTAGGGTACAGCTAGACGAACAATATTTGTCATAGAACCTAGGGTCGCAAACCACTCACAGCTATAGTTCTAAAACCATCCAGCATGCCCAAATATTTACAACCAGTTTGTGAAAAGCGCCAGATAAAACTCAAGTCAGCTGCTCAAGTGCATAGATGATTAGGGCATCGCATTTTGAACTTCTCATGCACTGGTTGTCACTATTTGTGCATGCTGGACGGTTTTAGAACTAACGCTGTGAGTGGTTTGCGACCCTAAGGTCCATGAAAAATAATTTTCGTCTGGGTGTACCCTGCCCCTCCTAGATATTTTCAACCCTGGTGCTGAGACATCCTGTATTTATGAAACGTTGTTACGGCGTACGCTTTCCCGGAATGTTACATAGATCGCCATAGGCGTAAAGTTATATGGGTCCGCGGGGCCCGAGCCCCCCCCCTCAATTATTTGAAATAAATTGCGAATTTACATATACTGTAATGTATAAGCGGACATAAAATGCTTGGGCCCCACCCAATAATTTTGAGAACTCTATACTGATGTAGATCGCAGAGCTAGTCCAAATAACTTCCACGTGATTGTTAATCAGTGTTTGAAGTTGACATATTCGCATGTTAAATCATTTCACTGCACAGCTTTAAGCATAATATGAATTATGTATGTCTTTGAAGATTATATTTCAAATTTAAGCATGAATTCTCACCTAGTAAATCCTTTCTTGGGGTTTTGTTTTTATAGAACCCGAATTATATGTACTAAAAATGAGAAAAATGTGCTGAAAATATGCATTAAAATTCGCAAAATATGCATCTATATGCGCTTAAAAATTAAAATAGCATGTAAAAATAAAAAGTATGACTTTGAAGATTTCATTTTAAAAAACAAATATCATACGACATAAAACACACATAAATTTACTTTATTATTACTAACTAGCCGAGTATAAATTTTTGTTATATGCAATTTCATATACTTTATACAGCATATTTTTTATTGCAATGTATCACAATTGTCGATGTTCTAGACATTAAATATTTCTCTTTTATTATTTGATAGAATTTTTAAGGTCAAAATGATTCCGAGTATTGATTTTATTAGTCTTACCTACTAATAGAACTAAACCCGCCTGTCGCCCTGGTTAAAATAGTAATTAATTTAGCTATGGATGCCGTAATTACATAGATTATTATCTCTTGTAAATGTACATGTTTACATAATAGAATATTACGTACATTTACAAGTTCCTTTTCCTTTCTACCCACATGGGAGTAAAATAAAATTTATATCATTATCTTGGTGAGGAAATTCTTCTGATTAAAATATAAATCTCAAAATTTCAGAAACCCCTAAAATACGCACTATCTTTTGTGCACTTCTAACGATCAAGGTCAAACAAGACTGAAATAAACAATGATATATGCATTTACACATAGTCTAAACATTAGTTATAAAAGTTACAATGCATTAGAAGGAAAGTTAATACGTTACGATAAACCTTGATACAATGCTAAAAGTTGAAAATATAAGAAAATGTCTAAAATAATGAAAAAAAAAGTTCCTCCTCCATAATTTAATACTAACGAGTTGGTTGGTTGAACCAATTATCGATTATATAATTTTTTTGAAAATTTTATTATGTGGCTATTTTTTCCCCTTCATGATCTCTTACTCCGCGCTTTGTATTATTATTTGCGGACATTCAAATCGCATTTTTATAAATTTCAAATTTTATGAAGCAACGTAAAAAAATTAAATTATTGGTGTTACATAAAGTTGGAGTGTAATTCAGTATTGTAGGGCTCACTGTCGAAGTTAAGATGATCCGAAGGAAATAAAAGAAAAGTTTGTCAATTCGCGCTTGAAAAAAGTTTAGCTAGGAGCTGCGAAAAGTTCCAGGGGAAATTCCTTCTATTGACTAAGAGATACAGAAAATTTTTAACACAGGACAGTACGTTGAAGGGAAGAGATCGTTTGCTACATCACTAATGAAGATAGAAAATATTTTACAATAGACTGAACACAGGTTTAAATCAGATTCTGGTGAGGCTCTACAAAATTCAGCTCATATTGAAGGAACGAAAATAAAAAGCAATGCATTTTTAGATGTTTGGGGAAACTATTTCAAAGAATATCAGAAATTTAAGGTATGAAAACTGTGGACTAGATTCTTCAACGGATAGGAATTTGAGAATTCTTCAAGAATTGAAGTAGGCATTTGCGACCCATAACGAGCTGTACAGTGAAATGAGGTAAAAATCAAATCAGGTCTAGTCCGTTTTTATTTCAATCATATAAATATTATTCCTTTATGTTAACAACCATGGTACACGCGACGGTGTTAGGCAACAACGTTATTCCAAAACATCATCAAAATTATGATAAAACACCAGATGGCATTAGGATCCCATCCATGTTGCTTAGAAATCTATTTACTCCATCGTCATCTTAATTATATCACCACATTATATCAATCTCGCTAAAGAAAGCGGAACGTTTTAAAACTGTCAAGAGTTTCAAAGCCAAGTAAAAATTATTGTGCCCATGTCATTATGTGTTTTGTCATAATTTTGATGCTTACGTAGTTATATTAATATTCCTAAAGAATTTAAAAATTTTCAGTTTGTCTTGCTTTTATTTTATGTGTATTTACAAGAAGAAAATAGTCACTTGAAGATGAAGAAGAACTTTTCTACGTGATGTCCAGTGAACACTGATATAGTGACGTTTACACTGACTGCAAAAATGTTGTTTTTCCAACAGGGACCAACTAGGCAGGAGACACCGTTGATTGCACCGTTGATTGCAGGAGGCACCGTTGATTGTTGGAGGCATTCGTTGATTTTTATTATTCGCTGTAGCTCATGGAAAGCTTTTGCAATGAATATTAAGGGAACACTATTCAGTAGGGTGGGCTTTATATGGCCTCAAAAAATTTTTTTTTTTAATTTGTTTGCTCTCAACCCATAAATGTGTTCAATCTATCAAAAAATATTTTGCTGGAGTTTTGATGAGTATCAAAATACTTTTAGGGGTCGCTACACCTTCACAGTATGCGAGTATGTACAGTATGGAGTTATATGTTAACCAAAATATGTAATATTTTGGTTAATAATAGTCTACGCAATTGGCTTATAATACCAAACGACTACATCAGTTATGAACACAAACCTGAAAATTGTACAGAAGTAATGAAATTCGACAACACGTTCAAAATAACTTACTTCAACGAATTTTGCTTGTTACGGTTTGGGTACTTTTTACTAAAATCTTTTACAACTTGGAGCAAGTATTGCACTTGGTCTTCATCGTTCGTAAGTAGTTTATTGTACTTAATGATTAGGGCAATTCCTCTTACAGCTGTATCATTTACAACTCTTACAGCTCTTTGCTTTGATGTACGTAACATCATAAGTCCATGTCTCTGCTTTGTTTCGTAAAAAATCTGGCTAAATATCTAAAATTTCAAAAAATATTTTAGTGTTAGAGGAAACAAAACGATGTAGTGCCTTTAAATGCAAAACATCTGGATCGACAACTGCTTTCTTTGAGGATATTCTATTTTTTTATGTTTCCATAGCTTGGACCATTTTTCTTTAGTTTTGTCAGAAACTTTTTCATCAAAAGAAAAATAAAGAAAAGGCAATGAGTTCTTCGGACAAATATAAATGCCGTAAGCAATTTCTTAAGACCATTTTTAATACGGCTTCATTTAGAGCATTTTATTCGTTTAAGATTCATCAATAGCTGGAAAACATTACTTGAGGCACATGTCGCTGATGTAGTTTCAAACCAGACTTTAACATAAATTCGAACTACATATAAACCACATATAAATTCACAAATGTCTATAATTCCCCTGTTTTCGGCAACTGTTAATTTAAATTGGTCCTGAAACATCTAAACCCTGAAGAAGCATATAGTTTTGCCATCCATCTGGCCCAATCTAATCCAGCAGGAGCTTTAATGATATTCTTTTTGGAGGAATTTCTCCTAAAAATTATTGTGAGTTCTAAGAGTTCTTTGTAATAGTCGAGAGGTTGAATGATTCCGAGCTGCTTCTTTGCAAAACTTATCACATCACTGGCTATATCGGTAACAAATGAAGAAGCACATCTTCCATCTGATGTTGCTGTTTTATAATTTTTATAGTTCATAGCAGGACACGTCTTTTCAAAAAGTGGAATTTCTGGACTTGAGGACGCCTTGAGCGAATGAAGACTAATAGCCTCAAGAACAATTTCAAGTATGTGATGGCGACAAGGTAATCATGATAAATCAGCGTTTGGTTTTTACTCGAAAAGAATGCAATCCCCCAGACTTCACTCCAGTTACTGTTGCACTGCAAATCAATAAAACTACCCCTAATGCCCATATATGCTGGAAAACTAAAGTAAAATACGATTGCTGGAAAAAGATGTATATTACTTTAATGCAGAGAGAGGTTCATTAGAAGATGAAGTGTATTTCTTTAGTTCAGAGGTTCTCAGTTAATTTTCATCGCGGGCCACTTTGGATTTTTTTTTCGGTCGGCGGGCCAGAAGCAATGAGAACGAAATTATCTTACATGTTATACAGACCTGGGGGGGCTCTATGGACTTATCCCCCTACAAATTTTCTGATTCAATGAAATAGCATTGAGGTAAGAGCTTTAGCCCCTTCTAGAAAAAAATTAGCCCTGTAGAAAAAAAAAAATTCATTTTTTTATCTTTTGTAGAAGGGTAAGATTTTATTGTTCGCAGGCCGGATCTGGTCAGCGGGACGCCCACTGAGAATCACTGCTTTAGTTCGTTTTAAGGTAATTATTATAAAATGTGAAAATGCGAACAGAATAAAATACATAAATTTAATATTCAGTGAGAGAGAGAGAGAGAGCATTGGGAGTTATTTTTGTGGAAATAATTTGTATGAGCCAGAGAGCCACAAAGACCATCTCGGCGGGCCGCATGTGGCCCGCATGCAGCGGGTTGAATACCCTTGACCTAGTGCAACATGTTCATGTCTTCACTGCCAGCTGATGGGATACTACAGTGCTATTGAAATGCAATAAAACATTACCACACAAATTCATTCAAAGCGGTTACAGTAATAAGTATGTATTACTTATTACTGGCACTTTCTTATTACTTATTACTTAGCACTTTCAACCCTGGTAGCGACCTCTAAATCTACTGCGATTTAAAAAACGTAACTGATTTACTTTCTTATAGGATGGAACATTTCCAAAAGTTGGGAGAAACGAAATTCCAAACTTCGAAAATAAGGCCCACCTTACAATACTGAATCAACCAAAAGTCCACAAAAATTTAAAAATTCATAAAAAAAACATCGCATTGAAATGCAATTTGAGCCATAAATTTTACCTGGGCATGTTTTTTTTTAACAAAAAAATTAGTTCAAAGGTCACAGATGAGGTGGTGCTGACACTAACAAATTCAAGACAAATACGTAAATAAATCTGTTATAAAAATCTGTTATAAAAATCTGTAATAAATAATAAATCTGTTAACAGTTAATAAATCTGTTTTTTTCTGCTCGTTGGGTTCTAAATTCGATTCATTAATAAACTCCATGTAAAGAGCACGTTTCTACAAAAATGTTAACTTTACCAGAGCAAGATTCGTTAAAATCTTTGTGAATATCCCGCTCAGAGAAATTTTTAAAGACAAGGGAAGGTCACATCACATGTATAGGGATATTTGAGTTCATCAAACGATTTGAATAAACTATGGTCTGATGTAGAATCGTCCACGAAGCAGGAGGTCATCTTTAATGGAGGTTCGTGCCTGTATTCTGGCATTTGAAATTGAAGAACTACATCTGAAAAAGCCAGTGGGACTAGCAGCGCATGCGAAGCTACAAGGCGGTAGGGAATTTCTGTAGCGAAGTACACAAATTGAATAGTGTGATCTTCTTCAGATGGTATCCGTTTTATTGGTTTCAAATATTTATAGCGCCACATGTAGGTGACCTTCAAAGGCGGAACCACATATAGGGATTTTTTTTTTTGGGAGGGGTGTAAAGTAAAATTGGATCCATTTATGGCGAGCCCGCATTTAGTGAGTTCTCGGATATAATGTGGAGAATATTGATTTTGTTTCGGTATAGTGTTTAAGCTCAATACAATCATCCTTTTTTTTGGACCCCGAATTTAACATGCAATTAAAAA
>QLNU02014802.1:23240029-23282896 GCA_006491805.2 Dysdera silvatica
TCTTACATGTACGGCAACGTATTCTAGTACGATCTTTGCAACCTTCATTCCGACACCTTTGAGCGGTGGCATTCTTCACAAGCTCCGGCATATGTTTTTAAGCTGATCGTGTTGCTTTTCCTGGAATTAGAAGTAATTTTCCTTTTTTTTTATGATGGTTCAGAACTTACAAATTCATCTTCTAATGTGTCATCTATTTCGCTTTCTCTTATGCTACTATCTAGGTGTGTTTTAGCTAATTGAGGGGACTTAGAGATAAACTAGTCCCAGTGACGTTTTGTGCAAACAGAGTTATTCGTATGTCAATCTATATCTTTGTACATATTTTTTATTGCTGTTTAAGTAAAACTGCAATTCCCATTATGTTGAACGAATTATGCAAGCATAAACGTAAGATATTATCATAGGTGAAAAGTTGGTGGTGGGGAGAAGAGCACTTGTCCCTCTAATATTTTTATTGGGTGGTCATCGTACTTTAATAATTTAGGTTTTGTGTTAGTGCAACTGACGTCTCAAGTTGCTCACCCCCATAAATTTTCCCAATCTCCACCACTGGATATAATGGAATTAGTTGGGTTCAGTAGAGGATCTAGAGTGGAGATGGGGGATATATCCCTTCCCAAAAATTAAAAAAAATAAGTAACACAATTATTTTTTAAAGCAGTTTTCATTTTTTTCATTTCATCCCCTCCAAAAACCCTATTTACCACCTGAAAAAGATTCTGGGTCCACCCCTGGTTAAATTATAGTATATTTAGCAATTATTGACTCTTGTTGCAAAATAAACATTTAAAAGCAAAACGAACGATCTATTCAAATACACGACTGCAAAACAAATTATCCCATTATTTGTCCTGCTACAATACTTGTGTATACATCTGTGTACTTATAATTCGTTGGTGAATTTTCCAAGCAAAAATATTCCAAAATTGAAGCAATTTCCGTTTTTCGTCTTTAATCATTAATGTATTAACAAATAAAAGCATAATTTTCATAAATAGCTTAGTGAAAATTATCAAAAATTAAACTTCCGCAGGGAAACGCCACTTGTTGACGTACACTCAGAATTCGCCATTTTCAATAGCCTGTGGCAAATAGAACAAGTGATTTCACTCATTTGTGAATTTTCATTCTCGGATTTTGAAATGTGTACAATTGAATCCAATAGGCTTGAAAGCCGTTTGAGCGTCCGTTTTCTTTTTAAAAAATTTTCCGTGATGTACACAATTGTGTACATGCTCCCATAGACTGAGTCTGAGGAGGATAAATTATAATATATATATCATCATCATCATCATCATATTCAACCATTATCTATCCACTGCTGGATGAAGGTCTCTCCAAATGCTTTCCACACAAGTCTATCCTGAGCAATTCGCTTCCACGTCACCCCAACCTGTTTTCTTATTTCATCCATCTACCCATCTAGTTTGAGGACGTTTTCTAAAACTAGATGGATGGATGTGCTCCAAACTAATTGACTGACTAATGAAAATGTATATATTGAATGTTTATACATATATATATATCTTGAATGATATATATATATATATATATCTTGAATGTTAATATATATATTATATACCTTGAATGTTTTGCCTTCTCCCAATGAGAGTAAGGGCCTATTTTACTGGTCAAAAGCTTAAAGGCTAAAGGTTAGAACTGAAATGAAAAAGCCCAGGGCAGTTGCAATTCCACAAAGAGAAACCACAGTATAGAGAAACAGTGAAAGAAACAAACATGCGCAAGGGAATTTAGGCGTTATTTAATAGAAAGTGAGAATAGAATACGGTTTGGTATGGGACGGCTTAATGCAGGAAATGCTTTATGGGAGTTGCTTTTTACACAGTACTGTTATTTAGACCATTCTTTCCACAGTACATGATTAACATTCTTAGTGAACGAGAATGTGAAAAAACATTTAAAAGAATTCTCTATAATATTTAAATTTTTATTTTACATTAATTTATCTCGGTTCTTGTAAAGAAAATAATAGTACGCGCAAAGATAAATTTTGGATGATATGACGTAGGCAAGGTGGGTATAGACCATGTTTATTAAACAATGTCGATATTTTATTATTAGCGCAATAGTAAATACTGATAAAACTGAATAGAAGATTCAAATTATTGAGGAACAAATTAAATATTTTATAGAAATTAAAATGCATTTGCAAAGTGAGGAAAAGCAAAATATAGATAGAACATGTGTCAAATACCTAATGTGCTGATAATGAAAATATGCTGGCAAAAAAAGTATATATTAAGCATCTTTTAATTTATTTCTGGAATTTCTTAACCTATTAAAAATTTAAAAACAAATTACACACAAACGCAGTTTAATTTGAGCAGGAGAGACAACTGCGTTTGTGTGTAATTTGTTTTTAAATATTATTTTGCGCAGTGTATCGCTCATATTTCTCTCGATTAAAAATTGTTTTTACGAAGAAATACATTGCCTAATAATAATAGCGAAATTAGGAGAAGAGAGGGCCGATTTAGAATCACTTTTTATTTGCAAACATCGAAGGTATGAAAATGTATTTAATGAACAATGCAGTACTGTCATAAGGTTCGCCATTAAAATTATATTAAATATCTTTTTTGGCATTAATTTGCATTAAACGAAATTTATTAAATGTTCTAATCATCCACTGAGGGAAAACAACATATTAAAATCCTGAATACTTTTTTCTTTAATCCAAAGGATGGCGTAAGTCTTTTAAAATGTATTTACATTTGTCCCCGCCTTTTACGAGTTCTTTAATTTCTTCCTGTGTTTTACGCTCTTCATTGCGTTTGTTTCGTAATACTCTTCTCTATGTATATTTATTGCTATAATCTTTCTTCTTGTACATTCCTGGAATTAACATTAGCATAGAATTTTTAAAATCGTTGAGGGATCCCATGCACATATATGTACATTTACATTACAGTATATGTAAACACATTACAGACACACACATTACAGTATATGTAAATTTACAATATATTTAAAATCATTGTGGCCTGAAGTCCTAGGGGCCCATGTAACTCTACGCCTGTGGGAGTTCCAAACTAGTGGTTATTTACAACCATTATTCGTTTTTCTTCCGAATTTAAATGCTCTATACTCGCGGCAAAGGTAATTTGGTACGCTGTCAAGGAGCAGAGCAGTATGATGGCTTCATTGCGATATAATTCGCCCTTTCTTACGTTAACAGAGTTAATAAAAGCTACATTTCGGACATAAAACATTAAAATAATGCTCAAATACATAAAACATAGGCATATGTTTGCAAATAAAATCTGGTATTTATTAAATTTAGGAAAAAGAATCATTATAGGAAACGCTGACGTCATTAAAGTAACTGACCACTCAGAGGACTTTGTTCGCTTGGCGGGAAATTTGTCGCGTGGAAGTTTGGCAACCGCGTTTTTCTGCATTCCAAATTAGGCGACAAATAGTCTAATAATATTGAGGGCTATCTCATTTTTTTGCGGATGAATACGCGTTGCATGGGCGTGAATAAATCGCCGTAGCCTTAATAGTATATCAGGTAAGCTTTGCTGCGAGTATAGTTCACTTTATATTTCCTTTATTAAATTATTTCTCTATCTCTGACGTGAGTTTTTTGTTTCAGGCATTCCATAGTTTTATATTAGGCATAACATTTCAGACTACTATAGGTTTTATTCTATGGAGCTAGTTATTCATAAGAAGTTAAATTTCACCTGAGAGGTCAGAATACAAATACTTAGAAATGGCAGACATCTAATACACTTCCTTCGGCAAAGTAGCATCCTTATTCTTTCCCTTTCTTCTGAGAAACGAAAAACCAAACTATAGAAAATATATATTCAATCTTTTGCGTCCAAGAACAAGGATCTCATTTTAGAATTCTGGACCCGAAAGGACGCGATAACCATAAGCGGATTATAGAAGAAACCAAAATCATGCTTTTCGAATCAGGGCTTTCTGAAAATAATCTGAAAAGGCGACGGTGCCTGGGTTTTGTTTCGAAAGCAAACGTGACTATGGGAGTTTCAGCTATCATTTACTTTTAAACTTAGCTGTTGTATCGCGGTTAAAAGATCGCATTTTTAACTTTGCTTCGGCCTGCATTGGCTAGCTAATTTCCATAACGCAAGCTTAAAAAATCGGAATGCACGCAAAGTGCTTCGCTTTGACATTTCGACGCATAGAAAACATATTTTACATGGCATGTGAGTTCATGCTAATAAATATTCATGTAGTGCATAACATGACTGATAAAAGTGGGGAAATGGAGTAAAAAATCAGAAAATATTGTTCACTACAATAAATTTTTACCCATGTCATGCTGTATTTTAGTTCCAGTAATTTTTCTTCATGTCGTTTTGTTTTCGGATTGTATTTAACCATAATCATTGAATCTTGATTGAACTAGATATATACGGTACTACATACAATGCGATATTAGATACAAAACGAAAAATGAATATACTGTTTGTTTAAGACTTTTTTATTGCATCCAATGCTTGCTGGAGCTATCAGTATTTTAATTATATATCGATATCGTGGTCAGTGGCGTAGGCAGAAAGTTCATAAGGGGGTTATAGGCTTAATGGGAGGGGTTACAGAGCTACAACTCATATATTCCTATGTTAAATATACAAAATTTGGCGCTAGTACAGATACTGTCCCATTTCGTTTTTTAGTGGGACGTGTTTCCAACACACTTGGCAACTTTGTCCTGGCTTGCCGCCATGTTGCTTACATCACGTTACAATGCTCCGCCCCTTATCCTCCTTCCCTTTACCTCCTCTTTCTCTTTTCTCCTGTTCTCTTTCCTCTTTCTTCCTCCTACTCCCTTTCCCTCTTCTTTCCCTTTTCTCCTGTTTCCTTTCCTCTCTCTACCTCCTCGCCTTCCCCTCTTCTCCTTTTCTCATTCTCCCTGTTTTCTGTCCCCTCTCTTCCTCTTCTCTATCCCCTCTCATCCTGCTGCTCCCTTTTCTCAAAGCAACTGACAAAAAAAAAGGTGATACTAACATTTATTCCTTTTTTCTTGTCTGATAACTTCACCTCTTTTACTACACCGTCATCCACGTTAGACCTAGCACAAAAACGCATTTACTCCTTGCATACCGAGCAGTCATACTCGGAATCAATCAAACCTTCTTCCATAATTCAATTCAACACGCTTTTCTTCCCTTTCAACCGCAATTGAACAAAAAAAAAAGCCATATTCAAACGCTCCGATATCTTTCCAATCGCTACAACGCTCACAATACACTGTAAAGAACTACGAGGCACGTTTCAAGCCTCCTCCAACCTCCCTACATAACGAATGTATGATGCCACACCCTGTGCGAAATCACACAACGCGTGGCATACTCTCTGATTCAAAACTCCGCCTACAGCGACTTTTCTACTTTTCTCTAGAAGAGAAAAGCACGACTGGGACG
Organism: Dysdera silvatica; assembly: GCA_006491805.2. Lineage (NCBI taxonomy): Eukaryota > Metazoa > Arthropoda > Arachnida > Araneae > Dysderidae > Dysdera > Dysdera silvatica. The sequence goes on from QLNU02014802.1 coordinate 23,245,456, forward strand.
GATTCTGTACTGTCACCCAAAATTTCATTGCGATGGGGTGTTACTATCTCCAAAATCTCCCTCTGACTCGCCTCTGATCGTGGTTGATACCCTATTATCGAAGCCTTATTCATCTCAAATAAGTATAGATAATTGACGCTTATAAATCTACACACTGACGCACATATGATCTTAATGCATGAACCCACATTGTCCTTCATTGTCACAAAATGAAGCGTGCATTAAGTAAATCATGCGCAGGCCCACACAAAAGCATTCAACGCAAAACTTTCAAAATTGGCATAAATGGATGTGCAGCTACGGTACCTGTCGATTGCATCAAATCCGCGTGTCTCTTGCAAGATGCAAACGGTTGAGTACCAACATTTCGAAACACTTTAAAAACAACGAAGAATGAAAAAGGAAAACAAACTCAAGTTTCTACATATACCTAATCAATATATTTCATCGTTATCCCATAAAATTTATTTAAATTGTGCAATTTTTTAATAATTGAATTATAAAAAATCTCTTTAATTTTTGTACTTTACACTTTTGATGATTAATTTAACAAGCAGAATAGTTATACCCTGCGCGAAACTAGTAAATAACGTAAGAACACAAATTATTGCAGTTTACTTTTAAAAATATTGAGAGCTGTTTCAGTGGCACATGGCTATTTTCATCAGAATGATACAATTAATGCCTTGGTTAACGTTTCTAATCAGAAGATACCATACCGTAAAATGTAAACTGTAGAAAGGAAAAGGTTAAAAATCATCACGGAAATCAATGACAACGGCTCCGATTGCAAAATCCAAAAAGAATCATAACCTGTTAACCGGGGAATAAAATTTTGTGAAACTCGTTTCACACTGGGGACTTTTTTTCACAGTGATAAGTAATGTCATCACACCATCACGCTAGGATTAAATATATAAGAACTACATAAAACGTAATGCGTTCAACATAATACGGTTAATTTTAATGACGAAAAATGTCGTCATTCGCATTTTGGTAGTCTTCCGGGCATGACGAAAAATGTCGTCATACCCAGTTAACAGGTTAATAATGGTTTTTAATCCCACCAACACGATCGGTTCAACACAGCTGAAGGATAGAGTTCCTGATGCTGCTAATTGCAGCGTTTACAAGATAGATTGCGAAGACTGTTATATGAGACAAATGAGAAGAACACTTCGTTTTGGGATCAAAGAGCAACAGAACCATGTTCGACTTTAAGAATTCCACAAATCAACCATGGCAAAACATTGTTGGAGCGAGAGCCACTGCTTTGCCTTCTCCGACCCCAAGCTAACGAGTTCCCAGTCCGTCTGAGTAGAATTTCTTGGAAGTGGTGCACATTTATCAAATGGGAAAATACGCTGTGAAAGATCCCGGTAAAAACGTGTTCTATCCCTAATAAATACAAGAATTTTTCCCACAAATTAACTTATAATTTTGTTTGTATAGTTTATTTCAGTTTTATAATTTCAACACGCCCCACTTTTTTACGTTAGCTTCTTTTTTTTAGGATCCCTCGTTATAAGAAGAGACGGTTCCACAGACTGCTTCACTTATTTTCGAATTTCGAAATCGGAGACGTCGCCATTGACTTGCGTGTCGATTTTTAACCCTTCACTTTCTATGGTTTATGTTCTACAGTATGGCATCGTTTGACTAGCAACGTTAACGAAGGCATTATTTGTATCTTTCCGGTGAAAATAGACATGTTTTGTTGGAAGAACTATCAATAGTTTTAAAACTAAGCTGCGATAATTTGTGTTTTTAGATTAATTTAATATTTTACTTGTTTTTACATTACACAAAAATGACCATAATTATTAGGACACTCTTTAATTTTGATTAGTTATAATTTTTCAAGCCATAGATTGAAACATTTATTAGCAAAACAGATTAAGAAAAAAAAATTAAAATAGCTTGGTTTTATTTTTAATATATACTTCTTGATAAAAAATAACCAGGGGTAGATATTTTTTTAAAAAATAAATGTTTCTTAATGAAATGGAAGGAATGTTTTTAGTCAGTTTGGAAATATGAAAAACCTAATACGAAATTTAGGAGTATCAAAATTTGGAATAGTGAAAAAAAATAAAAATAAGAATCATATCAGAAATTGAAAATGAGTTTCAAAATACGATAAAGGCATTTCATTATTTTTTGCTAAAAATTAAACTTTAGCATTTATTAGTTTCTTACCGGAAAGTTGAGTATTCTCAATTTAAAAGAAGTTTTCTATATTCATGTCAACAACTGTGTTTATAGCTTTTTTTTTTTTTTAAATGTCTACAATCAACTTCAATTTTCCAACGTTTAGTGCTTATATTTTCTGCTAAACTTCAAAAGGAAGTCCATAATACTGAAGGCATAAGAGTGTAATGATATGCAAATTAAAGTAAATCAATACTTTTTCTTGAAACGATATAATTTTAAACTACTTTATAACTGTTTTAATAGTTAATCAAAAGTAACATACCTAGTACAAAATGATAGAATGCGAATTGTTACTGGTTCATAGTGTAGAACTTACCCAAAATTGATTACAACTTGATTATGCTTAAACATTCTGGAATACCGGAGAACGATGTCATTATCGTCAAGAACCTAATACGACCATGTCGGGTCATGAGACATAAATGTTAAGCGTTCAGAATGACAATTTGCTGGCCATGTCCCATTAAAGCGAATCCCGAATACTATTTACGTATGCACACGCGCTGAAATTAAATGCATTCGTTAAACAGTTTTCAGCATGCTCTTTTGCCATCAACGCAGCTAGTAGTCAAATTATGATTGCTATGCTTTAAAGCTCACCTAGCTGCTTAGTTTGGATTTTTATGGCGCAAGAGCATCTGGGCTATACTGCGCCAATTACCCAGCATTCACTTGAAATTGTTTTCCTGGGGTATAAGCTCTAGTTCACTCCCCCTAGAACCTATGATTTCGAGTGTTTAACTAGTACTAGTAAAACATGTCTAGTTTAAACTAGTACAATTACAATTTCTGGCATATAAATATAATTAATCCTTCTCGACACGCTAATTTTAAACGACATGTTATTTGCATATGACGATGAAAATAGACTGCTGCTTTCAATAGCAGTGCACCGTGACAGGTGTGTAGAATGATTTCAATATGCCTAAAATATTAAGTCGAAACAATTGTAACATATTATTAATCATTTCTTAGATTATATGCATGATGATAAATTATGTTTAATGTCCCTGGCCTTAAAGCATATAAATGATATTAGGCCAAAACTGTAAATTACAAGCCGTAACAAGCTGACATGGCTCTAATTAAAATATGATAACAGAAAACATATTCTTTATCTGGGCTCTATTAAAAGCTTTTATTATTTTTCTTTAAGGATAAACTTACGTGAATGACTTTAAATAATACTAATTTAAGATGATTTACATATATATATATATAATATAATTGGTGAAGTCTGTCTATAACAATGTCTTTCCCCGGTATTTGGAGTATCGTTTTAAAAAGGTTTCACTGCATATATATTATGTTATTTCAATAATGATGAACGACATTTGCATTATGTTCAACAGATACTGGTATTGGCGTTTAAAATATATATCCCTTTCTCAAAATCGTTAATTTTTTCACTGGATATATATATATCTGTTATCATTCTGCCTTCACTTGACAAAGGGAGCAGTTGGCTCCCGAAACGTCGTGTTTTTAAACCTTACGCCAGTGTCGAAATAACTGTTTGTTATATCTGTCATGACCAATATTTTTGCCTATAGAAGAAAAGGTCATAGTTTTGGCCCGGAACCGAGCAAAGGATCCTCCGTTGGAACCGAAATGCCTTAACTACTCAGCCACCGGGGCACAGAAATGATGCCCCTCTTTTCCGTATTTAAGGTTTATAAGATATTATTATTACTCTCCTCAGAGTTAAACCAATTTCCAAAATGGCCAACACACAAAGCCACCGGAACAGGTTTTTTAAATATTTCGTGGGGAAATTTTTACATATCGTAATTTTCTGACTCCCATGCTCGAGCTCAGTTTAAAAGCTCAGCCTCAAAGCTCTACTCTGAAATCAAGGATGAGTGTCAGAAATTACTATTTTTATGAAGTTTTCTATACTAAATTTGACGACTCCGGTTTCCTTTGCAAAGTTAAAATGTTTGCTCGAATTTTTTAGGTATTTACTGATTTAGCTGACATAATCCACGTAAACAAATCTAAGAATTAACACATTCCCATTTTTTTATTTAATTAAATTATTATTCTATGGGACGTTGCTTAATTGCAACTTAGATTTCAAAGCTTAAAGATTTTTTTTTCGTTTCGTACTTGTGTTGTAAAACATAAGAGCAGCTGCGCTGTGACCCGGCGCAACATCGCTCAAATGAAGTTGCGCCGGGACCTACAATTTCCCAAAGAATTCGAACCTCGTATGGCCTAGGATGGTGTTTCTCAACCGCGGGGCCGCCGCTGGACCCTAGCATCAATTATATGAGGCCGTTAGAAATTCTCCTAAAATTGCTCTTTTTAGCTTTCTAAGCAATTTTAATGAATCAATATTTGATCGTGGAAATATTACGAGGATAATAATATTCGTGAATGCACTAGAAAGCGTAGATCTATGAACATCTGAATAATATCTGTGCAAGAAATGCAAGTGGCCAAACCGTGTATTTTTAAATATGTAAGTATTCATGATGATCGGAATTTTTAGAAGTCGTAATTGTTTAGCATTTGAAAAAGGGCATACCGCTCAAAAGAGCCCGCAAGCCTATTGCACCCATGTGCGGTGCATTTTCTGTTCTTAAAACTGAATGAAATGTTACTTGTGTTGCAAATGTCAGTGACTCATTAGCAAGGAAGTGTATGTTAATAGGAGTGTACTGATACTATTTATGATTATGACGTAATTGATTATTCGTACTTAGGAGAATTTCATGTATGAATTAAAAGAAAGAAGGTATTCATGAGTAAATTTGTCAAAACCGGGCCCTCGCTCTGTAAAAAATTTTTTACTGGGCCGCGGCCTCATAAGTTTGAGAAGCACTGGTCCAGAGAACCAACCTCCGCGCCAATCTACTGAGGGCAGAAAAAGAAGACCCGTTTTCTGCGGAATTGAATTCGGGTTATCAGCATGTTAAACGAACGCGTTACCTCAACGCAGGGCCTCAACGGTTCTGTAAATGCAATACATTATGTGAAATATAATATATGGTGTGTAAAATATAATATACGTATAAATATGTGTAAAATACGTATAATATACGTATAAGTAAAATACGCATAATATACGTATAAGCAAATATAATATAATGCATAATAATGTATAAGTAAAATACGTATAATATACGTATAAGTAAAATACGTATAATATACGTACACATACGTATAATATACGTATAGCAAAATACGTATAATATATGATATAGCACACATAATATATGAAAAGTAAAATACGTATAAATATACGTAGTAAAATACGTATAATATAATGTATAAGTACATGGCACATATACGTATAAGTAAAATACGCAATATAATATATGGTGTGTAAAATATAATATACGGTATGTGAAATATAAAGTGCGAAATATGACATACAATATATGAAATACCAAATATGAAATATATGTTATATAATATGTGAAATGTAAATCTATCATACTAAAAGCATTAACCGTTTAAATTACCAATTTCTGAAAATTGCTATATTAGTATGTCATAAAGTACTAAAATTATTTATGAGATTATTATAGTCACTGGAATTATCATCGCATTTAAATTATCCATGAAGAGTTGGTATGTACCATTTTTTATAAAAAGTTTTGAAATTTTATTTTAAATTGTGGCATCACTGTCAATTATTTATAGATCTATTAAAGGTTTAATTTTTTCCAGAATCGACAAAAATTTTAAAATTATTAATACTAATAATAATCAATGTCTGAGTAAGCAGAAGTTCTGAATTTGACGCTTTGAATTTGTCATAACTAAGAGAAATTTGATTTATCATCAGACCAAATTCTTGAATGCATTTATTAAATATCCTCTGTAATTTATCTGTATTTCACATTTTGAAATTACTTTTGGTTCAAGGAATCTCAAAGTCGTAGATACGCGTTAAACTCAAATTTTGTTTTATTATATTTCATGTATAGGGTAATTATTCAAAAGAGAGAATTTGCATCTTGAAAGAAATTTTCCGCTGAAGTGTACAGCGCATTGTTGTATCATCCAAGGCATTAATCATCAAATTAAATGATTAAGCGAACCATGAGTTTTCTTGTCGTTATTTTTAAATTTAGTTGCGTATTTTACTTTTGTTATTTGGTTGCCAAGTATGAGAACACAAACTACATATTGAGTATATCCTAGCACGCTCGTGGATGGTAATTCCGTGTTAGAAGTGATAAATGTTGTGAATGTATCAAGTTTGAAACAGAGGTGTTTGTAGACGAAGAATCCATGAAATCATTCTGTTGTGTAGATGGCAAAAAATTGCATTATTCCACACCGTTAGAGATGTTTCCAGAGTACACCATTTTCAGAATAAAAAATAAAAACCATTATAGATAGCTCTGTGGTCAAATCTAGCTGGCATATAAAAATGTCCATCAACGTTTGTTTGAAAATGTTCAATGAATCGCAGAGCGGAAAGGTCATAAATTACTTTAGATTCCATTGATGGGTGGAAAGAAGAGGGAGGAGAGTTGTTGTAATTCTATCATTCCTGCTATTACCCTAGATTTTATGGTAGAAGGCAATTTTTAATAATATGGGGATTTATTAAGAATTGTTTTATTTAATAAATATTTTCACTAAATAATGTATGTGTATTATTGCTTATAATTATCATTAAAAAATCTTATTAAATAAGTAAATTTAGTTCAGATCAATATCTTGAAATTTATAGTTCAAACTATTGAATGAGAGTTTGGACAGTGTTGCCTACTTTTTTAGTAAAAAAAACACCTACCTACCTACCTACCTACCTACCTACCTACCTACCTACCCGCGCCCACATACCTGCCTATCTACTTACCTACCTGTTTATATCTACTTACCTGATCGTGCCTACCTACATACCTACCTGTGCCTAACTAACTACCTGCCTGCCTACCTACCTACCTGCATTCCTTCCTTCCTGCTTGCCTGCCTACCCTCCCACTTACATACATCCATACATATATAGCTAGAATTATCTAGATTTCGCAAGGGTTTTAATCAGGAGCCTAAACGCTCAGCCGGGAAATATTTTGGATTTTGTTAATATATGTTTGAAATTTATTAATAAAAGTAATTTAAATAATACAAACTATGCTATCAATAATTAGCTAAATGCCTATTTTCCTTCACCACATATGGTCAAAATTAGCCAGAAGGAACCGGAGTTACCGAGCCGTAATTGAACCAATTCTAAGTATAACTCACTTTGAGATACTTTTCTGAGCAATTCTTTAACTTTTTCCATATATTACTATTTGCAAAGCGAATAGAAAGCTTTTCCTTTGTAGCACGCACTAAACTCGCGCGAAAAGGCAAAAATTCAGCTGATTTCCCAGATCACACGTACCTTTGCAGAAAGGGTGAAGTATTCTCACTCTCTTAAGGTGTCTCATTAACTCCGACGGAAGCTTTCTTTTCCCCTTTTTTGTCTTTTCCTAGCTGACTGAATTGCCTCATCATGGTCTGAGTTCGAAACTATAAGAGTAAACACTTTCAGAAGAGAGTGGAACCGACGTGTTAACGATCACGTAGCAAGTGGTGTGTGATATGAGCAACATACACTGTAAAAAGAAACTGTAAATTAACAGAAAAAGTCCTTTCAGCTGAGTTACCAGGACTTTCTGGGGTTTTTTTTACAAATTTTCTGTTGAATAGAAGTTACGTAATATAATTGATTTTAATATTTTCTTTTACAAATTTTCAATTTAATAGTAGTATACGCGTTACAATAGCGCCAACCGAGAAGCAGAGAGAATTCCTGACCTTTGACCCTAAAAAGAGACCTTCGGCCTCATCAAGACCACCCTTAATTACGTACGCCGCCGGGTGGTATGAATTTGTATTTATTTTATTGTTTTTGATAGATAAGTCTTTAATTAGATACTCCGCATAGTTGGTACTTATTCACATTATCATTACGGCCACTGTGCTTTCCATGTTAATACAAAGGCGTCTTGTTTTTTCGGGTTTTTTTTGTTTCCAGGTTTCGTTTTCTGTCATGACTAATCAATTTTTTTAAAAATTCGAGAGAGTGCTAGTGAATTTTAGGAGTATAGAAAAGAGATTCGAGTTGAAGAACAGAGAGCTAAGGAAGTGAAAAGTGTTCTAGAGATGTAACCAGGACAAGAGGGACCACTGTGTTCCCATTTGAGGGGTCCAGGACCCAAAATGTGTGAGTGAGGTCGAAGGATTACGAGCCAGCCCTGCGCATGTAGGTCCCTAACTCTATACCTCTTAGAGAGGTTCTGTTTCACCCAAGCCTTAATTTTGAATAACGTAATTCTTAATTACTATAATAATAATAAAGGCACTCCTAAAATTTAAAATAAAATAATTACAAAGTTACATAGGAAAGTAAGGAGATTAAATATATATTGGATTGATACGGAAAAATTACTCTGTTACTTATGATGCAATTAAACCTACTCACACTACGTGAGTTAACATAATTTATTTGAATCATATCGGTTGCTGTCTGTTGTTCAAAAGACTATTTATGATTTTGTAATTTACTTGAAATATATTAGTTTATGATAACCGTATCAAGGTCTTGAATAATTTATCCCGTTTTGGTAATAAGGAGTGTGGAGGTTTGTTATCTGCATTGTTGTTTCTAGTCTTCAGGACATAATAAATGGATTTATTTCCCATTAACTAAATGTGTCTTTTCCACTTCTACCTGCTCCACTATCCAGGAAATTGAGTTTAAGGTATATAGATAAGAGAAAGAACCAAATAGTGGATTATTGCATAAAACATACATAACTCACAAAGTTAGACAATTTGGGCTATCATAAAAATACATTAAATTAATACTTTCAGCCCGTAAGTCACAGTTACGGAGGATAGGTCGATTTTTTGTGGGGGATTTGGGAAGACCACGCGATATATATATATACAGGGTGATTCAAAACTAATGGAACAAACTGAAAGGGGTGGTAAAGGACGCCAAATAAGCCATATTTGGCGAAATCAGGTCCGCAAAGGATCCGATTTGGCTGTACAGTGAAAGTATTATTTACATCCACATCGTTACTACGTAGGCAATTACATGAACAAAAAAAAATGTTTTTTGACACATAATTTAAGTGATTGACCTAATAATGCAGCAGAGGCAAAAAAAAATCGGAAATTTCCTTCCCTGGCACTGAGTACTGTTGCCATTTAGTCATCAAAGGTATGGAAAACGATTGTTTTACCACACTGTATGAAAATGGAAATTGTTAATCATGACTAATAAGTAAGGGACGTCAAAAGAAACAACTTTGGTCCAGTGAAACAATGTCCGAAAATGAGCCGTTCTGGAACTATAGGGCTGCTATTATTTGCGTCCACATTAGTCGATCATGTAACAAAATTTGGAAAATTTGCCGTTCCGGCCTAGAACCATATTGGAAAAGGTTTCACTACTTACTATAGTCCAAAATAACTTCCCATGGCCAAATTTATGCAGTTGGGGAATTTATAGCCCAAACGTGAGCCTCATGTTTTTTATCTATTATTTTTTTTTTGTCTCTGCTGCATTATTAGGTCAATCACTTAAATTATGTGTCAAAATTTTTTTTTTGTTCATGTAACTGCCTACGTAACATCGATGTGGGTGTAAATAATAATTTCACTCTACAGTCAAACTGGCTCGTTTGTGGACATAGAGATTTCGCCAAATATGGTTTTTTTGACATCCTTTATCACCCCCTTCAGTTCGTTCAATTAGCTCTGAATCACCCTATATAGTAAAAGCAGGTTGTGTACAAACAAGATGGATGAAGGTCTCCGCCATACTATCCGTACTTTAATTCGTAAAAGTAACTGTTCGAAGTCAAACTGGTGTAACAATTTTGGAACTGCACTCCTGAGCGCAGAACAGCCGATGGTTTGATGTATGCTATGCAAGTTAGACTATACAAACAAACTGGAAATAACCATGGCATGATCAGTAATTGAATATATGTTTCGGAAATATAGTATCGAGCTGAAGATCAGTGCATATGCCCTGCGGTGGCGCAGTGTGGTAACGCGTTCTCCTATTGCGCTATTTAACCCGGGTTCAACCCACCCTACTCAGAGATCTCATAAAGAGATCGCACTGCTCACTGTAGTCCGGGGTTTGGTTCCCCAGGCCTTAAGAGGTTCGGATTCCTCGGAAAACTGTAGGTCCCGGCGCAGCATGACCACTGTAGTCTTTGTGACACGTGAAACCACGGACAGACAGATCAATGCATATACAGAAACGTAAAGTGAGATAAATAAATCTATGTGTCAAGCTAAACAGAATTCAGGCCAGCAACCATACCATCTAGAAAATCTATTCTCGCCAGATTCCTAGTTTAAATAGTACTTGGTGAGGTCAATATTAAAGATGTTGACAGTTTTGGAGCCTCGGGTATTGTTGGCTATATGTCATGGTATTAGCCAAATAATGATAATGGCATTACTTAACACAGTGACGCTGTTCCCCTTGAACAAACTACTCACTGATCTGCTTCCAGAGATAGATACACTGCTCTTTCTTTGAAGTTCATTCCATAGAGCAACCACTGAACCACGTAGAGCAACAAATTTTCCATTAATCACATTGCCTAGTTAAATAGCGAAGTGTACTCTTATCATTTATTCACTTTGCGAACTTCTTTTTCTGCTTTTTGGGAATACGGTAACTATCTTCGGCCAACTTTCTTATTTGCTCGCAACAAATAATCGGACCTAAACCTTATTAACTCCAAATTCTGAGGAAAAATAAATAGATCACACAGCCAGAATAATTTAACAGTATTATTGAACGTATTTAAGTTGGCTTTTCTATTCAATTACACGGCTTGCAGTAAGTATAATGAAGCGTATAGAAACTACAGCTCGACAAAATATCAGAAGAAGAAGAAGAAGGGGATTTAAATAATTAAAGTCAAAATTAATTTAGTTCATTGAAGCGTAATAAGTTCCCCGATGCTTTGAAGTATCATTTGATGTCTTATTCTATTCACAATAAAGTGTCATCATGAACTGCCCTTTGGCTCGTAACGTGTCATATCAGTTTATCCCTTTGAAATGTTTTGAAGTTCAAACAATTCCGAAAACTTAAATCGCGTCAGAAATGCCAAGAAACTCAAAATTTCCATTAAATTACACTTCCTATCATTTGTCCCAGTTATATTGTGATTTAAACATCTTTAGAAAGTTTAATATCTTCATGCTTTGTTCCTTTGGTTTCAGAGTTCGTCTTTCACCTTTTAAAGTGATGACATGCTTTTAACTATCAGTTCATTATAATACAAATATAAAGTAACTATTTTGCAGCGAGTGATAAAGAGGTTGAAGCATTTTGTTTTACAATAAGATTGTTTTCATGTAGCTATAGGTTCCAAAAACATCCCAGTTTGCTTATATTTGATTTTAATTGAGATGAAAATACAATATTTGAAACGATAGTTATGTATATAAAAACTTTATATGCATGTCTCAATCATCCTCTAAAATTTGAGAAAAGGTTCACATATTTCGTACACTTCCAGTATTTCATTTAGTTTTTATTTTAATAAAACCTAAATAAAGTTTAACAATAGTAAACTTATATATATATAAAGTTTGGCTTAATTTTATATATATATATATTTATACACGGGGACGGCCTGGGGCGGCCCCTGTCCCGCTGCACCCTCGTGGGCGATAGGATTCGCGCCTCCGAATGGGCAGGGACTAGCGCCCTCCGAAAACCCAAGGTATGCGCCCTTTGAGATGACCTAGTTCGTCCCTACTTATACAGAGTCGAGAGTCGAATCCGGGATAATCGCACGCAAGGTGAGCGCGTTACCACTTCACCTCCGCAGTCCCTCGATAATTTGAATATACATTATAGTCCCGTTAATCCGAACCACGATAATCCGAAAATCAGGTTAATCCGACTGATAAGACGTAAACAAACAGTGCAGTGTGTGTTGCCAACTGATTGAAATTTTCCTTCGAAGGAATTGATAAAATCTTTCCTTTGAAGGAAGAGATAAAACCTTTCCTTTGAAGGAAGGAATAAAACCTTTCCTTTGAAGGAAGGGTTAAAACCTTTCCTTTGAAGGAAGGGATAAAATCTTTCCCTTGAAGGAAGGGATAACACCTTTCCTTTGAAGGAAGGGATAAAACCTTTCCTTGCTAAACCTTTATTCAATATAACTATTTATCAAAAGTCGTACTTCATATGATCATTAATAGTTAATATTCTTTATTTATAAATCAATATAACCGACTAACCATTCATATTTTTAAGGTTTTAAACGCGATTAAAATTGAGGTCAGCATACGCATCATTTTATTTTGACCATTATGGAGTTTGTATGTTTGGTTTACGGCGTCAGAAAAGCAATAGTCATGCGACTACATTTTTCTGGAATTCAAATCTCTTTTGATCTAGGGAACCAATCCCTGAACTCAGTGAGCAGTCTGTCAATGAATGTTCAATTTCGATACCGTTTGGAATCGAATCCATCATACCTTGAAGTAACAGAAGGCGCAAGTCCTATCGCCCATGGGGGCGCACAGGCCTGAGTGAAGGTTGGTCGCCCCTGCATGTTTGTAAATTCAACAGTAACAGAGTGAACGATCTTTACTTTATATCAAATTATATTCAAATCATGTCGCTTGAAAACCCAAAAGTGTGTAAACATTGATAATTCAAAAATGTAACGAAGAGAAATAAATTTCAATTAATTATGATGTTAGCTTATATAATAAATAAGTCAATTTCATTTTCGTATGGACGTTTGAATAAATAAATAAAATTTGGCCACACTTTTCGAACTTAGTGTTGGATTTACGTATAGGCCTAGGGCCCAAATTTCGGATTCCCTAGGGAACTGGAGTTATTTAAATTCACTTGTGATTTTATCATAAATTTGGGCACGAAACTCTCGTACGTTTTTATATTTTCATGGTTTGTTTGTTTTTTAATATTCTGCGTCATATCATTTGAAGACCCTCAGTTGCATAAAGGTTAAGGTTTCAACGTTTGGGGCACCCTATTGATTTAGCCCATGTTCCTGCATATATTATAGTCAAATACACGCAATATAGAAACATATGTGCTTCGACAGACCTAATAATTAAAAAAAACATAATATTTTCAATTTGACTTTTTCTTTTAAATTACTAAAAATTTACAACACCAGATAGTTCTGCAGCAAGGTTGGAACCTTATTAGAAAAGCGAAAATTAATTTTTTTAAGGTTTTCACTCCAAGTACTAGATGGATCACCTCCTTCAGGTGCCTATTTCAGCCTACGGTCAATAAACACCTTTTAATTCGTCACTACACACTGATAATTGTTATATTCTCATATAAACAAGTTTGGATTGTGGCAATTTTATTAAATTTAAACGGTAAGTACCATCAAATTAATTTCTGTCTTGCACATATCTAAAATATTGCAGCTCATGATATATGGTATAGCTGAAATAAAGTCTTGCCAGCGGCAACGTATTACCTGCTCTTTCTATTTCTGAATGCAGTATGCCAGAAACGTTTTGAACGAAATTGAGTTTTGATCCGTTCTTTGAGACTTCTATCTGTAGCTTACTTAGTTTCTTTCAAAAACTTTTGGTCTATTACCAGTCGGCCCAAAGATGTGGTTTTTAAAGTACTTTGTTACCCAGTCGGCGCCGAAATATGAGGCCCAAAATCCGGATTTCCGATTGCCTATTCCATTTTTAGAAAAGGAAAAGAATAGTCCATCATTCCGGGAAATCCATGGTCATAAAAATAAGACGTAAAGTAAAGCTCATAAATATTGTTGATTTAATTTTATTGTGATTCTGGAAAATAAAGGAGATTACTCGCTTAAGTTATTATAAAAATGATATTTTTTTTCCCTTTTATTCCAGCCATTTATTTGAGAAAAATATAAACTCAATTTCTCTCGTTATATACTTTTCATTTTTAATAAACCTCTGAAATATAATTAACGGTTTAAAAAGGTTATAAAAGAGTTTGCAGGAAAGGGAATATTGGAAGTAATGGCTAATAATACAATTGATTAAACTTTTAATTGCAGATCAGATGGATTTTCAAAAATATTGGTAGAAACATGTAAATAATAAACAGACTATTTTTGTTAAGAATAAATATGACAAAGTTAAACATGCAGTCTAATTTACTTGCATCTTAACTACACAAAGCACGAAGGGTCTAACTTTTTCCTCCTCTTCATCACGGCAATAAATCTAATAAGCAGTACAATGGTGATGCTACTTCTCTTCTATGGTAGCGCCGTTTAGTTACCGTTTAAGTATTACGTAAGCATATAAAGAACTTATTGTGTGGCTCTTATATTTAGTGAATATTTTTAGATAACCAATAGTATGGTGACTCCTGATGAGACGTGAGTTAACTGATGTCAGACTAAGTAGAATAATTTACAGCAACGCTGGACTAAAGCGAAAGTACATTTATGTTGTTACCGCAATAGAGAAAATGCTTAAAAACACCCCCTAATGATGGATGAATGGATGTATGGAACGACATATGGCCGTGATCTTAAAAATGCACGCACAAAGATAAAGACTCGAATGAACAGTGAATAATTTAAGGTAGGTCTACTTAACTGTGAAAACTACAATAACTATTGTTTCTTAATTCTTGAGTAAATTGATAATACAGTGAAACCTCGATTATCCATCAGCCACGGGACCAGAGCCTTGACGGATAATTGAAAAGACGGTTAAGCGGAAACGGGGAAATTTACAGTACAATATAGTACATTTTTATTAAAATTATACAATTAAAAAAAAATACGTTGTGAAATTTGCTGAAGGCACAAACGAAGTTTATTTGAATCTGAAAGGCGAACACCTTGAGAACGTGCTTGATTGAAACAAACGACCGTATCCAGCTGCTCAAGTAATGATTTTTTCATTGTCTTCCTGGCTGTTATGTCGCCATCAGAAGTAAGTTTGGAAACATGGCTTTCAATTTTGTCGGCATCTCTCTTAATACCATTTACAGTTGCACGGTCTATGCTATAAATTGGCGAGATGCTAACTGAATTTTCTCCCTTTCGTAGACACTTAATGATCTCCAATTTTTTAGACAAATCGAGCACAATACGCTTACGTTTTTCACTCATTGTTTTCGAACAACTTTTAGCACTAGTGTGGCAATAAACTTGTCCCAGGGACGCGCACACGAACGACTTGGCGGGAAAGGCCGTACTGGCGCTTACAGTCTGAGTGTGCCGGATCTAGGCTACCGCTACCTGGCGGCGTTGACTTGAACTTGACGGCGACGGTTAAGCGAGAAAGACGGTAAATCGGGAGACGGATAATCGAGGTTCCACTGTAATATGATAAATAAAATATTAAGCACTCTGTGATAATACCCTATGCCTTTTAGGAAAGGTATGCATATGAATACAATTATAATACCAGTTTGCTGTAGATATGGGCAAGGCGAATACTCAACTAACTTGTGCCCTAACGCTATCACTCGAAATATTACTATTATGTGGTACATCTCGAAAGAATAGTTATGAAAAATGGAGGGGAAAACTCACGTGCTACAGGTATGCTGCATTGAATCGTCTGTCATCAGCGAAGAGGGTTGCTAGGTCTATACTGCTCCTTCTCTTTGGTCAGGCGACGATGCGTATCTGGCTAAAAGGCTCCGTGTCCTTGGCTCGTCTCCTTGGTCGGATCAGGCGTTCAGAAGGCGGCGTCGTCGTCGCAATCAAAAATTCCACTATGGGCGTGAGGCGTATGGCAGTCGAGCTCCTTTTCGGATACTGTCGTGGTATGAGGGCTTCTGTAGTCAGTGACAGTAATGTTGCGATAAGTCGTTGTCGATCAACTTGTTGATCCGAATAATTTCAAAATGGCGTACAAACTGCAGCGATCTTGATGCTCAATGGGAGTGACGTACGGTTTCTCGACGAAAGTCCGATTGTGCGCCGGTATTTGTCAATTGTAAAATAACGAATTCTAAGGTACCTATCTGATGAACTATGCTTGCCAAAAACTAGGGACTCTCCTTTGGTTTACGGAGGAGAAAGATGGGACCCCTTTCCTAGTCCAAAAGTCAAGCTCGCAACTCTAAGTCCAGCAGAAGGTGAAACGACTTTCGTCTCCAATGGCTCGGGGAACTCCCTCTCTCGTCTTCATCTCCTCTTGATCCTCCATTGATACAGCGGAGCTGTCGGTCAATCCTCATTCTCCAATTAAAATTAAAACTTATTCTTTTAACAAATAAGAACGCTCTTCCTGTAAAAACAATCCCTCTATGGGCGATTTCATTGGGTTGTCCACTCGGGGTAGGTTTGTGGTTTTTTCTAAGCTCCTCCTCAGATCTATTGGAAGAACGAAATACGACTTTAACCCCGGATATATTTACGACTTTTCTATTGTGATATATTTTAAAATCCGGCTCCCAATGCCACAAACTACCGTCTGGAGTTTTCTTTTGTCCTGCCCATACTTTATGTAAGAAACATACAGAACTGAAACAACAGGACAATATGCAATAGTTTATAATCAAATTCATTCTGAGAAATATAAACCTATTCTGACGTTGCTGTTGCGTCGTTTCATAATATTTCAGCTATATCATTTCAATTAATCGCGAAGAACGTAGTTTTAGTGAATGCAGAGATTTTTCTTTTCTAAAGCGTATTCACTGCGATCAATATTTGTATCATACATTTTTGCGTTTCTTATCATTTCATGAGATATGGTATTTGAACATTATTAAACTTATAGGGTTACCAATTGCAGTTTCTACATTTATAGATTTGGTTATCGTTCTATGACGGATTGCAGAACGATGGAGCGGTGATAGACTCCATAATATCACCGATAGATTATAAGTTATATCAGAAGGGTTTTAGCACGTGCGTCAACTCACGTGGATCGTTACCCTGGAACCTTATCTCAATTGAGTCAGAAATACCAAGATACAGATGAACCATGTAGACAGCATGTCTCTACGTTACACAAATTATTTACAATCACATAGCAAAATAACTTAAATTGTTACGATTAAGAATTGACATTATTATTATAAGACATTATGAATGTACATCATGGGCAGCGTGACCATCTCGCTAAGAGTCCTACCGAAAGAATGTCTTTTATTGGTGTTCGCCTCATCGTCTCTACACTCGCAATCACTCTTATTGGCTGTTCACCCTTTTCATACGCAAATGTTCATTGGTTACCCCTTTGATATTAATCGACGATTTGTTGTTCTAGTCACGGTTTCGTAACATCTTACTCGGAGGGTCGTAATCACCATGTCCAGCAGGAGTACTTATAAGCAGGAAATGATCCGTCAAGGACTTTGACGAAATATGATTAAGTTATCTTTGCGTCGTACCGTGTTGTACACTAAACTCAATCGTCGCCTGCAGCCAATGTCTTTTCCGTGGCCGGGAACACAGCGAACCGCTGATGAGTCGGTCCATCTGGATTCTGGATGGGAAAAGCGTATGTGCGGGGAAACAAAATGGTGAACATTAAATCATGATTAAACCTTTTGGAAATGTGGGTTCATGTATCAATGATCGTTGATTAATGAGTCCCTACACCATAAAAAACGTTATATACAAAAGATTCAGCTATTTCGAATGCATTTTTAACGTCAAAGAACAATTTCCATTGTCATGTATAATTTCATACAATTATATATATATATATCATCATCATCATCATATTCAACCATTATCTATCCACTGCTGGATGAAGGTCTCTCCAAATGCTTTCCACACAAGTCTATCCTGAGCAATTCGCTTCCAAGTCACCCCAACCTGTTTTCTTATTTCATCTACCCATCTAGTTTGAGGACGTTTTCTAGGTCTTCGGTGGTCTCTTGGAATCCAGTTCAGAATTTCTGTTGTCCATCGTTGATCAGTTCTTCTTGCAATATGCCCAGCCCATCGCCATTTCAGCCCTTTTACTTTAACAATGATGTCCTCTACTCTAGTTTGCTCTCTCACCCAAGTGTTTCTTTTTCGATCTCTCCTAGTTATTCCAAGCATGCACCTCTCCATGCTCCTTTGCGTTGTCTGTAACTTTCGTATTGCTCCAACTGTTAGACTCCATGTCTCTGATCCATAAGAGAGGACTGGCAATACACACTGGTTGAAGACTTTTCTTTTTAGACACAAAGGCAATTTCCCCTTCAGGATAAAACTGTTTCTTCCAAATGCACTCCAGCCAAGTTTAATACGTCTGTTGAGTTCTTTCATAATGTTGCCATCCATTGAAATCAGCTGGCCAAGGTAAATATATGAATCAGCAATTTCTAGCTCAGTGTTGTCAACTTGTATTTTTGTTTCCTCTACAAAATTATTGAACATGATCTTAGTTTTTTGTAGGTTCATCTTGAGTCCAACTTCTTTACTTCTAGTTGAGAGCTCTTGTACCATGTCTTGGAGTTCTGATGGGTTCGTTGAAAAAATAACAATGTCATCAGCAAACCGCAAATGATTTAAATATTCACCATTTATTTTTATTCCCTTGTTATTCCAATTTATCTGCTGAAAAATCATCTGTAAAGCTGAAGTAAAAAGTTTTGGAGAAATGGTATCTCCCTGCCTCACACCTTTACCAATTTTGATAGTTTTGGTATCTTTATGTAACCGAAATTTTGCACTTGCATTTTTATACACACGTTTCACCATGTCAATGTACACATCCTCAATGTCTGTTGATCTTAAAGAGTTGATGACTGCTGATGTTTTAATAGAGTCAAAGGCCTTCTCATAGTCAATAAATGCAACACACAATGGAAGTTCATATTCATGTGTTCTTTCAATTAATTCTCTTAATACTTGAATATGGTCCACTGTACTGAATCCACTTCGAAATCCAGCTTGTTCTCTTGGTTGAGCTGCATCTAATTTTTTCTGCAGGCGATGTGTTAGCACTTTTGTGAAGATTTTATAAATAGCAGGTAACAAGCTAATTGGTCGGTAATTTTTCAAATCCTCTTTATCACCTTTTTTATGCAAAAGAATTACTGTTGCAGAATCCCATTGGTTTGGTATGTTACCGCTGTTAAGACATTTGGTAAAGAATTTTGCAAGTATGTCTTCTACATATTCTCCAGCTTCTTTTAGGATATCTAATGTAATACCATCATCGCCAGGGGCTCTTCCTTTCTTCATACTTTTTATTGCAAATGAAACTTCTTCTTTTAAGATTTTAGGAGCTGTTCCTTCGACTATTTCAGTGTCTTCGTTTAATCCAGTGTTTCCTTCTTAAAAAATGAATTCATGATGCTA
Source organism: Dysdera silvatica (assembly GCA_006491805.2). Taxonomy (NCBI): domain Eukaryota; kingdom Metazoa; phylum Arthropoda; class Arachnida; order Araneae; family Dysderidae; genus Dysdera; species Dysdera silvatica. The sequence continues at coordinate 23,264,931 of QLNU02014802.1, forward strand.
AGATTTTCAGCTTCTGCAAATTCGATGAGTTGATCGCCACGTTCATTCCTTTCCCCGTATCCGTATTTACCAACCGATGTCTCTCCTTGTTCCTGTTGTCCAATTCTTGCATTGAAATCCCCCATGATGAGCTTGATATGTTGTTTCCCTTTGGTGTGTAACTCTTTGATTTCTTCATAAAATTCTTCAACCTCTTCGTCGGTATGGCTTGATGTTGGTGCATATACCTGTACTATTTGAAGTTGGTATCGCTGGGTTAGTTGAACAACGAGCCTCGCTGCTCGATCTGACGTGCTTTCGACTTCAAGAAGGTAGTCTTTAATTCTTTTGTTGATTAAGAAGCCAACACCACTTGTTCTTCCAGTTTCCGTTCCTCTATAATAAAACAAATGTCCACTTTTAAGTTCCACCAACTCTTCACCTTTTCTTCTAACTTCACTGAGTCCTACAATGTCCCATTTGATCTTGTCTAGTTCCTCTTCCAATTCCTGAAGTTTTGCTTCAGAAGCAAGGGATCGTCCATTAAACGTAGCCAAGGTCAATAACAAACGGCAGCCTGGGCCATTCCAGTGATTCTTAGCACCCCCTGCTTTCATGCCACACTGACCGCTGCCTTGATCAGGAGCACTCCAGCACCTGGAGACTAGGGGCCATGGTTTCTGGTGTGTCAACATAATGGAGGAATTAGCCATAATTTCACCACGCTGGCTAGACGGGTTGGTGAATTAGCCCTCCCCTTCCGCCTTTCTATCCGTGCAGCAAATATTAATTTGCCACATAAATAGAAAGCTCAGCCTGCACCACTTGAAGGCGGGGTAGGACACTAGGTTACTGGCCTGGCCGGTTCCACACATCGTCACATACGTTCAGCGTGTGGGTCTCCTTCCAGTTAGATACCAGCAACCCTTTTGCAGGCCATATATATATATATAACAGACGTATTAAACTTGGCTGGAGTGCATTTGGAAGAAACAGTTTTATCCTGAAGGGGAAATTGCCTTTGTGTCTAAAAAGAAAGGTCTTCAACCAGTGTGTATTGCCAGTCCTCTCTTATGGATCAGAGACATGGAGTCTAACAGTTGGAGCAATACGAAAGTTACAGACAACGCAAAGGAGCATGGAGAGGTGCATGCTTGGAATAACTAGGAGAGATCGAAAAAGAAACACTTGGGTGAGAGAGCAAACTAGAGTAGAGGACATCATTGTTAAAGTAAAAGGACTGAAATGGCGATGGGCTGGGCATATTGCAAGAAGAACTGATCAACGATGGACAACAGAAATTCTGAACTGGATTCCAAGAGACCACCGAAGACCTAGAAAACGTCCTCAAACTAGATGGGTGGATGAAATAAGAAAAGAGGTTGGGGTGACGTGGAAACGAATGGCCCAGGATAGACTTGTGTGGAAAGCATTTGGAGAGACCTTCATCCAGCAGTGGATAGATAATGGTTGAATATGATGATGATATATATATGTGTGTGTGTGTGTATATATATATATAATTCTGCAATATTTTGAGGAAAAATATTTTCCAAGGGAGGAGCTGGCTCCATTTCTAGGGGTCTCAGCTTCTTACAGCCCCGGCCTTGCTACGACTGTACTAGAGACACTTCCCGTGTGAGATGTAGCCTACGACACAGTGCGAACGTAAGATATATAGGTAATCACAGTTAAGTATTTAATTATTTAAACCAGTGGTTATCTGTCAGCCTTTTTGCAATCGGAGATCACCTTCCAGGCACACCATAGCCCCTTTGACATCGTTAAATTATAATGAATGTATTGTTTTTAATAAATTTATTTTATCAAAACCACTTCTTAGTATATTTATCCAACGTCAGAAACGTTGAGATATAATAAAAATGTAAGGATATATAATAATGGATAAATAGTATAGTTATCCTACGGATTTAGTGAAGATTGGTTGATTGGTTTATGGTATCTTTGCATCCCGACTCCAAACAGGATTACAAAGACGATGATTGACGGTTGTCGGCAAAGCAGCATTGAAGAATAAATGGATACGTTAATAAATAATTTATTTTTAAAATGTACACATAATCACTGGCCAGGATTGTAGCGTAATAAAACTGATTACATTGCTGTCAATAATTAACGGCGGTTGGCAACTCAATCGTGTCTGGCAGCTGCTGGCCGTCCGGCTAACGCAAAGCGGGTCTCTCAGCAAGCGCGTGAATACAATGAGGGAGTTGCCGTCTGTCTGAGGCGAAATCTGAGATATCTGTTTCTTCCTGTTGTTTCCGGAGAAATTATTTGCAGGAGATTAACCTGTTTGGCTAGAGTGTAGCTAAAGCGCTATGTGAATTTAGCTATTTAATAATTTGCGAATGGGGGAATAGCCCCAAATGTGACAAACTACTTTATAATAAAATATAATACAGTGAAACCTCTCTTAATGGAAACCTCTCTGATACGATCACTCGGCTTTTACGGTCGGATACAAATTCCTCGGCAGAAACTGATTTACAATAATGTATTTCAAACCCTTGCTTAGCGGTCACCCCTCATATACGGACGCAGACACGGTTTTCGTGTTCCATTCCATTAGACAAGAACCTTTGTACGTACAAAACAGGTTCGAACTTTGACCTTCACAAAGTTTCTCACAGCAGAAAACTAAAGATAAAGAGATAAGAGCTAAGGAGAATTTTCGCTTCCATTAAAAAAGAGTGGGAATTGACTCGCATCCGTCCATTCAAATGACTAATGCTTAACAAAGGCTTTGATAATAAATAACTTATATCCATGTTTCTAAAAATTGCAACACCATGAAGGACTCGTCCGAATTGAATGAAATTTAATGCACAAACGACCTGTGTTGATACAAATAAACGATTAAAATTACAAAGCAAAAAAACAATATTACATGTCGAAAATCAGTATTTGGTGAAGCCACCACGCGCTGCAATAAGTGATGCTATACGACGTGGCATGGAATCAAACAGATGTTGAATGTGTGCCTGAGGAAGAGCATTCCAGATTGCTTGTATGCGACCCCAAAGTTCATCTGTAGTAGCTATGGGACGAGGATCACGAGCGAGACGCCGACCAACGAAATCCCACACATGTTCAATCGGCGACATATCCGGCGAATAGGCAGGCCAAGGAAGAAGCTGTATCTGTTGTGATGAAAAGAAGTCTTGAACATTCCTGGCAATATGTGGGCGGGCATTGTCCTGTTGAAATACAGCTCCGGGAATGCCTTGAAGGAAGGGAACAACTTCGGGCTCCAGAACTTCATTGATGTACCGGTTGCTGTTAAGATTACCCACAATTCGTAGCAGCTGAGATCGTCCATAATACGCAATTGCACCCCAGACCATAACGCTGGGGGTTCGTCCACTATGACGTTGGATAACGCACTCCGGAAGGTGGCGTTCACCGGTATAGCGTCTAACACGGATGCGGCCATCACTGTACCCCAAATTAAAGCGGGATTCATCAGAAAACACCACTTGTTGCCAATCAGCACGCCAGTCTCTATGTCCATGAGCCCATTGTAGCCGCAGGCGCCGATGGTTTTGCGTCAGGAGGATCCTGTATAAAGGAACTCTTGCACGCAGTCCACGGTGCAGTAGACGCCGACGAATTGATGAAGCACACAATGATACACCTGTAGCAGTGCACCAACGTTCTGCCAACTGTCCAGATGAAGCAAAACGGTCCGTCACCGCCATGCGGACCAGGTGTCTATCATCCCGTGCTGACGTCACCTTTCGGCGTCCACTCCCGGATTTCCGAGTTGTCTGGTTCTCTTGAACCCACTGCTTCCACACTCGCATCACTGTGCTGCTGTTACGCCCCATACGAGCTGCTATTGCACGATAAGAAAACCCTCCTTCACGAAGGCCGATCATTCGTCCCCGTTCAAACTCCGTAACTTGCTGAAATGTCGCCCTCTTTCGTCGTAGAGGCATAGTGACGTCTCATGTAACGTTTACCACTAGCAGATAACCATACACGCCCCGCTACAGCCCTCTATTTATACGGATCCATCAGCAGTTCAGAGGGCGCTGCTCAGCCCACGCATGCGCGATGACTCTGAAATTCTAATCATTTGAATAGCATACCCTAATTTGCATTTCCTGAAAGTTTCAGCTCAATCAAGTGATTCCTTCATGGTGTTGCAATTTTTACAAACATGAGTTAAATAATACGCTGAGCGAAACTATTAACAATTATCAACGCAAAACTACTGCAGTTCAAATTTATTATTATGGTTTATTCGACTACCACACAGGTCCTATAAACGTAACGACGGAAAAACGATGGATTAAATCTCGCAATTAAAAATACTTTCCCAAGCTGAAAGAAGTATTGGTGAGTAAAATCCATCGAACAGCTGTACTTTTAGTGGGCGAGAACAGGATGGTGAGTAACCGTATCAATTAAACCGGTGCAAGGTTCGCCTATGGTCAAACTCAGAGAATTATAGCTTTACAATCACGAAGGTGAGATTTATCTTGGCGTCTATTAGGTTAAAGGAAACGCGCCAAGACAATCCCTGCCCGTTACAGCAAACTTCATTTTAGACCATCAGCGTGAGACGGCTGGCTTCACTGCAGTATTCTTCCCTAACCTAACTGAGCACATAATTCAATTACTCCTCTCACATTTCGAAACGCCATACATCGGGGGTTAATGAGCAAAAGTCTCTTCAAAAGGAAATTAAAAACTGAATCATAAAATCCACAGAATTTCCAAATAAGTAGTCAAATGGAAACAGCCGCTATCGTGGTACAGCATAACGAACAAAACAAGCAAGCCACAGGGCAAACAAAGGAATATTGCTAAATATCTACTAATGCCTGGTTTACATTAACGTACCTACTCATATCACTAGCCACGAATCCCGCCACCACCATTTATGTGGCCTTGTTGGTTATTATTCCACTGCAAAGACAGGTCTCAAGAGCCAAGCAGATTAGTGAATGAGTTGCTTTTCACCAGAACGAAATGGGCTTCTTTTAATACGGCATTTTGTACTTCTACTGGGTAAGCATTTTATATTAATGCTAATTGAATTTTACTGCTGTGTATTTTCTATAGTTGATTAGGTATGAAGACGTACAGTCTTTATGCGTTGCTGTACAGGCGAGTCATTAAATATCATAGTTTTTTATTACATCTAATGGACCAAACATTAATATGATTCTGCCTAAATAAACGTTTTTATATTGCATTGTGTAAAACATTACTCAAATAATACGATATTCGTAATTTGCATCTTGCTTTAGTAGTTGGACGAACTTTCATTTTATTTCTTCATAAGCTTTATCACCATTAGATCATTAACTCATTTGCTTGAAATCGATTAATTGGCATGAACGAATAGATGCATTTTATGTAAACATGGTATTCGATTTTATATAGTTGCAGATTGAGTATGTCTTTGGAGATGTATTAGATCAATTATTTGTTTTAGTTTCTTAAACTTTCAAAATTTATCTTTGGACACAGCTACATCTTAGCTTAAATTAATAAATTTTTGTAATAGTGTTCCGTGATTTTAAGAATAAAATATTTTTATATATCTTTATTCTTTACACTTTGCATATGTCCAATTAAATATAAATTGAGTGTATGTAACCTAAACAGACAGGCAGGTGCTCAGTACTGTTCACTTACAATTCATCAATCTGCTATGGATAAATTGATTGATATATGGCTTTGGTAAACGAAATTCAAAGCTATAATCAAATCATGGTATCACTACGCCAATAAACGTTGATTGATTGACATTGTTGTTTGATCTATGATCAAAAGTTGTTCAACTGGATGTCGGAAGTCATTTATCTGTGTGATTAAGGAAACGTTCATATTGCTATTTATAAGCATCAATTCAACAGAACAAAAAATAACTTTTATAAATCAACAAGAAAAAATAGTCATTTAAATACTTGAATTCCATTACGGAACAAGATGTTCAGCAAGTCCAAGGTAAGACAGACATTGAGTATTGACCTAATTGATGTACATTTAGTGGTAGATTGTGAAGTAAAACTCAAAATGAAAGTGACATCAGATAGCGTTATAAACGAAATTATACAATAAGCAATTGCTGCCAACAGGACATAAAACTGACGAATGCGCGTTTAAAGCAGCGTATTACGAACCCTAATATATTTGGCAATCAAAAAAGCAAACATTTCGATGTTGCCAGGTTACAACTCTAAAATTATTCTTCAATTCTTTCACCACAGATATAGAGTATTAAGTTATAACCGATCGACTCTGGCTAGCTATTAGAGCGTAACAGATAAATAGACAAATTAACAAACAAGTGAAAAGGAAAAGTCATATTCTTTTCTTCGCTCAGTTTCCCATTGCAATGGCATTCATATCTCCCAGATATGATAGCTTTCCATCTTTTACTGATGTAATTTTTTTATAATTAGTCCGATTATATTTCGTTACGAACCAAATTAAGAAATGCACAACTACCAGTAAATTAAGTAATTAAGTCAGTAATGAAGTTATTATGCCCGGGTCACCAATATATGGCGAAAGTTATATTCGACTCCAAATACGCTATATCTTATTTAAAATCGATAATACATCGGTTTCTTGATTAATGCTGAGTGTTAATCTCGACATAGGTGCAAGTCCTTAAAATGGAGAATCCAGTTGTTGAAATCAATAATAATTCATTGCACTGCTAAACATCAATGTAAATATAACTTGTTAGTATAACGAAATGTAACTCCAAACATAACTGAGCGAGGCACTAAACCACAGCGTACAGAGTGCTAGCTACACTGCTAGTAAAAGAGAGAGAGATAGAGAGTACGTTTACCCGTACTTTATATCTGGCTAATGACGTCATGCCCACAATACATTTGCGTAGTTCTATGCTAATCAGCATGCAACAGAATATATATGAAAAACAGTACTTCCACTATTTCATCTTTCAGCTGGTATTTGATTCAAATAATCACGGATATACAAAAAATATTTATATGAAGTTTCGTTATATTCGCGGGGTAACAAAACTGGGTTTCACATATTCAATATAACGTTTTTTGATACGAAAATTTTCACAAAGATAAAGTATTTTATTTACAAATTCTGATTTATTTAAACCAATTATCTAAATAATTTAATAAACAAGGATATGATGCTCTTATTTGAAAGTAATTCAAATAAACCATTGATGATTACTTTTATATTTGAAAGCTATCTTCATATTCTGTGTTTATCAGGTTGTTTTTTCTTATTCATGTTCCCTCGGCTGTTTCTGCGATCTTTATATCAGCAAATAAGAATAATCAAATTTAACTTTAATCTTGCTCTCTAAACACAGAAATTTTATTATTGTGGTATAAAAAAATTATGGAAGCTTTCATATTTATGAGCAACCAAACAATCACGTTAATGTTTATAAATCTACGCCTACTTTCAGAAATTCATGGGTGTCCGTATTAAATCTACTCAATAATAGCCCCACTCTTTTGCCTCTTTTTACACGGCGTTCAAGACATTTCCTATCAATAGATGGCGCTGCTTCCAGACAAAGTAGCTGTTTACTGGACGTTCACTGCAATCTATACTTATCGAAGAACAGTGACATTTGTTTAAAACGGGTCGATACCTTCTATCTAATGTCAAAGTGTACGTACTACGGCGTTCTTAATAAACTTTGTTTGTTTGTTTTTTTGTTACATATATTTTTGCCCTTCTCAGAGACTACACTATTACCACAAGTGTACGAAGTACTAAGCACATGAATCTTCATAAGCAGTGTTTTTATAATTTATGGGGGTGGGGATTAATAACATGTTAAAACCAATTCATATGATGCTAAGGGTAAAACTATTTCGAAAAACACAATACGAGGATGAGGGCTCCGTTTTTCTTGTCCTGGTGTTCTATTTTGTAGGACGTAATGGTACATGAAGAGTTTCGCCGGTTTAATTTCGGCCCATGGCGCTGCGTTTTTCTTATTTTAATTCTGCATATGGTAGATCTTGTTTACAACTATGGTTTTAACTATATATGCGGCTTCCTGAACATCATATCAACCCTTGATATGTTCTATGTAACCCTATATCGCCTTTGGAATTTATAGCAGTTGTTTTCTGTTTTTAGAGTCTCAACGACATAACCTTAGTAATTTATGGCTAATTATTAACATCAAAATGGAAAACTACCTGCCGCAAAATGCGATTTGTTCCAGAGGTCATATAGAGGAGGGGACAGAGTAACTTTTGCGTGAAGCTACTGTGAGTTTTGCCCTACCCACCTCTAAGTTGTATGTTCATCCGTAAGTGTTCAAGGAAGCTGAGAAAGTATGACCAATTCGTTGCAAACGTTAACGTACTTCACTATGATTGATTGTTTGGCTTTTTTATGGCGCAAGAGCATCTGGGCTATACTATGACTAGTTCTATTACAAATTAAAATTAAATTAAATAATATATTGGCGTACAATCCATAAACTAAAGGACGTAACAAAATTAATGCTAGCGATGGCGGTAGCAGTGGTAGCGTTCGTAAATCGTCCTTCTTATTCTGTGGCAACTACGCCAACGTTGAATGCCGCAGTGTAATCTGCATAAACAGGGCTGCCACAATATTGCCTGAGATTAATATCGTAATGTATTGGGATATTTGGATTGCAAATTCCTAATTCACGAAATATCTTCAGAGCAGATTAAAACAGATATTCACAAATATAATTATGTATGAAAAATTTAACTATATAAATGTTTTCAAGTGTTGATTAATTCAAATGATTTTCATTAAATAATTGAAATCAGCCCTTATTGAAATTGCATAAACTCATACCGTCATATTAGTTTTTCTCGTATGGTGGCCTTTGCTTTTCTTGCAGAAAATTCAGGTTTAGTTCCTATAATACCAAGCTTCTGCTGTTTTATTTAGGTATCTGAATTTCTGGGTTTAATTCACCAGATTGTAGAAATTCAATTCCCCTAGAAAACTTTATGTGCCTGCACGAAATAAACTTGGCTATCATGGCACTATGAAACGCAAACAACTAATTATTAACTTCACACGAATTACCTTACAGTAAAGGAGATTTCATTTCTCGTGTAATGGTAATTGAAAAAATTTATCTTTTATGTTTTAAAATCGATTCTACGGCTTTTCAAAGGCACACTCGTATTTCATAAACTTTTTAAGATAGAAAATAATTAAATGAATTAAAGCTTCATTGATAGTTTTTTCCTAGAATGTTTTCACACGGCGACTTTTTAAAGTAATGAACAAAATGGAAGTGCTCTTCCGTCCATCATATATTATTTCTAAAAAATGCAGTGTTTTAACTTAATAACCTTTTAGAATTCCCAAGATGATTTAGAATAATCAATGGTAATGAATAATTAATGAATAATCACTTTAAGTACTGAACTCTATCATCTGTTAGTGGAAGAAATTAAATTAATTTCGAATTATAAAAAAAAAAAGGTCACTTCCTTCCTTTTATTGATTTGCGTTGCAAATCAAAACTTCAATTTTGCTCACTTTCAGCGCAATCTGAAATACATGAATAACCGCAGCAATTTACCCGATTTCTGCCTTGAAAACAAAGCTCATTTGCTGCGCTGCCAATGCGAAATTGCTATGATTACACTCTATGTTATTTTCAGAATATATTCTTTCTGCAACCGTGTAAATTACGAACATTTTTTTTTTAAATAAACGACCGATTTCAAAACATTCTTCCTCACTCATTAATAGCTCCAGCATCACTCTTGGTCGATGCTCTTTATTTTCCGTCCTCTTTGCTCACGGAAATGAGACACCGGTCCATGGTAAAAAAAAAGAAAGTATATAAATGAAAAGGAAAATGATACAAAATGTTTTTCTTGCTCTTCCGTTTCCATCAGCGCAATTTACAGGACTTGACGCTGTTGACAAAGGCTCCTGGAACTGCACTTTTGGGCTCCAAATCCCTCCCTCAACGTCATCTGTGGAGCCATTAGAGTCGTAAATCACGATGCTTGGGTATCCGATTATCCACCATCTGCATCCAAAGTGTCGGTGTGCCCTAATTATCGGGTTTCTGGTCTTTGTTCTTCGCCTGGGAAATGAAAGATTCACCCACACTTTTTCGCCTGGAAATGGTGGGTAGGTCGTTGCTGTATTGGATATGGTCAGACGGTCGTGCTCGTTTGCGTCAGAAATCTGAGGCCATTATTTTCTGAAACAAAGACGCAAAGAAACGCCCCCTAAAATAAATTTAAAAAAATAAAAAGAGGACGGAGAGGGCTTATGTATCGTCAACATTTGATTCTCGGTGCTAAAGCTAGCTAATTTATTTTAACGATAATGTGTTTCGGTAGTGCTTTTAGCAATATTTTTTGAAATTGCGTATTATGTCTACCAACGAGACATCGTTTAAGTATTTTTATTACTGTTTGGGACTGGAGAAGAATGAATCGAATAGCTTGAGTAAAACAAATAACCATTAGAGTGAAGTGGTTATGGAAAAGTCTCGCACAGGGAAACGTCTTCATTTTACCTTCACCTGCCTCTGAGTTTTGTATATTTGAAGCAATAATCCGAAAAAAAATACGTTTGTATTTCCCGTTTCGAGTACAATGCCTTTCGTTTAATAAAATTGAATGGCTAATGAAATTAGCCACTTAATATAATCAACATCTCATGAACGCGTTCAAACTAATGTGATACAATTGAAAAACCGCCTGTTAATAGAATCAACATTGCCGCTCATGAAAATGAAGAAATTTTAATCTTCATGTAGATTAATGAAATCTAGAGAAAGAGAATGAAAGAGCATGCAAAGATTAAAATGTAGTTTTAGTAAAACAATATTTTACAAAAATTCAAATGAACAACGATATGGACACCACAAACCACAGAAATAATTATATTTTCATTTCATCTAATTTTTTACTTCTTTAAAGAATATTTAGATAAGCTGCTAGATTTACCCAATAATTATCCTTAACATGATATTACAATCCTTGGACGAATACTGCGAGCTTATTTTGTTGCTTGCTAATCAAGGATAGCTTCATCTATTTGAAAAGCGTCGATGTGCCTTTCTTTAGTAACCTACTATATCTATGTCGATCAAAGGGAAATTCCATAAACGAAGGAGGGGTGTAAAGGGATCAAGAGCAGACACGAGGAGGATGGTCACAATCCCCCAAAAATATTTTTTTTCCACCGTAAAAAATTTCCAACTTTCATGATAAATGAAGAGTGTTATTCCAAGACCCTGGCAAATTCTGTCCTTAACCCCCCAAAATCAAAGTCGATGTCCGAAGGGGATAAGTCAAACATTTCTATATGGTTCAAATTAAAATCTATAGTTTTTTAGATATATTTTTTCTTATCCTAAAATATAGGCTCTAGTATAAGCCATTCAAAAATGTAAAGTGTAAAAATATTAATCCTGTTAATCTGGTTTTTCTTTTTTTTTACTTACTTTTTCTAGTTTATTCTTTTCTCCCTGCTTTTGTTGAATTTCTATTTTGTTAAAATTTGAATAAAATATATAGTAAAATAATATTTATTTTATTAAATTGTATTATATTATATAGTAAAATAACTCTTTTTTTGTTAAAATTCTTATCTTCACTTTTTCTTATGTTTTGCTTATTTCCTCGGAATTTTTTTTCTGTTACTGCTTTTTTTTTCTTCTTTTCTTTCACATTTTGACTATCAAAAAATCATTAGTTATGGTTAATCATGAATAATTGTTGTATTTCTTTTCATCCAGAAAGTTTTGTGAATTATTAGTGAGATAATTGTGAGACAATCGTTAGTGAGAAAATCTCTTAGTGTATGTTTTTTGTGATATATTAGGTCGACTCTGACACTTGTTACACAAGTAGTTGAGATGCGTTCGTGAGAGAAATTTCAATTCTCATTTTTTTAAGTAAGCTGCAAAAAGTTTTGCGATAATTTAAAAAGGCGACACTTTCCTTAAAATAGATATTTTTAGAACAAAAAATAGTATAATAAAAAAGCACGTCATATGCTCTTTTCATTAAAACTTAGAGGCCGTGGTCCAAAAAGAGCGAAATCCTCCTTTGAAAATATGAATTTTTTATCACATTGAAAAGTTTGTCTATGGTAGGCAGTTAATGCGTCTTCATTAATCATAACCGATCAATGGACGTTTACGTTGCGTGCGACAGCCTTCGCACTTTCATTTTTGTCTCCTTGGCAGATATTCAAGGATAGGCTTTTCTTTCCCAGGCTTTCACGTTTTGCGACGGACGTTTTTTACCGAGAATTTTATTTCGAAGCTGATATTATTTTAAAAGTGACAATTTGCTCCCATTCGTTGCTGACATTGCGAGAATGAAAGGTATTTCCTTATTTTTCATGGCTTTTGGGCGATTTTTCTACTCAGAAATAAAGGACACAATGAAATACTGCAGATCGAAAAGGGGAGATAACGTTTCAAATTTATGGTTCGGTGGTTCTTTTTTTTTAGCTTGATTCCTGTTAAATGTCAAGACAGGTTTAGGACGCTGCAGAGCGATTATTTTTTGAGCTTATACTAATATCATGGTTATCGTATCCTTCAATTGTCTATCCACTGCTAAATAATGATTATATGTCCAAGTATCCTGCATACGCTTCAATCATATGCAATTTACTACCATGTAACTCCACTTGTTTTCTTATTTCATCCATCCATATTGTCTATCCACTGCTAAATAATGATTGTATGTCCAAGTATCCTGCATACGCGTCAATCATATGCAATTTACTACCATGTAACTCCACTTGTTTTCTTATTTCATCCATCCATATTGTCTATCCACTGCTAAATAATGATTGTATGTCCAAGTATCCTGCATACGCGTCAATCATATGCAATTTACTACCATGTAACTCCACTTGTTTTCTTATTTCATCCATCCATATTGTCTATCCACTGCTAAATAATGATTGTATGTCCAAGTATCCTGCATACGCGTCAATCATATGCAATTTACTACCATGTAACTCCACTTGTTTTCTTATTTCATCCATCCATATTGTCTATCCACTGCTAAATAATGATTGTATGTCCAAGTATCCTGCATACGCGTCAATCATATGCAATTTACTACCATGTAACTCCACTTGTTTTCTTATTTCATCCATCCATATTGTCTATCCACTGCTAAATAATGATTGTATGTCCAAGTATCCTGCATACGCGTCAATCATATGCAATTTACTACCATGTAACTCCACTTGTTTTCTTATTTCATCCATCCATATTGTCTAAGAACATATCCTTGGCCTTTAATGGTTTTTTGGAATCCATTTGAGAATTTTTGCTGCTTTTGTCAGCTCTTGTTATGATGTACCTTGCCTTTTAAAATTTTATAGTATTTTATCTACATTATTTAACATGTTCCTATTTCTAGGTTTATAAATTATGTACAGTATTTTTTTAAATAATTATGACCCACTATTATTTTATTGACAAATACAAGAATTACAGTGGTACATACGGTGAGAGATGGAGAGAGGATGTATATAGAGAGGTATTCATATGTTAAACAATATAAAGAATCTAATTTTAGACCCAATTCCTTTAAAAGGTAAGTTTATTTATTCCATCTGCCATAATAATAAGTAAACTTGTAATGAGAAAAAAAAGGAGGTTTCCTGATCAACAACAACCCTTTGCGTATGAATGAAATTGCGGAAAAGTATGACAAAACGAATTCCAATGATTCACCCCCTATGGAGATATATGGAATTTTGATATAAGTGGACAGGCATTACTCCTTTCATACAGGCGCTACGACATTTCCCATGATGGAAACTCAATCATGGTTTCTTGGATATTTTTCATGCACTTCTCAGTACGAATTTCTATAACAAAACATTAGTTTGACATAAAAAATACTTGAAATTATGCGGTTTATGAAGTGGGTTTATACAACATGAAACAAGAGTCAATATTTTGAAGATTGATATTTTGTGTATTTATGAAGCTTTCACAGCTATGAGGCGCGTATTCATGCCAATCCGACTGTATAAAACAGTGATGAGAATGATATCGTTTGAGTGAGATACATAGATCTCTCGAGCGCAAACGCCATTTTGAAATTGACTCTCCATTTTGTAAGTTTGTCAATGGAGCTTAGATCGTTTATGACCAGTCTGTTAAATGAACTTGTTTACTGTCCCCGTAACTCGCATGCTGAACAAGTTTGGATGCATGTTTCTGTTTTATATAAATTTCATTTATAGATATAATATATGAACATTTTATTATGCAAAATATTCAATTTCATTTTATATAAATATTATTCTATACTTTTTATTATGTATATGCTGGATATTTGTTTATTTGTTGATATATTTTTTAGTTTTTTATAGTGTGTGTGTAAGTGGACTTAATAGAAATTAGAACAAATAGCCAAAGAAAAAGAAAATTTCGCTCATTTCTAATTAATTACCTGATAATTAAGAACTTAATTAGTAGTAATTTTTAAACATAACTTTGATTTTGTTTAATTTTGGGGTAGAATTTAAAATGAAAATCAAATATAATTGTCTTGTCCATGGGAAATATGGGAATGATATTTGTATTGCAGAGGGTATTTCAGAAAAAAATGTTATTTCAAACGTAATGCGAAAAAGCGTATTTTTAAAGAAATTTTTTTGTTTAAGTGGTTAAATAAAAACTATTTTTAAGTAAATGTTTACCATTCCGGTACATTACATCCGAGAATACATTTATATGCCATAACATTAAAAGAAATAAAATCTAAAATTATATGCTTTTATAGTTTTCTAAATGTGAATATTAGAACAGTAGATATTATTTCTGCCGTAAAGCAATATATTCCTCAAAATTATTTTTAAAGTAAACAGCTTTCTTGGCACAGAGGCTCATTTGAAAGTGTCGGCTTGTTACTCACATGAAAGAGCATTACTCAAAAAATAAATAAAATTGCAAAAAAGCGATTATAAATCCTGAAACTTGAAAATTTAGGCAACGGAATAAAAAAATTAGCAAAGTGGAATTTAAAGATTTTTTATTTTTCCAACGGATGCACATAGTTTGAATATGTGTTGCTTTGTGTTTCATTTTTAATACATTAATATTATTTTACATCTTTTTGGGCTTTCGTTTTACATATCTAAGTAGATATGCAAATTTTTTGCTATTTAAACCAGAGGATCTCAACCTGTGCTCCACAAAATCTTGCCAAACGCTCCGCGTATTTCAGTGCTCAAAAATTAAAAAAAAATGCCGGATTTTATGGGTTTCATTCGTTTTCGATGCCAAGTGACAATTTTAGCTTTATAACTACAAAAATGGTTTTAGGTATCATACGTATAATATATTGATAACAATAATAATTTAATATATTGATAATAATAATAATAATAATATAGTGGTATTCTGGATTTAAAATATCTGCTTTGAATTTATACCAAATGTTTTGCCTTACTTTGTTTTTTGTTATTGTTTTTCGTTTATGTTAATGTAGTTATGTAAGTTCCTCAGTTCCCTGAAATTTTGTGAGAAATATAACATTTTGAGTAAAATAAAATTTGACGTTTTACATACCCAAATACTTAAAAATACCTTCCAGCGTTAATACTGTTGTCATTAGGCTTAAACCCTCCTGTCCGTCTAGTGTTCAGGACACTCCGGACTAAACGGAAGGACCCTGGTTCGAATTCAAGACGAAGACTGCGTCTCTTTTTCTCTCTTAAACCAAAAAAAGCTCTAGTTTGAGCTTCTTTCTGCATGGGTATTGAAAATTATTAAGTAAAAATAAATTCCTCCATGAAAACTCACAAAAACTTGCCCCAGTGGCTTTGTGTGTTAATCATTATTTGGCAATTGTGTTATCCCTGTAAAGGGTAATAATATCTTACATATTTAGTATATATATGTTGGTGAAAACGTCATAAAGCAATAATAAAATCATATAAGAAAGTTTATGCATAATTGATGCTTTTAGAAAACGACATTCAAAGTTCCATATTTTAATGACTTTAATTGTGAAAATTAACTTTAGATTCAAACTTAATCAATTCAAAATTCGAAAACAAATTCACGCTTTTACTATTATATAATGAAATGTTGATTAACAACTTGAAAAATATGGTTAAGTAAAAGCAGCCAAAACTACAAGTACGTGTCTTTGCATAATGGCGGCGATAGTGCTCCTCAAATAATTGTTCACTTGAAAAGTGCTCCGTGGCGCAAAAAAGTTTGGAGCCGCTGATTTAAACCTTAGTTGAGATTTTAGTGCAAATTTCAAAACAAACATACTCGCAATTATAAAGATACAAATATACCATTTTTTTCGATAAGCTAATGTATAACCGTCTAAGAAAAGTTGTGTATGAAAGCAAGGAGCTCAAGTGGTTGGTTAGTAGTATAATTATATGGAAAGGACAGCAAAGAATATTCTACGCTAAACAAGGTGATACAAGGAGATTAGAGGGTTACTGTTTTCTCCGCCAAATTGGATAGAAATATCCATTGTTCATCGTGCTATCGATTCGCTTTGCAGCTTTTGAGGCTTGTTGACCCCACTGTCAATTCTGTAATTGATACGCTCCTGTCTGAGAATAAATTACACGCATGGCTACCGATGTATTCTTAGCAGAAGGCAAGTTTCATATAAATCAGATCAGCCAATTTCGTTCGGACAGCTAAATCTTTAAAATATTCAAATATTAATTACTACACATTTAAAATAATTCCAAATTTCTTCCGTAGTAGCCATATGGGTTAGCATGCGTCAATTAAATGAGTTGCCCTAAAATAAGCTGTCTTAATGCACTGCAACAAACAATTTGTGTCAAAAAGTATTGTTGTACTGACTAAAATGATGGTTTATCGGATGCAATAATTTTTGTGACAAGGAATTTAAATGAAAATATTTATAAATAAACAGAGTCGTGTCCCCGAATGGATTCCTTACATTCCTTTCCGAATAACTATCTGCTTTGTTTGCTTAGATTTAAGAACACAAACACAAAAGAAATATGACATCTTTGTGAAACTGATTAAAAGATATCATTAAGAATCATTTTTCTCTCAGGATGTCGGGAAAATGAAAGGAGGAAATAAATTAAAAGAAACGAACGAGAATATTTCGCTGAGAAATATTGGATAAATTGAAACGTTGCCTAAGTAAAATCTTCAAATGCTCATGTGTTTGACATGTTACGAGAATTGATGAACGCTTGCAAACAAATTTTTGAAATTGAAGTGAAGGAAATAATGATGAACCTGATAAAGTGACTTCGGATGCATTAGAAAGATAAAAAAAAAATATAAGTCATAAAAACAATTTAATGTAAAGCAGAGGATAAAGACTGGAGATAGCAATAGAAATTAGACATAGATAAATTTAAATGCAAATTCACTAAACCACAAAGTACAAAACAGATTGAGAGCAACGTTGAAGTGGTTACAAATTTTAATAATATACAAACATGTTTTCAACCATTTAAAGTGATGGTCATCATCCGATGTTACAAAATTAAAGATTTTATAACATCATAATTAAATAAATATAAGCTATTAATTATTACTTATACGTTTCTATTAGTGATGAATATCTGTTCGAGTTGGAAAATCATACACACACACATAAGTAGTGAAAGTGAATATTTCGATAGTGATTCAGGTACTATATATAACCAGGGCTGATCCTACAGTGTACTCCCTGTGTGCGCCGCGCGCGCTGAAGGTCTCAAGAATGTTTTTGTATTTGCTGGTTTCGGGGAAATTTTCAACAAATGTGAGCCATTTTTTCTAACCATTTTCTAATCTGAATGGAAACAAATTAGGAAACCTCCTGAACCCCCCTCAAGCCTCAAAATAATATATCCTACGTACGACCAGAAAAGGAATAAAAAACTCATGAAAGTGGCAACCGCCACTTTAGGCTTGGATAGACGATAGACGACCAGTCAAATGTCAGTCAGCGCGGTGCGATGATATCGCGATGTCCAGTAAC
>QLNU02014802.1:23292749-23309215 GCA_006491805.2 Dysdera silvatica
CCCTGATTATACGGTGTCAGGTGTAATGGGGAAAAATAACCGTTTATCAGCGATAGAAAATCTGGTAATCAGTTTTTAGTTGATAGCGGTGCTTCCATTTCAGTATTTCCTAAGAGTTGTGTTAAAGGGGTGCGTTATAAAAAAGACCTATGTTTATGTACTGCTAATGGTTAAAAAAAAAATATATATATACATATATGGAACAATTTATTTTGAATTGGATTTTAGTTTACGTAAAATTTTTAAATGGACTTTCACGGTTGCAGATATTTCACGTCCAATTAGTGGAGTGGATTTTCTGGAAATGTATAATTTGTTATTGACGTACGAAATAGATGTTTGATTGATAAAGCTACGTCATTAACTACAAAAGGTGAAATTGTGAATATTCCTTTGTTACGTTTAATAACTGTGTCCCCTGAATATCATAAATTGTTACTTAAATTTCCTAATATTGCAAATCCTTCTTTGGTTAGTACTAAGTTGAAACACAAAACTGTATTCCTACATGTGGACCTCCCAGTTTTTGCAAAAGCTAGGCGTTTGACTCCTGGAAAAATTGGAATTTTTAAAAAAGGAATTTAAAACTTTATTGAGTCAAAATATAATTAAAGCTTCAAAAAGTCAGTGGTCAAGTCCGATCCATATGGTGCAAAAAAAGATGGTACATGATTCATTTGTGGAAACTATCGGAGATTAAATGCAGTTACAGAACCTGATAGGTACCCTATACCACACATACAAGATTTTGCTCAGAGTTTAGTAGGCAAGAAAATATTCAGTAAACTTTATCTAGTGAGAGCATATAACCAAGTACCAATTGCCAAAGACGATATGGTTAAAACTGCGATAATGACCCCAATAGGACTGTATGAATATACACGGATGGTGTTTGGATTACGATGTAGTGCCCCAACATTTCAGCGTATGGTTGACGAAGTTTTTCGCGATATTGCGAATTGCTACGTTTATATTGACGACGTATTGATTGAGTCTGAAAACGAGCAAAAGCATAAGGAAAATCTAATTAATTTTTGAGCGCATAAACTAATTAATATGGCTTTGTTTTAAACGTCAGTAAATATGTTTTTGAACAAGAATAATTGCCATCTTTGGGTTGTGAGATTACAGGAGTGGGAATATTTCCCTTGAAAGATAAAGTAGAAACTTTGTTGCTGAATCTAAAACCGTAACGGAATTACGGCGTTTTTCAGCTATGCTCAATTACTATCATAGATTTTTTTCAAAATTTAGCCGAAATTCAAGCACCTTTTGCTTGTTTGTTTTAAAAATATAAGAATTTTTTTACAGTGAAATATGAAAATGTTTTTGCACTCTGAGGTCGTTAGGCCATTTTGGGACCTAATGTGGAGCAGAGCTCGTCACCGCCCTAATCCGCCTGGGTGGGGGGCGGGTTTGCATTAGATTTCATATTATTTTGTACATTGTTGAGGAAGTGAAGAAATTGTTTATATTGGTTTGTGGACCCATTTGAGAAACTGCGATATAGGGCAGTATAAAGCTAGATTAAACGTACGTATTTGAAATGTAGAAGGTAACGACATGTGAGAGTTTTGGTGCCGGAATTTATCAATGAGTTAGTGTTAAATTTTAATTGTTATGAGTTAGTTAAATCTATCTGGGAATTACTTCAATTGTCGTTAGTAAGAGTGGGAGAGGAGGCTTTAATATATAGTGAATATCACATATCGCGTTTAGAGAAAGTAAGTATTTAAAAACAAATTTTAAAGTTGTCTTTGTAATTAGAATTACCCCCTTTTTTTTCTTAATATCATTCATATTTACGAACAGAGGGGGGATTTGGGATTTTGCGGTCTATACGGTGAGATATTTTGCTGCCTAATCTTATAAAACGTAATTAGAGTTTTTAATAGAGGACGTAACAGATTTTGGCGTTTTTGTCAAATTCTTAATTTGACGCCTCTAGCCAAAATCCTTTTTGGTATGTTCGCCGCCCAGGTACAGACACAGCATCATCGCTCTTATTAATTTAATATTTCATTTAATTAATAACTTCGTATGTGCAGTGTTTACTTTTATATCTCTATATACATATTTTTAAATAGTTTCCATGTACATGAGAAATATTTAACTTTTGTTGTTTAAAATGAAACATATACTTGATGTTGATTCTGGTGTAAAGATAGAAAAGAATATAATAATAATAATAATACAGTAGGGCGGCTTGTCGGGTGACGCGAGTGAAGCGGCACTTCACCTAAAAAATTAACCGCTCGAACGAATGATCTTTTAAATTTAAATTCTAAATTCTGTTTATTTTTTAATTTAATTCTTTTAATGTAATTGGTATTAGAAACAGCCTTTTCCTCCTGAATGTAAGTCAACGCTTTCGTTAAACGCGCCACGGAAATTCTTGTCCGCCAAGAAAATGTGCCAAGTGACGCGACGATGGGAAATTCAAAGTTGCGCTTCAAAATCTTTATTGAAATGCTTTGCTTACATTGTTACCTAGCGACGGATTATTTACGGGAAAAGCAATGGAGCCCATTAGCGTCAATAGAAGCGACATTTGTGACGTTTCATCGTGGCAACACTTGCTACATAGCTCATCCATGAGTAGGATTGTACGTACGGATGCGAAAAGGAAGAAGGGAGAAGGCGGAGTGTCGGCTATTTAAATATATTTAACGACTTTGAATTTTCACTTTTGATTGTTTTTAACCATATTTTTGGACTTACAGATGTTCTCTTCAATGTACTACAAAATAAGTCATTTGACATTAATTTTTGCATCTCACAAATTAAAAATACGCAGATTCTTTTAAACAGCAAACGAAAGGAGAATACATTCGTGGAAATTTTCGAATTAGTGATTTCGAAAACAACAGTTCCAATTGAACACCGTGAGGGACGAAAAAAAGTGACGCTCACACAAAATAAAGTTCTTGCAAAATATAAAATTCATATTTTATGAAATATTAGATACTATTTCTTTACAAATTACTACACGTTTTCAAGATATGGAAAAGCTTCATTTTATTACATTAATGGATACTTCAAAATTTGCGGAGTATTCCTATAAATTTCCTACGGAAGTAATAAATAATTTAAATGTGTACTACCCCAATATATTTACTGACTTCCAAAGATTGAAAAATGAATTAAAACACATATATCTGGATAAGCAGTATAGAGATATGAAATTACAAACATTCATGGAAATTTTAACAGAAAACAGATACATTTTTAAAGAAGCTTATAAACTTTTTTGCTTAATAGTGACTATTCCGTCCACTAGTGTTTCCGTAGAACGGAGTTTTTCTTGCTTAAACAGAATCAAAATCAGTCTACGTAATACGATGTTTGAAGACAGACATAGAAACTTGTTAAAAATTTCAATTGAAAAGTAACTACTAAACGAGTTAATAGAAACTCAACCATTTTTTCACATCATCGACAAGTTTGCAAGTCTAAAAACAGAAGAATCGAACTCGCAATCAAAAAAATAAAGACTGGGTAAGCATATATTGCATATTTTTATTTTGCTTGTTGTCTCCACATATTATCTCTGTCTGTACAACATGTAGTACCATATCAGGCCCGATCTTAAAATTTCCGAATGGAGAAGGAGTTAGTCAAATCTTCCGTACTGTTAATGTAAATGTTTTGCTGGCAATAATATATATCGTTATAATACACGAGTATTATTGTTTTTTTTCATTTAGAAATTTATTATTACTTTTCGGTTTCGGCAGGTGTGTGTGTGTGTGTGAAGGCGGAGAATACGCCCTTCACCCCATTCCTGAAGTCACGAGCCGCCACTAATAATACAGATGGTTGTAAGAGCCATTGGCCGGCTATCAAGTGGTCGTGTGTTCGGTTCCCCACTACAGGCATCGTGAAATCATTCTTTTCTTTGCAAGCATTTTACAAAAAATACGCTCCCGCGGCTCTTTGTGCCGACCGTTTGGCAATTGTGTTAACCCTGTGAAGGGTAATAATATCTCATGTATAAAAAAAATTCATCATCTAATACAGCGGATGCTTACGCATTTGTAGAATGATTTCGAGGCCGTCTAATCAATGTTCAAAATGTAAATATTAAGTATTTAAATATTCGATCCGGTCCGTCTTTACGTTTTCGCTATGGTGGCTTCGAAATTCGGTAAGAATGCTTTCATTGCTCTTTACCTTCCATTCCTCTTGCACTACTTCCCAGAGTCCATCAATCGTGGTGGGTTTACGCTTCGAAAGAGCTCTTTTCAACAGAGCAAAAGCACAGTAGTCCATGATTAAAACGGCACGGGACCTCGCAGAAATATATTGAAAAGGTCCATATGTATAAAGGTCCATAACTCTCTCGCAGAAGCAAGGACAACAAACAGCTTCAAATTTCCATGAATTGCGCGATAAAATAAATGAAAACGCTACATCCTTGTTGCCAAAATGTCTGGGATGGATTTAACATGGTACATGCCTTCGCATTGCCGAAAATTAGTGGATAATTTGTCTGTTTTCTATTCATTGGCTATTGCTACCGAAAACAGCTTGAAGGTCAGCACCTCTGTTTCCGATAGAAACTGTTTTCGTATATATTTATTTATGTATACCAAACCCTTTATATTTTTCTAAATTTTTTTGAATTTCTTCTAAAACACTGCATGTTTCTAAGAAAAACATTTTCTTCGAAAAATTGTTAAAAAGCAAAAGATAAATTGGTCCACCGGAGATTAATTAGAGCCCCTGAAATTACGCTATTGCTGTGTATGCTATATTTCATTGCCGCATTATAATTTTAATGTTTTATTTGCTGTATTCGAACGCAATTGTTAAGGACAAAGGAAAGTTTGCGCTGACAATTGATCTTCATAACAATAGAATAGAAAACTTGCAGCGTTTTAATTTTTACAATGCTATATGTTAAATCTTGGTGGCAATGCATTGTTGCCGAATGCTAAGAAACTACAACAAACAATGCTGACATTCCTTTTTTATTAGTTAAGTTTTGCATTTTCCTTTGTCAGTATCTGTCTTTTCTCGGTTGCTTGTCATGAAATTTAAGGGTTCTTTGACGTATGTATACCAATGTTGCTTCAATAGTCAATTTTTCTAATTAAAAAGTTATCAAAAATGTATAGAATATACACTTCTTATTTGAATTCACGACCTCAGCGCGATAATGCAAACAACGGTCGTCACGTCCATTAAATCTAACTAGTGAGAAATTGCGCAACGGTTCGAATCAACCGACACCGAAACCAATCACAAATTGACCAACCAACAATAATGCGCTTACAACAATAATGCGTGTGTATTATTTTCAAGATATTACATTACATTTGAAGAGTATTATAATGTACTTCTAACGATAGACTGTAAACGCATTTAGAGTAGCTAGTGGCTGGTTATAGAAATCTGCGAAACCCTAATGGAATGTATTTTATGAACCAGTGCCACTTACTATCGAAAGTATCAGAGCGTTTTAATCGGGAGCTGGTTTACATTTCATGATATTTTTAAAATATCATGAAATATAATCGGGAGCTGGTTTATATTTCATGATATTTTAAAAAAAAGTCAACTTATGGTATTTTATATTCTATTTGAGATAAAACATCGATTTTGAAGCAGAAAGGTCGTTAAATGATTTTTCTAACAGTACAACATAATTTACTGCTATCTGTGTTCTGTTGAACGAGCGTATTTTTAACGTTGAAAGAAGGCGCCATGTATCGAAGGCCGAATCTGACCTCGATTTTATACGCAGTTTACATGAGTTTTACGTGAGTTTACACGCAGTTCTCTGGGTTTAAACGCCGAATATCTTTATGACAATATAATACTTTACATTCTTATCTCTATTTCTATGTCATAATTTTAACATGACAAAGTGTAGAAAATTTTAGGGAAATGTTATTCTAACGTGATTAATTTGAAACAGGATTTAAGCTGCAGTCGCGTTTTTGGCAAAATGCGACAAGTCGAATCGGCATTGGACGAATCAGCATTGGACGAATCGGCTTTGGACCAATCGTCCGGGACTTGAAACTTATAAAT
The DNA here is from genome assembly GCA_006491805.2 of Dysdera silvatica. NCBI lineage: Eukaryota > Metazoa > Arthropoda > Arachnida > Araneae > Dysderidae > Dysdera > Dysdera silvatica. Next base: position 23,298,789 of record QLNU02014802.1, read on the forward strand.
AGAGGTTAGATGAAATAAGGTAATCTATTTCATTTTATGCTTTAAAGCAGCCTAACCTTTCATGCGTGAAAATGAATATTAATATATCAAATGGTAAATTTACAATCTCGATGTTTTTATTTATGTTTTATCATGAGATTACACAAATGGATATTTTACTTACTGAATGCTATCTATCGTCATCTTTTCTATGAGCTTCGTTCGATTCGGAGGTTAGTGACCAACATTGACTCCATTTCCGGATCTTTGCTTCGGTAGATTATTCTTTCTCTGCTGAATTCTGTCTAAGTCTTTAAATCACTTATCCATCCTCTTTACTGCCTCTAGGTCCTTTCTCCATAATGATTTCCTCTGGGAGATATATTATATTAGGAATATTTATTAGGGATATTTTGTATTTTCTGTATCTCCCTAGGAGACCATGCTTTCTTCTCAATAGACAAGAAATTCTCCTAGTAAGTTGTTAGAGGCATATTACACTATACACGTATTATTAAATTTTGGTTGCTTTATTAATAGTTACGATCATTAACTTTTTGGACACTTATTTATTGGCATTTTTAACTGTGTATTCATTAACATTTCATCATATTACATATTTGGTTTTGCTTAAAAAATATGTATTAAAAGCAGGGCATTTTACACATTAAGGTAAACACAAAGTTTATAATAAGACTTTTATAAAGGATTATGTAATTTTTGTAAAACTTTTAATAAGTACTAAATTTCGAATATATAGTCGTGTATCAAATAATACACAAGTCTGCAAAAAATACTTTTTTTGCAAGCTGTTTTGGTTATTTAACGTGAATTCTATGTTTTTTGGTGTGCTGAATTTGAAAATGATGTCCTTTTTTTATGAGACGTCTCGTTTTTGAACAAATTAAGTATATTTATTAAGGTGAGATCCCTACTGAAATGAAAATAAACTCATGTTAATGAATTTTTTTTAGTGAAAAAAATGTGTGGTAACTCAAAATTCAATTAATGAAAACTCACATAAGCATGTAAATAACGTTTTTTATTTCCCCTCAAGGCTTCTCTTTATACATTTCCGCTTGTGGGGAGCATCTGGAAAATCCCAGTGTAGCATGCAACACTAGTCGGAAATCGTCGTTATGATTATTATTATCGTCGTTATTCCATTTTCCCTAGTACCTCCTCTGACTCTCTTTGACGCCCTTGTGGAATCTTTCTCCTTTCTCCTCACTCACAGATCCCAAATTTTGAGGAAAGTTATCGATGTGTGAATGGAAGAAATACAATTTCAAGCTCATTAGGCGACCTAGAGCTTGAAATGCTTTCATCATTCTGTTCATGATCTCCTTGTAGTTTGGGCCTTGTTGCTGCCGAAGAATTTTTTTATGACTTTGATGAATGAAACCCAACTTCCTTTCTGAAGATCTGTCATGGAGTTTACGAAGTCATGGTCAAGTATAAGTTTTCTGATGTCCGGTCTAATGAACACTTCTTCCTTTAGTTTTGCCTCAGGCAGACCTGGAAATTTGATATCCAAGTATTTGAAATATTCCCCATCATTTGGAAGTGATTTTACAAATTGTTTTATTAATCCGAATGTTATATGGAGAAGTTGTAATGAAATTTTAGGGGGGTACTAATGTTTCTCTGAATACATTTTTTTACCGACTGTGAGCTCCTTCGGCGACCATCTCCTTTTCTTCCAGTGATTTTCTCAGTCTCGACCGTCCCATAAGCAGAAAAAACAGAGGTATTTTGTGAATCCGGATTATTCCTCCAGAAACATACCTTCAAATCTCCACACACTAGCCATTCCTGGTGTTGGTAGTTCAACATTCGAAGAACCTTTTCCAAATTCTCATAGGTCTCCTTTAAATATACGGAATGGCTCACGGCAATAGAAGTGTAAACACCACGGTTGTGGAGTAAAACCAGCTTAAAGCTTCTTTTGGATGAGTCGATGAGGAGGTGCCATTCAAAGGAATCATAATGAATTTTGAACTGACACATTAACTCTTCAACATTAGTGCAATATACCAAGTCGTCCTCCTGGGGAAAAGTAAGGCACAAACTCCTTTTCTTGATGTCTGTAACACGAGAAAGGTACTACTGGCAACAACAAATGCTTGCTTCTGAGACTTGAGCCTCGTAATTCTGCAGCATCTTTAGGAAGATTTAAGTTCCTTATCAAATCATTTACCTTCTCCTCTTGAGAGAGAGACATTTTGGTCGAGAATCGTCTGCAAAGTCGGAACGTGAATCATGATTATTATCCGCTTCAGATATGAGTTCATTTTCTTCGTAGCTAAGGTATTTCTTACACGGTGGTAGGGGTCTTGTGTACCGGGATGTCTGTCTGATCCGTGAGGGATGGGGCGAATGGCAGAAGAAAGATTAGGATATGAAATACAATGCTTCCATTTGGAATTAAACCCTTTTACATCGCAAGGACAAAAGTAACAGTCATCACTATGGTTTTTCTGCTCATTCCATACAGATCTTCAACGCACCGCTGGCATACCTTATGAGGCACCCAATCCTTATCTCAATCTCTGAGTTTAATCTGAAGTATGAAAAGTACACTTCTTTCACAAAATCCGTGATATTCAACTGTTGCTCCAAAACTGTATGTTCACCACAAATGAAACAAAACCTGTCTGGTGAATTAATACACTTCCGTGGAGTCGTATCACAAACGTCTGGAAACAAATTCGATGGTCTAACACGAAGTAAAATAATGTCAGCACGTTAAATGCCAGTGGGCTTTATAAAAGCTATGCCTGTCCGTCCCGTAGTGTCAAACTATGTAGTTCTTTCCCTCTTTCGGACATGATGGAGGTATGGGACTGGGATTTTCATTTTTCTGTGCAGCTGAGTGATGAAATTATGTAGTTTTAATTGAAACTGTTGATCTTAAATATACTATAAATGGTTTCGCAGTAGGTAATTTTGGGATTAAATTTAGAAAAATTTTAAAATGAGTGGTTTATGAAAAACTCTGCTCATTGGAAGGAGAATTTTGCAATTTACTTTACCGTAAATTGCAAAATTCTCTTGACGTCTAGGATTTTTTTCACTATTATATTCGGTTTCAGCGCAACAAAATAAATAGGAAACAGTTGAAATAACCAAACTACTTTTTGGTCGCACACTTGTGTTATCAGTATATATCTCCTTCTCCCACATAGATAACTTCTACCTCTATGACTTTTCTGTTAAATATCAAATAGATAGGCACATCTATCAAATCCATTACGATTGCAGTACCTTTGATTTGATCAACCCACGAAAGGAAATTAGTGTTCAGGTACAAAATTATTAACATTAATCTAAGTCAATTTAAATTTTATCAAACACCAATTTCTTGTAAAGTCAACTTATTGTCTAAATAATGACCAGGCGACTTTCAGATAATCGTTTTGATTCTCTTGCCATCTAGGCAACTACCAAAGCGAAGTTACTACGAAATTACATTCACGCACTCTGACGCAGGTCCTATAATGGTACAGTAATAACGCGTTCATCAGGCATGTCGTTAATCTGGATTTAATACCTAACGATACAAAAAAAAGCTTACCTATTAACTGCCGACTAAAGCCTTGGTGTTAATTCCATAGACAAGGTGTGGCCCGCATTTCTCAGAAAAATGTAGCTGCACTGCCATACGTTAGCGTACCGCATTCATGCATCGTGCCACCACCCCGAGATTGACTTCCAATGGCACCATACATCACGTGACGGTTTTCTGCCACGCTGTAGTCCGAGGTTTACTTAGGCCCTTTAGCAGCTGAGGGTAGGATTCCATGGAAAACTGTAGGTCTCGCCGCAATATAGCCTTTACTGTCCTTGCGCCATATGTATAGCGTTATGTTTTAAAACAAAAACCAACCAAAACTCTGACACCGGTAGCTTAGTGTGAAAGAAGACAGAACGGTATCTAAAGGCGGCTAGATCATACCCAGTCTGAAGTATCTATCTTACTTTTCTTCTCTTTTCTAACCTTTATACCAAATTGAGCTCCAAAATGAGCCAAAAAGTGGTGTGGAAATTAATCCTTGCTAAGTCTCTTTTAAGGTGACTAGTGAAAAGTCTAAGTCTGTTTTAAGGTGACTAGTAAGTTTAAGGTTTACTAGTGAAAATTCAGGATTTTGTCGAAGAATGTCGTTTTGTTTTTAATCTTTTAAAAAAATTAATCAACTTTTCTTTACTGTGGAGTGCAAACAAAATCGAAATTCGTCCATTTTTAAAACTTCCAGAACATGTTGTAATTTTAGAAAGCGCAATTTAATTGTAGTAAAGTTCAATAGTTTTTGCATGTTTTCTCAAAACGCAATTGATTATTCTCCCTTATTTCAGAAAATGCTCCTTGCTACACAATTTTCATCTAAATTTCGTAAAAATTTTAAACATTGTCAACATAATATGAATAAATAAACTAGTGTTAAGATTTTAAGGACATCAGATATTTTAATCAATTTTATCATTTTTGATTTTCGAAAATGCAAAAAAAATTACATATGTTGACATAGTATGTTTTTATGTAAAATACTATAAAGATAAATACTAATTCTAGCACTTTCTCATTGGCACTATTCAAATCTCACTATTAAACATTTTTTGAAGTTCTTAATGAAAAAAATACATCATGTGGAACAATTTTAACGAATGGCAATATCAGTACGTAAAACATAACATAAAAATTAATATTGAAAAAAATTATAATGCCATCAGTTTCAAGTTTGGTGGGATATATTTTATATAAAATATATTTTGCATAAAAATTTCAGAAATTTCTATGAGAAATTGAAGAAGTTGCAATTTTCACTCTTAGGTGAAACTGAAAATCATCCTTCTGTAATTTACAAGTGTCGTATGTTCTTGTATTTCTGAGGGTAAGCCTTGTTTTAGCTTTACGATTTTTGTATACCATTACTACCGCTAACATTTAACCATGAAAACCATTAAAATATATCAATATGGTATTATGAACAATTTCACAAATTAATATTGAAATTAATCCATCCAGAAGGTGTAAATTACTTTGCGTAGGAAAATTTTAATGTGAGACAGTGCATTACTCAGTGACAGACTTATATATAGGCAAAATAAACAAAGCTTGTTTGTTTGGATTTTTTATGGCGCAAGAGCATCTGGGCTATACTGCGCCAATCTAGGCACCAGGACTCGCGATTTTTGGGCCCCGCAAAGGCTTTGAGGGGGCCTGGTGTTATATTAGTTTGAACGTTATTTTGTTCTTAATTTTGGACTTGAAATTTTCATGTGTTTTTATATTTACATATAAGATAATCGGTCACTATAGCATCTAAGGTTTTTCTGCTCTCTAAATGTTAATAATTTGGCGTTTGGGGTCCCTTTTTTCTTATTTGGTCCACATACCTTCAGATTATACAATCACTGCCATTATCTTTAGAAGTCTATGAGACTTTGCTGTCATAATAATTTTTAATGAAAGCTATTTTCTATTTTGATTTTTCCATTTAAATTACTATCAATTTATAAAATCAGATAACTCTATCGCAAGCTTGAAAACTTATCAGAAATTTCAAAATTCTGGATTTTTTCACAATTTTCTACGGAACTGCCCCCGTTATAGTTGGAACACGTTATACCTTCAGTCAAGGGACCACAAAAATATTAATCCAACACCAATAGTCAAAAGCTGATCTAGAATATTGTTATGGGTGTGTGGGGGGTGAGTTTCGGGGGCCCCTCACCTGGAATATTTGTAATTTTGGACTATTAAATAGTTTAGGTAAATGTTGTTATATTACTAGCCTTCCTCTATACTCACCAAAATATTTAATTTATGACAATGAATTAAAGATGGTCTTTTCTTTAATTAAACTATATGGTTTAGGGTAGATTATAGTCAAGTATGACAGAAGGATAAGCTAGTAAAGGAGACATATACAATAACCAAAACGATAATTTACAATGTAATTAATAGAACAAGTTTAAATTTAAACTACAAAAACATTGTAATTATTTTACTTTTTTATAACAAGCAACTTTTTAAAAAATTTGAAGTTTATAGTGCGAAGTCGAGCCATCTTGGTTTCTTTGAAAATTTGTCAATCACTTTATTTACATCAATATGAATGTCTCTATGGGTGTGTATTAAAAGTCTCTTCTGTCATCCGCGTTCGAAGCCAAGTTTAACGGCGCTTCAACGATAAAAAACTACGTTATGCTGAAGTAACCCTTACTGAAAACGCAGTTTGAAGGGCGAGTGATTTGTAGATTTGTGGAAAAACATTTGAGTCGCATTTTTCCAAGATTTGGAGATTTTAGACGCCAGTGTGTCTTTTGTTTATTACAGTCTTAACAAACAACACATAAAATATTCGTGCTCGTCTTTATTCTTATTTTATTTAACCCTAAAGGGGTGGGGCGATCGCCCCTCGCTGGATTCACCTAAGGCTCCTATGAAGGTAGCTCCTATAAGGCTCCTATAAAGGCAGCTCCTATAAGGTTCCTATAAAGTCTATACAGGAGCTGTAGACTCCATCGTATATCGTATGTTATTTTATTGTTGTATTATCTTAAAATATTATGTGTGTATTAAACCTACAGCCACTAAATACTAAAATTGTGCTTAGATGCTATTGAACTGTTTGTGTATATTTTGAAAACTAACCTCAACAATTAACTTGTAATTTATAAGCGAACAAAATAATGCTATAAGCGTTTCTTCGCTCATAAATCTAATCTGTACAATGCTACGTCAAATTATCTTAAATTAACATATGCTTACAGCATGTGAATTTGAAATATTAAGTAAAATTGAAGCTATGGTTTTTGAATGAAAAAAAATTTAAAACTAGAATTTGCAATTCAAGAACTAAGAACTAAGCCTATTGAATATACATTTCTCATTCCACACCCTTCTCTCCCAAAACTAAATTGTAATACAAAATCGTTTTGGAGAAATACATGTGTAAAACAGCTTCTAAAACCAGTGGGAGTAAGAAGTATTAAGGAATTCAATTTCGCGAAAGTTAATATTCTGGATATTTCCATTTAGCCCAGAGCATTCAGCATCGCAAATAGAAAAGTAATTTGTCTCAGAAAAACTTAATCAAGAGCTTGTCGCTTTCTATAAACTCACTTTCACTCTCTGCGAATAATTTTCGGTCTGTGTGTTTCAAACCATTCCAGATTATATTTTGGTGTTTTTATTAAGCATGACGATTTAATAATTGCATCGGACACGTAGTTTTCAATTTTTGTTTGAAATTTATTATTTCGAGTGTGTTTTTGGTTTTTTTTTAACTTTTGGAGATTAAATGCTTTTCGCTATTGGCTCGAAGATTAAAGCCAATCACCAAGTGAAAATACATGTTCATAAGTAAACGTTCTTATAAATTGTAATTTAAATCCATTTTGTTGTAATCTCTTGCATAGAAGAGTTTCTTCTTTAGGGTTCATATCACAATTTGTGGTCGTAATGTCTGGGAAATAAAATAATATTTTTTATTTAAAAGTCTCGTCGTAAAGACATATTTCCATAGGCCATGAAAAGCACAAATCTCTAATTCCACACACTTTAATATTAGAGGTATGTCTTCATCTGACACAATTATTTATACACTTTAAACCACTCGACTATTTATATACTTTAAGCAACCCGACTATTTATATACTTTTTATGTACTTTGAATGACTCGATTATTTACATATTTTAGATGACCCGACTATTTGTATACTTTTTATGTACTTTGAACGACTCAATTGTTTAAATATTTTACATGACCCGAGTATTTATATACTTTTTATGTACTCTGAACGACTCGATTGTTTATATATTTTAGATGGCCCGACTATTTGTATATTTCTGATAACACGTATACACTCCCGATATCTCCACTAAATATTCATCAGAAACTCTGAATCATGCATTAAATATTTTATGGGAAGAACGCAAGAACTTGTTAATTCTTCTGTACGTTTTGAATTTATTGTACTGTGTACGCATACTCTTCCTTTAATAAACACTTGATTTTATACGAATGTGTATGAAATTGCTAAAGCTTATTTTATTCCATTTGTTTCAATAATCAGTGGAGTAGAAAAGGGGGGGAGGCTTAAGTCGCTCCCATTTTATATAAATCACATTATTCATTTAGACGTTAGTCTTGATTGGTGATTTTTAATATCACGCTTGACTTTTCTATGAATTTTATTATAATTATTATATATATATATTTTTTTTATGAATTTTATTTTTCTATTTTTTTGAATTGATACGTCCTTGTTTGTCCTTTATATTTTAATAAAACTTACGCCATGAAAGACGTTTCTAGGATCAAATCGAAACTTAGTTTATAATGTTTATGCAATAAATACCATTTCACTTCACAACGAATTACTTACAAATCGACATTATTTCATCAATCAAGTCGTGAAAAAAGAAAAATGAGAAAAGAAATAAAAGAAGATAGAGGAGAGAGAAAGAAAAATTAACGAGAGAGAGGAAAAGAAGAGAGAAGGGGAGAGAATTGAATGCCATAATAAATTTTACACTTGTTCTTGTGTTTAAACCACCACTTTTATTTACGTAAATAATAGTAATAAATTTACATTAACAGGTTCCGCTCATGCGTGTTTTCCTAATTTATGAACAGGACATAAGTATATTTTATTTTCTGAAATTGTTCGACAATATATGGATCATGCTCCTAAATTTTATGTTTCTTCTAATGTTTTATACCACCTATAAAATACCAATCGAACGATCTTTATTGCACGGGCTTCGACTCGTCACACCAAGATCGATGAAATATTTATTGCCCACAAAAAATTTTATTCCATAGGCATGTGCATAATTTATTATGTTGTATATGTTTTAAAAGACGCGTAAAACTTAATGCGGCCATCTGCTGAGTATCCTGGCAATATACTATTTTATTTGGCAGTCTGCTGGGCCCTCTACTCGGCTTCTGAGTAATCTGACAATATTTTAAATAATCTGGAGTAATCTGGTTATCTGAAAAGTAATCTGTGGTAATGTGATAACTTGTAAATAATCTCTGGTAATGTGTTAACTTGTAAGTAATCACTGGTAATGTGATAACTTGTAAGTAGTCTCTGGTAATATAAGTAATCTCTGATAATGTGATAACTTGTAAGTAATAGATGGTAATGTGGTAATTTGTAAGTAATCTGGTAATATGTAGTAATCAAGTATTTTACAACGTACAAAATTCCATAATACTCAGTTTTAATGGAATTTTGGCAAATTGTGCATGCCTTAAAAGTAAAATAAAACCATGGCGTGATAATGCAAAGTAAATAACACAAACTGGAATTAGCAGTTAATTTTTCAGGGCTATTAATTTTATATAAGCATAATGCAAGTATGTAACAATAATAGCAAGAATTGAATAAGATAAATAGTGGTATACGTCCATGGAATAAACTGGAACTCAACGTTCCCTCTTGACCAGCAAGTCTACATTCTGTGGGAGATTTGACAAAAACACTTCAAAATAAACGAGGGGATACATTCGCAGAAATCCATCTACACGTATTGTAATATATGCATTTGAAAGCTGGGAATATCAGCATACATATGCTATTGTTAATTTTAAATCTATATGTTTCAATACTTTTATCCTCGTTCTGAATATTGAATTAAGTCTTTGAGCCGAATCTGCAGCCAAACATACTACTAGAATCATCATATCTGAATACATCATGAATTATATCAAGTCTGAAGGTTCTAAATAACTATTCGTAACTCGAATATAAAATACCTCAAAATAAACATTTAGGCTATAACTCTCGAGTAATTGAATCAAAGATGTGTGCAAGAAATATATAGCGTGCATATCGCTAATTTAAGATTTCCGTGCGCAAAGAAAGCTTATCTGCAAAAACGCCATTTATTTTCCCGTAAACGGCAGTCAATTTTCTTTTTCTCTCTTCCAAACATATGTCCTCGCGTGAGCTAAGTTTAACTAAAAACTGACTTCGTTAATTGAAAATCTTAACACGTTTCTAATGACTACTAAACACTTAAACACAGTCACTCCCCGCATGCGGCGCAAGTTTATGAGGTTGCGACAATCTCATTGGTGAACTCTTAATGCACCTATGCTTTTTTACAATGGTAGCAATTTTCTGTAATACTTGCGTACAAACGGGAGTGGATATGCAAAAATTGCCGAGTTTTTAAAATTTATATAACATATCAAACTAAATATTTTATCTGAGTTTAAATCATACAAAATCTGAGCACAATATTTGAGGATGCCTAAAATCTGAGTAAAATATTGGGGAGTATCTAAAATCCGTTTGTAATACTGCGGAGTATCTGAAATCCATCTCCAATATTACAGAGTATCTAAAATATAAATAACATATATTCGCAGGTACTGCATCCCTAGGTATTCTGGATACTAAAAGAGATGATAGAAAGTTAATTA
>QLNU02014802.1:23309315-23319923 GCA_006491805.2 Dysdera silvatica
ATGTAATTGGCTACGTAGCAACGTGATAGACGTAAACAGTAGTTACGCTCTACAGCCAAACCGGCCCCTTTGCGGACACGGGGATATGGGCAAATATGCCTTATTTGGTGTCCCCAACACCCCCTCTTATTTTGTCGGTAGAGTTCACCCTGTATACAGCCTTAAAATTAAATGGCTTACATTGGTGATATGGAGTCTCCTACGAACATGCATCATCTTGCCAATTCTATTTGGAGCTTTTTGGCAAATTGCACAGCAGTTTTTCTAGTCAAATTTTGACTAGCGTCACCTTTCAGTGAAAAGGTTAGCAATGGGTTAATCTCCAAAATCCTATCCTTGCACATAGCCTCTTTTTAGATAAAGATAAGTACAGTGATTCTAGAAAGCAATTTGTTACATTAAGGCTGTAAAAGTATATATAGAGGTCAAGGCAGGATGTGTAACCACTGTATAAATGTTGGTGTTTTTAAAATTGGGAGGAAATGTGATTTATTCTGTTCTGAAGTGGCATTTCAGGTCCCTTTTAAAGGCTTGCTGGTAGCATTTCTGGAACAGTTAATCTCGCTCACTTTTCGTGCACTGATGTTGCAAGGCTATACTGGGAATAGTTGGATAGCTAAAAATGTTAAGCATTAAATTACTATCTGGGTGAAAAAATATCGTTGATGAGAAGTCTGTGCAAACTGAATAGAATGATTACAAGTGTGAATAGAATGGCTTTAATAATAAATGAATAAAATGGTTACCGTGTATTGCAATTGTATAAATTACTAATGCTTTGTTTTTTGGTTTTTTTTTGTGTGTGTGTGTGTATGTGTTACATCGGTTGGTAAATACGGATACGGGGAAAGGAATGAACGTGGCGATCAACTCATAGAATTTGCCGAAGCTGAAAATCTTAGCATCATGAATTCATTTTTTAAGAAGAAACCGCAAAGAAAATGGACATGGAAACACCCCAATGGAGGAACCAGCGAAATTGACTATATACTGGCAAACAAGAAATCAATTATTGAAGATTGCAGCGTACTGAACAGATTTAATACTGGAAGTGATCATCGAATGGTGAGATGTAAAATGCACTTAAATACTAAATTAGAAAGACAGAAGCTCATTAGGAAACAAGTAAGTAAGAGGGTGGATCTAATGAAACTGAAAGTAAATACCGAGGCATTCAAGTTGGAATTAAAAAATCGCTTTTCTGCACTGGAAGGACTTATTGATGAAAGTGATATCTCAGAAGCAAATGAAAACATTGTTAAGACAATAGTTGAAACTGCTGGGGAAATTGGTGGTGTAACCTGTAAAAAGCACAATAGCAAATTATCTGAGAAGACGAAACAGCTCATGAAAAGGCGAAGAGATATGAAGGTGGACAATCGAAATACCAGTTCCAGGATTGAGTACATAGAACTTTGTAAAACTCTGCGCAAAAGCATGAAAGAAGACATAAGAAAATTCAACTGTGAGCTAGTAAGGAAAGCCATTGAAAATAACAAGAGCCTTAGGGTTGTTAAAGGAAGTTTATCTGTTGGGAAGAAACACATCATTGCATTAAAAGGAGAGGATGGCACCGTAACAAGAAATAGGGAAGAAATACTTAGAAGAGTTGAAGAATTCTACAAAAATCTATACGAAAGTAACAGTGAATTAAACGAAGACATTGAAATAGTCGAAGGAACAGCTCCTAAAATCTTAAAAGAAGAAGTTTCATTTGCAATAAAAAATATGAAGAAAGGAAGAGCCCCTGGTGATGATGGTATTACATTAGATATCCTAAAAGAAGCTGGAGAATATGTAGAAGACATACTTGCAAAATTCTTTACCAAATGTCTTAACAGCGGTAACATACCAAACCAATGGGATTCTGCAACAGTAATTCTTTTGCATAAAAAAGGTGATAAAGAGGATTTGAAAAATTACCGACCAATTAGCTTGTTACCTGCTATTTATAAAATCTTCACAAAAGTGCTAACACATCGCCTGCAGAAAAAATTAGATGCAGCTCAACCAAGAGAACAAGCTGGATTTCGAAGTGGATTCAGTACAGTGGACCATATTCAAGTATTAAGAGAATTAATTGAAAGAACACATGAATATGAACTTCCATTGTGTGTTGCATTTATTGACTATGAGAAGGCCTTTGACTCTATTAAAACATCAGCAGTCATCAACTCTTTAAGATCAACAGACATTGAGGATGTGTACATTGACATGGTGAAACGTGTGTATAAAAATGCAAGTGCAAAATTTCGGTTACATAAAGATACCGAAGCTATCAAAATTGGTAAAGGTGTGAGGCAGGGAGATACCATTTCTCCAAAACTTTTTACTTCAGCTTTACAGATGATTTTTCAGCAGATAAATTGGAATAACAGGGGAATAAAAATAAATGGTGAATATTTAAATCATTTGCGGTTTGCTGATGACATTGTTATTTTTTCAACGAACCCATCAGAACTCCAAGACATGGTACAGGAGCTCTCAACTAGAAGTAAAGAAGTTGGACTCAAGATGAACCTACAAAAAACTAAGATCATGTTCAATAATTTCGTAGAGGAAACAAAAATACAAGTTGACAACATTGAGCTAGAAATTGCTGATTCATATATTTACCTTGGCCAGCTGATTTCAATGGATGGCAACATTATGAAAGAACTCAACAGACGTATTAAACTTGGCTGGAGTGCATTTGGAAGAAACAGTTTTATCCTGAAGGGGAAATTGCCTTTGTGTCTAAAAAGAAAGGTCTTCAACCAGTGTGTATTGCCAGTCCTCTCTTATGGATCAGAGACATGGAGTCTAACAGTTGGAGCAATACGAAAGTTACAGACAACGCAAAGGAGCATGGAGAGGTGCATGCTTGGAATAACTAGGAGAGATCGAAAAAGGAACACTTGGGTGAGAGAGCAAACTAGAGTAGAGGACATCATTGTTAAAGTAAAAGGGCTGAAATGGCGATGGGCTGGGCATATTGCAAGAAGAACTGATCAACGATGGACAACAGAAATTCTGAACTGGATTCCAAGAGACCACCGAAGACCTAGAAAACGTCCTCAAACTAGATGGGTGGATGAAATAAGAAAACAGGTTGGGGTGACGTGGAAGCGAATTGCTCAGGATAGACTTGTGTGGAAAGCATTTGGAGAGACCTTCATCCAGCAGTGGATAGATAATGGTTGAATATGATGATGATGATGATGATGATATATATATATATATAAAATATGAAAATCGAAACGAATTCATTGAATTTTTTTTTTTTTATGTAACGAAAGACATTTTTTAGACTACGTCTTGTTAAAGGATATATCCCGCATTATATATTGGAAATTTATGAAGTGTTTCTGATGAATGAAATGGATATGGCTGAATATTTTCTCAACTTTATTATCTAATGATAAAAATAACTTTCTGATAAACATATCTGTAATAATAACCCATCTTAAGTAGAATAACAATCCACAGAATCCAGATAGCAACCAAAAGGTCCCAGTATCGAGATCAGGTTGACGTATTGGCATATTTTTTGGTTTATATGAGCCAGGGAAAATTGTCCGGAAAAATTTTCTGTACCTTAAAAAATATAAACTTCATTAGAATATAAATAATAATCTAAATATATATGAATAATATTGGTTTAAAATAATATTTCATAAAAGGTCTTTTTTAAATATATCGTCAAGTCCTAAAACTAACAATTTATGTCAGTTTGCTATTGAACTGAATATGGTTAATTTTCTAAACTTGTTTGCATTAATAACGTCAATTTAAATATTTTTATTTTAACTGTGAAACATAGTGCTGTAAAATTCTTTCGCAATATGGAGCTTCAGTGGCACTAAACCACCACCTTTAAATCATTGAGCAGCTTAGAATCGTTGTAAGATGATTTTTATTTAAATGTCGTGGCTTAAAGTTTGCGTTAAATGACCAGTTCCATCCCAAATAGCTAATTGTGCGATTTTGGGAATTGATTTAACATATAAAAATATGCTTTCGCGATATTACTATTGATTTTTTAAATAGTTTGCTGTTGCTCTGTGCCAATATATTTTCAGTGTTTATAGCAAATTCAATAGCATTATTTATCTTTTAGAAGTTTAGGAAGTAAGAGTTTGAAAACTTGAGAAAAGCAGTTTTTAACTATTTGTAAAGTTTCTTCAAGAATTGAAGAGCTTGGGGAGAGACGAAAAAACGACATCCATTTTCTTCGAACGTGAACTGTCCAGAAAACGTGTATTTACAAAAAATCGATGTTTCTTCTGATTGTCTATCTTTTCCAGTGGAAACCAATTTCTTGAAATGAAAATACTACCGGCCTTGAAGAATTACGTCGAAGATACCATCGTTCGCGAAAAATGTTTTTTCAACATGTACTGCCTCAAAACGGAAAAAAAGTTCATTTAACAAAAATGTACATTTTGTATGTTGTCTGCAATCAGACTGTTGTGTCCCCCTAAGATTGACTTAATATCAAATGTTCCCAAAAGGATTTCATTTGATCATCAAATTTATAAAAAAAAAAACGAGATGCTATATCGCTAGATATTAATCGACGTCAGAGTTTATGGTATAGAGTTTATGGTATACAAATATTATATATTGTGCGTAAATATATTCAGATATAGCATACACACATAAACACATATATGTATATATTCTTTATCAAACCTTATGAAGTAAAAGGTTATATGACAAAGGAAATATAAGAACAATAATTTTTGTATACATTGAGTTAATATAGTGAACTCGCATTGTCACGAACCTCAAATTTACGGATTATAACATCGGTCCCGAAAAAATATCCCATTGAACTAATATTAAATTCCGAACTTAAGTATTAATTTACGAACTTTTTTGGGATTTATACAAGTTCGTAAAATTGAAAGACTATTTAATTAAAAATTTAAGCTTTTTTTAACAACATAGGACCATTAGAAACAATTTTTATTAACATTTTTTAGGCGTTGTAATAGTAACGCCGATGTTATGGCGTGGATAGATGGTGAAATGTACGTAAAGAAAATAAATGTTTTTTGCGTCTGATGGGCCACGATCCTACGACCTTCAGCAATCCGGGCAGGTGCTCTTACCAACTGAGCTAAAACGACCAAACACAAACAACCAATTCCCTACGAATGTATTTAAAGCATATTTTTCTAAACCGGTTATTATTAAAATAACGGGGTTTAGTCCGCAGTAGCTCAGTTGGTAAGAACACCTATCCGGATTATAGAAGGTCTTGGGATCGTGTCTTACAAGACGCAAAACACATTTCTTTTCTTTACGAACGTTTCACCATCTAACCACGCCATAACATTGGCGTTACTATTACTACGCCTAAAAACCTTAATAAAAATATTTCAAATTTAATCTGCGTAGAGTTTGATTTGTATAAATAAGTCCATTAGTTTAATAGGATATCTGATGCTAATATATTTTGTTATTTGTAGGATACTTGTAAAAGGTTGGAAGAAAAATATTTTGGAACTTTTTTATTTACATGAGACATGCATTTTTAAATAGTTTAAATAAAAATTAATTATATGCAAAAGTATGCATAACTTTTACATTTAATTCATGCATAGATATTTATCACTTCTACTAATAAATAAAATTTTCTTGGTTAATATATAAACTAACATTTAAGGAAATTGATAAATAAATTCGATTTATTTATATAAATCTATTCGATTTATATAAACACATATGCTGCAACTGGCCTTTCGATCAATTTAATACCGGTTTCGTAATTTGGTTTAAGTAGTCCATGTACTACACCATTCTGCGAAATAACCGGCTTCAGTAAATAGTCTTTATATACGTTCGTAAGAGATTCGATGTTGCCTTTTGTAGCTCAGTAGGTAGATACCCCGCCCGGCAAGTGGAAGGTCGTGGGTTCAGGTCCCACCGAACGCAGAAACATTTCTTTTCTTTCGAACGTTTCACCATCTAGCTACGTTATAACTTCGGCGCTGGTATCACTACAGCAATAAACGTTGATTTATATTGTTGTTTGAAATAAATTCGAATCTTAGTTAAGGTTAGTGCAAGGATTCCATGTTCCTTACTTAGGCTTAAGGTTATACTTCGCTTAGACTTAAGGCTTAAGGATATACTTCGGATTCCTGCCCCTTTTACCACCCTGCTTCTAGGACGTAAAATGTCGTATAATAAAAATACACGCTGTCAAAACGAGAAATTGCCTTAAATCAAAAACAAAATCAAAGTTCGAGGTTATATCAAAGCAATTGACATGATATTTTCCCTTGTAGAATTGTAAATTTTGATGACGTTTTTTATTCATGGAAAATATTTTTTTTCCTTAGAATCTTATGTTGTTTTAAAACATGATTTGGAATTACTTACGTTTATCTCTCCATGGATTAAATAATTTACTCATTGCTAAATTAGTTTTTATTTAATAATTTTATTAAACTGCTTCTATAAATAATTCTATAAAAAATCTGTTTACATTCTCTGGGAACTGGGAATGAAAATAGATTAACCGAACTGTTTTATATTGACTTGAATTGACGTTGTCTTCCGTAGCCTCATAGCTTTTATTTTTTGACAAGTATTTTTCTCTTAAATTACATAATTGAAAATGATCTTAACTTTTAGACGAATGATTATATTTATGAATTAAAAAAAGTGTTGCAGCTAATATAACAGTTTCAATTTCCAATTATGTAAATCATCTCATTTATATTAAGCCCATAATTTTGCAATCACGAAATTCAAAAGCATTGATTTCTAAACTCTGCTGATTTTTTAGAAACTTTGAGAGTAAACTTTAATCCATTTAAGGAAACTTTCTTCTTGAAATCTAATTTTCTTTGGAGTTAGAATCAAGAACTAAATCAAGGAATTTCTTGGATATTAAATTCGTGTCCAAAACTAAAGTTCCACCTAATGTTATTTCAACTTAGAGGTATATATTTTGCTTTTTAATACTCGATGTGATTTATTTATAAAAAATTATTTCACGGAAAATTGAGGAGCTATAAACTCTTAGCAGAATTACAAAAAATCAAAATTTTCAGGCGTTTTATGAACGATCCTATGAATCCACGATTGAAGTTGATGGAAATATTGAAAGTTGAAAACAAAAATTCGTAAAAATTGATTTATAATAACGAATTTTCTCACATAAACAGATAGAATTATTGGAAAATAATTGTTGATGTTCGTGTAAACAAATTTGTTATACCAAATCTATTTGTTACTAATTTTTGTTATCCCAAATCTGTTTGTTACTAATTTTACTAATTTTTGTTACAAATTTTTGTTACTAATTTTTGTTATCCCAACTCTGTTTGTTACTAATTGTTTATCCCAAATCTATTTGATACTAATTTTTGTTATCCCAAATCTGTTTGTTACTAATTTTTGTTACTTGTTATCCCAAATTGTTACAATTTTACTCATTTTGTTACTAATTTTGTTACCCCAACTCTGTTTGTTACTAATGGTTTATCCCAAATCTATTTGATACTAATTTTGTTATCCCAAATCTGTTTGTTACTAATTTTTGTTATCCACCTTCAATTTTGCACCATTTTTGATTGTAGATTCTCTTTTATAGGGTACCTCAAACGATTTCATTTATTGTAATCATGTTAACATTGTATAGCTCTTCAAATTTCTGCAAAATTGTTTTTATGAGTATAGCATATCGAGAGTTAAAGAGCAAAATATGTTCTTTTTCCATTGAAATAATATTAAGTGTAGCCTTAATTTTGGACATGATTTTATTTGCATTAAAACTTTATTTATTTAAAAATCAAATAATACATTTACCCTGATTTAAATATCTGAAAGATTTTGTGATTCGAGTGGAAGCCAATAAAAACATTTGAACATATGAAGATCTGAAATATGAAAACGTCTATCTAAAGCCTATTAATTTTCAGAACCCTTTTTTACCAATGACTATACAGAGAATAACTGCAAAACATATATATTTTTTTTTTCTTTCCTGGGTTTCAGGTTTAAAAAAATGCATCTTTTGTTAAATATTATAAAAACTTACACTGAATCCAAATTATTATTAACGTAGTCAACTTACGCGAAAATCAAAACCCTTTTTACGCGCTTTTCCAAAAATATGAAAAGCAGAAAACATCATCATTCATTAATGGCCAAATTTCTTTTAGTTCTAGAAATAAATGATACTAACAATAATTTTGTACCATTTCTTCCTTTCTTTTGCTTATAAACATCCCTTTGATTACACAAAAAAATAAAAATATTTTATTTCAGAATTTTGATTTTAAAACCCCCATTTCGACATATAATAATGATTATTTTTTTTTGTGTTTCACTTTAGGGAGAGTTCAAATATTACGTAAGCACCTTTTGGGGGTTCCGTTGTACTTATTTCATTAAGTTGGCTAATGTTAATTTTTGCTTACCCGGAGGGAGGGGGGATTGAAATGGCCAAAATATTGCTGCCGTAACACTTAAATTCTCCCTTAGTGTTTCTGTATCCTTAAAATACCTCTATATATTTTCCTTCGGCCATTTTGTTTTATTTTGCAGTTGAAATGGAACAACCAGATTTGCGAAGACACAAAAAGTCAGACCAGTTTAAAATATTAAAACCAAATCTGAATATTTTAAACCCGAAACGCACAACTAAACGTTACTTTAATGTCAAACTGAATAAGCCTTATAGAGTATATTACACAGTTTACATTAAACGCACATCTTTATTTACATTCGCCGTCACCATTAAATACATTTCGACTGCTGTATATTCTTTTATATTTTGGGTAAAAGATTGTGATTGTTAGTTTGTACGCGGTTGCGGTTATACTATTATTACTATTACTATATTCATTAGAGTGGAGAAATCGATGACCCATTCGCTTAGACATGTGACACGAAATAAATTACGGACTATTTATTTTCTTTCGTTCACAATCGAAAAAGTCATAAATTCAGAAACTCTTTTCGTCGTCGCCGTCTTCACCATTTTGAATTGCCTTTCTTCCCTCTCCCTTCTGTCCCAGACTGGTGAGAGAAATATGGGGGGTCGTAACGTCCAACCCTCAGTTCCATTTGATGACGGATAAAGACAGTTTCAAGTTAAAGCCGACCAAAAATGAAATTCCCGACGACACGATTCAAAATACGGCCATTTCACCGAAATTAAATAAAAAAAGACACTGCTTACATCGATAAAGAATAAATTTCATTTAATATACCAAGTCCTCTGAATGTCAACTAACGCTGGGACCATTCCACTAAATCAGGACTTAATTCCACCCCATTACTTGAAAGGCCGTTTTCGCAAAATGCATACCGTATCTCATTTAATTGCTTAGTATCCCATTTTACGATGCTTTGTAGAAGTGCATCTAAGCATTAAAAAGGATGTTTCAATGATCACGAGTTCCCAAATAACTTTTTCTTTCAGAGCCTGCTCAAGAAATTTATCTTGTATACTTTTCAGAAAATCATCACCTTCAACGTTGCTATATTCTTCATTCAAATTCTCATTATCTTACCTACCTAAGCGACCGCTAATAATGGTAATTTCCTTTCATCAAATCGCCATTACCGTCCGTTATTTTCTCAGACAAGTTTTGACAATTAAAACTATGTGTGTGTTGCAACAAACGAAAGAAGAATTAATCCCATTAAAAAATCATCAGCCAAGAACCCAAAAAAAAGCAATCAAGCGGCGTCTGCTTCGATGATGTTCAAAAATAAATGCGAAGATAGTTTTAATGCAATGGAATAAATAATATTTGCATATTCGTTTTTTATTATCTTCACATGTTTTTTAAATACAGAGACGACGGACTAAATAAGTTATTTATTGAGCATTTAGAACCATACTTTCTTAGCCTTTAACATTAGTAGAATTCAATGACTGAAATATGTTTTTTATTTAAACGATCTTTTACTGATGGAGAAACCTTTAAAGAAATTTTCTTTGAAGTCCATTATCTTC
This sequence comes from Dysdera silvatica, assembly GCA_006491805.2. NCBI lineage: Eukaryota > Metazoa > Arthropoda > Arachnida > Araneae > Dysderidae > Dysdera > Dysdera silvatica. Next base: position 23,319,283 of record QLNU02014802.1, read on the forward strand.
AGTATTCGGGTATAGCAACATTGAAAATTTCTCTGACATTTATAAATATACAAGATTAAAATGGCACTGAAGTTTAAATAGCGTCAGGTCTCTTAAAGACTTCTGCGGTGCCTTAGGTGTGAGACTACTTGGCCTATACGTAAATCCGGTACTGGCTATATTTAAAGGTATCAGAAGTTCTAATCCCTTGTATAAACTCTCAGTTTGAAAGCAGAGGGCATCATATGTCCTTGCGCCATACAGCACAAACGGAAGCATAATTACCAGTTCTTGCTCATAAGGCACAAAAGGAAGACACGACTTACCAATTCTTCTGCCATACAGCATAAACGAAAGCGTGACTTACTAGTTCTTGCATCGTACAGCACAAAAGACAGCATGACAACGATTCTTGCGCCACACAACACAAACTGGAGCATGGCGTACTTGTTTTTGCCCCACACAGCGCAAGCGGAATCATAACTTACCAGTTCTTGCGCCATATAGTACAAACTGGAGCATGGTATACTAATTCTTGCGCCATACAGCACAAACGGAATCATAACTTACCAGTTCTTGCTCCATATAGCACAAACTGGAGCATGGTATGCTAGTTCTTACGCCATATAGCACAAACGGATTCACAACTTACCAGTTCTTGC
>QLNU02014802.1:23320023-23347911 GCA_006491805.2 Dysdera silvatica
ATTCAGATTGATATTAAGTTACAGAAAACTTGTGTAGGAAATTTTAACGTCTTGACAATTATTATGACTTTAGTTGCAAAGAACGTTAGCGAAAGTGAATATTTGTTACTTACAAAAACAAAAACAGATTTCTCAAAAATATAAAAAAAAATCGGATAATTTTTTATTCTGATCAAGTAATACATGTTAAATTTTACTGCAAGAATATGCAGAAAAAATGCAATTATTAGTTATTGCGTTTCCCACAAAATGTAACTCCCTCTGATCTTACAGGTACAGGTGAGATAATGATCAAAGCAAACCGTTTTTCAACATCTTTCTGGAAATATCGCCAATGATTTCGCCGAATTGCTAATAAGTCTTTTAATGGATATCAATAATAGAGGCGATGTTCAAAATTACAAAATTACATTTAATAATATTTTATCCGAAAAATCCTGAAACATGTATTCGATATATTTGAAAGATGCATACAATGCATCAAAACTTAATTTTTAGCTCTAAATTTTAACCGAGATACAGCCGTTTGAAATATTAGCGAAAGCCCTTCTTTGGCCCCTGAAATGATGGGTCGCGAAATATGCGCATCTAGTAAAACGCCTCTTAAACGTCTTCAGAAAAAATCTTTCAATCCTTAAATAAAACAAAACTGTGTTATTGGTGTAATTTCATCCCTTCACAGGTTGACAATGAGTACGCAAATTTTATGAAAGGTATGTTCACATAAAAACTTACAGCTAACTCCTAAACTTTTTGTACACTTACAACTCTTCAATTAAATATTAAAATTCGTGTAAAAATTATAACTGCGAAAAATAGTATCACATAATTAAATATGTAAAAAAGGGTACATAAAAAAAATGGATTTCCCCGGGCATCGAACACAAAAATACGGCGCAAAGAGCCGACAATTTACGGTCCAAGCTACCGATTGGCGTGCAGAAAGCGTTTTAAGCTCATATATATAGCATGCAAAACGTTTAAAAATTCCTCTCTCCGAAAATAAGCCGCATTGGCACGAATGCCGAGACACGTATTTCCCTATTTTGGCTCTACTTTCATCAAAATCGGCGGGGCACTTCCTGTGGTTTCTCCTTATCAGTTGATTTTGATCATATTCAATATATAATTTCTACACGATGTGCCGTAAAATATTAAGGAATATTTATTATTTCAGCAAAAGTTCGGGAATGTGTTCGAAAATTTTTAAAAAATCGGTTTTTTAAACGTTTGCAAAATTCCTTCAAAAACTGCAATGCTTGAGGAGATATAAAAAGACACCTTTTTTTTTGAGCGTGAACTGTCCAGGAAACGTGCTTACAAAAAATCGCTGTTCCTTCTGATTTCCAGTCTTTTCAAATTGAAAACAATTTCTGGAAACCAAAATACCAGGGATCTTGAAAATTTACCTCAGATGATACCAAGGGCTTTAAAAAAATTTTCTTTGATATTTAATACAGTAGAAGGGAAAACATTCCCCAGCATATTCATTTAAAAAAAATGCACATGCCCTAATATCCCTCTCCTCAATAATGTTGCAAACAATGTAAGCGGTTTTAAAATGTTTCACACAGTAAGAACGTGTTCTTGATCTAGGCTGAAAAAAAGAGCCACAAGTTACTTGTGTACCTCTTTAATAAAAGTTGTATTTTTAAATATTTCAGAATGAAAGAAAGCGTGTTCAGGTCACTTACGTTGTAAAAGAAGAGCTGTGCTATCATTTGGTGGTTCTTTTAATATTAGGTATTGCAACTCACACACACACACACACACTTGACGTAAATTACAACTTGATAATAAAAGTTTGCCCTTTTCCAAAGATCTTCAATGGCCATTCGTGGTTATAATAGGGCCAGATGCATTTCAATGGCTCCTTTCGAAGGTCATTTAAAGGTCCAACTATTTTTTTAAAGGGAAACTGATATTTTTACTCTTGTTTTTCGTAAAAAAATAAACCATTTTTTTTTTCGATTTGGAACTTAATTTCCGAGATATTTAAAAAGTGAACTTGAATAAAGACTTCCATGCCATATCCTGCATGTTACACATTTATCCGAGATTCCCCATCAATAAGAGTCATTTAGATGTTTTTCTCTATTGACAGATAATTCATTTTTAACACACAATATATTAAAACACAATAAACTAATTTATCTTAACACTTAAGCGCTAACTTTTAAATGACTTACATTAAATGGACGGCTGTACGACGGAAATGGAGAAAACACTGAATGCTAGCAGCAAGCCGCCATCTTGTTTCGGTACTAATTATCTGTAGTCACAATATCTCATTTTTCTATGGAATATAAATCGATTGTATGACTTATCAACGAATCATATTTATTTGTGTGTACAATGTCTCTCCAAGTACTGCATACTTAATTTCTTTCATTTTTTGTAAATATTATATATAATATATTAAATTACTTTTCTATGATATGGCATGAATTTCTTTATTAAAGTTTACTTTTTAAATATCTTGGAAATTAAGCGCTAAATCGAAAAAATGCTTTTTACAAAATTTGTTAATTTTTTTATAAGGAATAAGAATAAAAAATAAAAAACGTAGGTTTCTCTTTAAAGAAAACAGTTTGACCTTCAAATGATCTTGAAAATGATCCTCAAGTAAAACATAGATAATGCACTTTCCCTTTTCAACGCGAGCAACTTTTGTTTCAAGCATTTTTTTGTAAACCACTAATTTTTTTAGATATTTTACATTATCAACTTATGAAATCGCACATTTTATTGTAAAATTATTTTTTTAGATATTTTACATTATCATTTTAAGTGGTATATATATAGAGCGAAACCTGTCTAAAGTGACCACCTTTGGGACTGGACTGCAATGGTCACCAAAGACAGGTAGTCACTATACATGCTTTGATATAGGAATAATTAAGCCCTTACCAGTTCTCTCTTATTAAAAGTGGTCTTAATTCAGTTGGTCAATTTACCAGATTTCACGGTACATATACCTGTATAATATTCATTTACATTGACGCCATGGGATTAGATTTCCGTGATCTAGGAACGTAAAGCAGTGAGCTATAAACCTTATATTAAATCACAAGCAAGATCGTGTACTATGGACGCTTTGGAGTTGCGTATTGCAGGCCAATTTGGCCAATATTAATATCTGCAAAATAAAATGCCCTTATGGGAGACAATGTTATTTTTGTCAAAACCCCCACTTTCTAAAGTCTCGCGTACGCCACTACCACGAGGCAGTGTGGCGGAAGGATTCGTATACATTTTACGTAGGAACCACCGAACTATATTTTGTAGGCACTTTGGTGATGTTCGGTCAAATAAATCATGAACTCGCTTATTTGTTCTCCTGTAGTCCCTCGTCTTCGTTTTCGCGAACTTTCTAAGCTTTGTAGAGTGTTTGCGTTAAGCGCAATGTAAGCATCGTGTTCATTTAATTCAGTTTAAGTTCAGTCGCTAAATTAAACTTTATTTTTGTTAACATGGAGTCTAATTGCTGTCTTATTCTCAAAAAACTTTTTGCCAAGTCTCTAAGGGACGTCATATGGTGCCCAATTATTCCCACTACGACAGTAGTTTCAAAAGCCCTTTAGTTTCAAACTTATAAACTTGGGTGAAGATTTCCATAAGGAAATGTCTACCACAGTTGGAGAGATGTTTCATGCGAGATTTAAGTTACCAATATATTTATTTCTAGATTGAATGAAATATTTAGTGGCCAATTTTACCTAATTATATGAATGCCAGCACTTTATTTTGAGTATTATTACATATCGAACTTTAATTTAAACATCATACTGTGAACATTTCAGAGTATATGTGTACTTCAATGTGAGAATATTAATATCAAAAATTTAGTATAAACAGGTTAAAACTTGCATTCATCAATCCAATCGAATCCACTTATCATGAGAATAAAGGAGCTGAAATGTTTACTCCTTATATTCAGATTCTCTTTTAAACCTAGGTAATGTTATAATAAGATGAAACATGTGACAGAAAATTCAATATCGCCATTTACTTATGTCATATATTTTAATATCGGAATTTTACCTATGTTAGTCATACCCTAATACCATTATACAAGTTGGTGGTAGGCAAAAGAGTAAGTTCGCATTGCCATCATTTTTCGATTCAGGAATATCAGCGAGTTTCAATAGATATTGAACTCGCAATGGCTTTTTTTTTTTGTCTGTCTGTCCGTAGGCAATAAAAAGGGTAAGGTAAAGGTCTTCCGTAAATGCAATAATGATGGCTATTGCTAACGTTGAAATCTACTCAGTTGCTTGAGAATTAAAGAGTTGCAAATTAGAGAGTAGAAGATTAGAGGGTTGCAGTTTAATGTTAATTGAAACCCGCTAAATTTAAATATCGACCTTAAGCAATTTTCTTTTATTTACTTATTTGCAACTTATATCTCAGTATTTTCAAGAATAGATATATCGGATATCATAACATCAGAAAAAAAAGAAAATTTCTTCTTTTTTCTGAATAAAGGGGACATTTTTATTTTTAGGCTCGATCTTCGCAGGTTGAAGGACAAATATAGTCAACTATTGCTCGCTATAACGAATTTTCTTTCGCAATGAAAGGTCATTGTCCTGTATGTTTTGTTTGTTTGTTTGTTTGGCTTTTTTATGGCGCAAGAGCATCTGGGCTATACTGCGCCAACTGTATATTTTGAATGTAACCAAACGAATGTTTCATTTCCTCTCGTTATAATGGGCATATATACCTCGTTAATTTAATATAGATCTTCTCTTACATTTCTATAATTTTTATACTGCTCAAGCTATGTATCACGAAATATTGTATATCGGGTTGAATAAAAATTTATTATTATTATTATTATTGTTATAACTCCAACGGGTTTAAATAAAACTGCTTCTACTTTAAAGATGTGAACAGAATTATTTCCCAACCCGCAATCCAGTATCTTAATCGCAAATTCCACTTTCCACCGGCTTACAATGAAAAACATGGTCACTTTACAAGAAATTTTTTAAAACATTTTTACATTGCTTCTCTCGTCTCTGAAATCTATTTATACGGAAATGCAAAAGCAGAAATAAACGCAATTATAATTCCACAGCGTTTAAAACATCATTGCATCTGTTTTTGAATCTCATGGTCGTATGCGGTTGATTACCTTTCGGTCCTCGGCTGATGATTTTTTAATCAGTGATTCTTTTTTTCTCTTATTCCAATGTGCACATCATTTTAATTAGCAGAAGCTGTTTGAGAAAGTAACGTACGGTAATGGCGATTTGATGGAAGAAAATTACCATTATTAGCGGCCTCATATGCAGGTGGGCTAATGGGAATTTGAAGGAAGAATTCGAACGTAATGACATAAAAGTTGATGACATGCTACAAAGCATACAAGATAAATTTTTTGAATACTCTTTGGAAGAGGAAGATGTTGGGGGAATCACGAGAGCCGAAATATCCTTTTTAATGCTTAGATGCACTTTTACAAAACATCATAAAATGGGATAGTAAACGACTAAATGGGAGACGGTATGCATTTTACGAAAATGGCCTTTCAAGTAATGGGGTAGAATTAAGCCTCTGATTTATTGAAATGGTCCTCTGAAGATGTTAGATGGCATATATATTAAACGAAATTTATTCTTTATAAGTGTAGGCCGGATCTTTTCTGATTTCAATTTTACGAAATGGCCGTATTTTGCATCGTGTCGTCGTGGATTTCATTTTTGGTCGATTCTAACTTGAACCTGTCTTTATTCATCATCAAATGAAACCGCGGGTTGAATGTTACGACCCCATATTTCTCTCATAGGTCTAGGACAGAAGAGAGGGGGAAGGAAGGCAATTTAAAATGGCGAAGACGACGGCCAAAAGAGTTTCTGAATTTATAACCTTTTCGATCGTGAGAGAAAGAAAATAAATAACCTCTAATTTATTTCGTGTCACATCTCTAAGCCCATGGGTCATCAGTTTCTCTACTCCAATGAGTAATATAACAACAGCAAAAAAGGGAAGATTTTCCCTTTGCTCTAATATGATTAAATAAGAGGGAAACAGGATCAAACACGTAACAAATCTTTTTTCGAATGTAAGGACAGTGTAAAGGTCAAAATCGTAATTTAAGGGTATATTGGATCCTAATTACAAAAGAAAATCGTAATTTATTTAGATCCATATGAATACTTGGAATCAAAAGGGTCAATTAATCGATAAAATTATATTATTGTATGTTCAAAATCGAAACTACTATGAGATATTATGATTCTATTGAAGATTGTAAAGATGGCCTTTTTGTAACTTCCGTACATATTCTCTAATTTAATCTTTACATTATCGTTAAGGAATAAAGAAAAATGAAACAAAAAATATATGGAAATTTAGAAAACTACTAAAATGGTAAAAAAAAAAGAAACCTAAGAAGATCATAATTTACAAAAGAAATAAAATTACAAAATTGAGCCATATGCTAGTTTGAATATACAACTAATATTAAGCTTGGCGTTTCAGCATTTAATATTTCCATTCAGTAAAGAAATACTTTCTTAAATTTATTACGTAGGTAGTCAATGAATTAAAAATCGAACTCCAATATATCGAATGAATGCAAAATTTGAAAATTTTATTTTTAGCTTATGTGCTGAAAATCTAGTATTTGACCATTCTATATTTATTTAATTTCGATGGTTGCTAAACGTCTCATCTAGATAAATGTATATCCATTACCGGTGCACTAAATCGTTTACTGAATGACTCAAAGATTTTATCCATCTGTTATAAACGAGCTGACTATTAGAGTGGTTCGTTCGTTGAGCGAAATTGTTTATTGAATGACTCAACGAACGATTTTAACCATCTCTCATAAACGAGCTGGCTTGTTGAGTGGTTCGGCTATTGAGCAAAATTATTTACTAAATGATTTAATGAACGAATTTACCTATCTGTCATAAACGAGCTGACTCGTTGTGCGGTTCGGTCATTGAACGAAATTTTTTATTGAATCATTCAATGCATGAACCAAAGGTGGTAACTTTAAGCAAGTTCTATTGTATTGTATTTTTTTCAATTATATTTTTTGATTTCTTTTAAATTTTTTGATATTTTTTATTTACATATGAAATTGTATACGTCGAAAATAAGGTTCGTGTTGTATTTTACTTTATTTAACAAATAAAGTTTTACCATGCAGTACAGTAGATACAAATAAGAAATAAATTTATTCACTATTATTCATTTCATTTTGAGATTTAGATATTATTGATATGATTCGGTTAGGGATGCAGGAAATCAAAAGCCTGTTCCGAGGCTCTTCTTCATGTAAATCTAAAATATATGATTGAAAGTTGCAGAGGAAAAAGAAACAACCATTTTTGTAGCTGCGGCTTGATGAAAAAACGCTTGCGTTTGATCTCATTTTTCTCTAAACTTTTAGTTTTGCATCTACTATTCAGATTCTATGCAAGAAATAATTAAACATTGTTGAAATATGAAATAACCGTTTTTAAATTATTTTTCAATGAAATACTACCTTTTGAAAATAGCATCCGTTTTTACAATAATTGACGCCATCTAAAATTCCGCATATATTTGATCAAAAAAAAAGCATATATGTATATTTGTTCATAATTTTTTTTATTAAAATTAAATATGTGCTGTGCGATTTTTAAAATCAGTTTCACACCGCAGCTTCATGTATATTCTTTCATTTTTATAATCTATCAAGACATATTATAGTTTCTAATATTTAAGATTAATAGTTCAAATTTTAGCTCTTGAAATTGACATTTCAAATTTTTGACACCTGAAAGTAATGATATAAATTTCTGGTGCGTAAAAGTATCTTGAAAAGAAGGGCGCATATACATGATATTATATATCCAATGACATTAAGTTTAAAATTAATTACTATAATTTTAAAGCAGGTTCAGTTTTTATAAAGTTTTGAGTATTTATTGTCAACGATAGCAAATTTCGTTCAGGCTCATATTGTTATTAAATGTCAAAACCTTTATTTTTGAATAGAAAATTATGTAATTAAAATATTTTTAAGCTAACTCTAGTTGAAAGAAATGAAATTGTAAATATTTCTTCAAATGCTCGAGTGTAAAATTTTCGAAGAAAAAAATTCTACAATGATTAAATTAGAATTATGTGCGCCTACCGGCGAGTAGAACATAGGTGGATCGCTCATGAGGTAACGAAACTGTAGCACTCCCGTAATTTATTTTAAAAAATATGAATTTCTTTGTTCATGTCTTTTGTACTATTTTTTTAAATTTTCTCGAATAAATAATTGTTTCTATATTAGAGATGAAAATACGTTCTTCGTTGAAAAAATGCTCGTGGATGACACTACAATCTTACGTCGAAATTCATTATTTTGAAGTTAGAGCACCTCTAGTCAGGGTCCGACTAAGGTAAGTTAAGGCCCAGGGCGAAATATTAGCTAATCAGTATTTTGGATGTCAAATATAAGTCAGATATATTTATTTGACTTTTTTTTTCACTTGGTTAACATTTATCAATTAAGAAAATAAGAAAAAGTTAGAGAAGTTCGCTCAATATTTTTCCAGGAAGCTTACGGAGTAGGAATCAGATATCTTTGAAGAATAACTCTAAAACTGAAGATAGACGAAATTGTTTATGCAATCATCAAACTACTTGAAAACCAATATTTATTCAATAATTCACTAAAATGAATAGAAATGCCATAAATAATTTCGATTTACTGCAAGTAAATTATGAATTAAAGCATGTGATATATTAAATAGAAATTTTAAATTAAATATTATTTTATAGATACACTTGTATAAAAATATGATTTAGTATAAATGAAATTAAACTAAATTAGTTACTTTATTGGTTACTAAATTAGTTAATTAGTTAAAGGATAAAAAAAGACAAAACGAATATGGTTTATTAATAATGCTTAAACGAATTTATCAAATATGGTTAAACGATAATGGTTTATATTATTGTATATGGCCCTGTAATCTTAGAAAATAAAAGTAATTCGAAATAAAGCTAGTCTTTATATAACTTTCCCAAACTATATAAAATATACAAATAATGCTTTCGTCCAAGGTACTAATACCTGACCAAAATCTTTCCCCTGTTATCTAAATATATTTCTTAAAAGCAATTTATTTAAGAATACATTTTCGTCTTATAACCAAGATTACGGAAATATTTTTTATAGGTAAATTGGAAAAACTTTAATCTTTTTGAAAACTTTACTTTTTACGTAATTTTTAGTTAAATCTGATAACGCAAACAAAGAGAAAGGAAAATTTTGGAAAGTTTATGTCATGGAGGAAGGTCCTTGATCTAGTTTTGGATGTTTTTAAGTCAGTTTAAAAAGAAAACTTAAATTACTAGAGCAAAATTTCCTTAAGAAGATTAAAGTTTGTTTTCGAGTATTGCAAAAAAATCTCAGGTTCAGTAATAATAACTTTACGTTTAGTGATTAGTGCAGTCGAGGTTTTTGCAAATTCGAAATTCGTAAATTTTATATTCGTTTTCCCTATTTTTTCATTACGATTTCATACATTAGCAGTCAAACGATTTTAAATTTTTGCGTCAAAGCAGTCTCGAAGAAAATTATTTATGACATTTGAAGCTTTATTAAAAATTTTTGGACTATTGAAATTATATGAAAATTTCGTAGAAAATATGCTTTTTAAAGGTTCTTAGCCCACTCTTGAGTGAGGTGAGACATTGATCCATATAACTATATTTTTTTATAATAACTACTGATACAAAACATTTCACATCACCGTTTTCAACATGTTTGATTCTCGTTTACACCCTGTGTCATCTTTGTTATTTCCATATTTTATTTCCATGGACACGGTTTTCCATTTGTGTTGTATTTGTAATCCAATACTAATCAGCCATTGCTGTATATCTTAAAAAAATTAACAGTAATTCTTTTTCAAGTGAAATTAAATTTTTAACTGAGGTTTTAATGCTAGTAACTCTAAATTACAACACGTTTGCCTGTAATTTTGTAGTCATAATAGGAAATATTACATGGTGATATTTGTCTATATCGATGATTGCTAGCACCATAATCTATCTATAAAGATATTTTTTCTGATACTAGCAGATATAGAGTGATATCGAGTTCACCAGATATAGAGTGACATCGAGTTCAATAAATATAGAGTGCTGTCGAGTTCAACAGATATAGTGTGATATCGAGTTAAACAGATATAGGGTGATATCGAGTACAACAGATATAGAAATGTACCTTGTTTATAGAGATACCTTTCCCTGGTCCTTAAAATATTGTTGTATACAAATTTCACTGCAATTAAAATCTATGACAATTTTTCTTTCCTAAATTAAACTTATGCAAAATTTTATACTTAACCATCAAGAATTTTCTCAAGTGCTCAATTTATAAATACAAATAAAAACTTGAGTGTATAAGGGAAATTAGACTCATATAAAAGTAGATGACTATCACATTAAAATTGCATTTTTGTAAAAAGAATGACGTGAAATTTTCCACGTTTGTCCAAAGAAACGGGATAAAAAAAGATGTTTTGTTCGTTTGATATTAATTTAATAAAATTCAAACATCGAAACGAACACTTAATTTCTTTCAATGTGCACTAAATATTACACAATTTAAACGACAGCCATAAAAATCTTGGGAATCGAGAAATGTAGGTAAACGCTTCATAGAAAACTCATTTAGGCTAACGTACATAAACATAGATTTAATAAATTTCATCTCTCTCTCTGAAACTTTCAGTTAACTCGAATTGTCTAGCACAAACTAGATATGGATCCACCGTTTTTCCCCACCTTCAAAGCATACCAAACTCTATGGTGGTGGACAGTTACGTCTCTAATTTAAGCTGAAGAACGCGACTTTCTGAAACCTCCTGTAAACCTCCTGTAAAATCCTGTAATCCCCAATTATATAAACACTGCCTCCCCGTGGAAACTTGTTGCTTTCGCAGACCAACCTGTAATTGTGGTATCCCTCCGACAAGTAATAATATCTTTATATATGTATGAATTATATCCAGTTAATATTTTAAGTATGAAGAATAAAGATATCATTTGTACTCTAATATTTATAAAAATTCTTTTTGTAATTTTTCTAAGAAAAAAAGTAAAAATTTTGGATCAAAGTGCACAGAACACGTAGAACGACTTCAAATTACGTATATCCTTAAATATCAACAAAATAGAAGTACGCTGTTTGTAGTGGGCTAATACATAAGCCTAAACGTTTTCATTTTTTCAGTGTATTCATTTTATCAGGAAATAGAATACTGTTTTTTATTCAAGAAATATATTAATTTTTACTGTTTTACAGAAAACTACCTTGCACAAAAAGATTATTTAGGCAAATATAAAGTATTTAAATACGTTCCTATGTAGGTTTTAGGCTTTCCTTTATGTAAATTTATATATTTAGTATACATATCTACATATTGTATACATATCTACATATTGTATACATATCTACATATTGTATACATATCTACATATTGTATACATATCTACATATTGTATACATATATTAACATATATATATGTATACATATTGACATATATATATATACATGTGTATATATATATATATATATATTGCTATATATATACATATTATTATATATATATATACATATTAATATATATATATACATGTGTATACATATATACAACACATATACCGATTGTGCCTAATTTCACCATTTTTTACTTAACGATGGTACAAATACCGAAGTACTGTAGCTTAAAAAATATAATTCTTAATTTATTTTTTGTCACTTTTTGCAAGTTATAATGGATCCACGATAAAAGCCATATAATCCATGGCTTTGAGTATATGTGTGTATAAAATCAGTTAATATGAAACTTTTGAAATAGTTCAGTAACAATTAGGAAAATTTGGAAGATGTAGTAACAGTCAATTGTTTATGAGATATTATTTAGTTTAATTCGAAAAAAAATATCTTCTCCTCATGAGATCTTTAAATTTTGACTTTCTTTTTTTTATTTGTTAGAAAAAATAAATCGATATACACTCAAACCTGTTTTTGTGCGGTCTTTTTTTGTGCGATTTTTTTTGTGCGGTATATGAAAATTTCAATCAAATTGGAACATAATTGACGAAGTTATCAATAAAAAAAAAAAATTAGTAGGTTTGATCGGCCATTTAGTTTTTTTCGATGTTTGATATGTATTTCATCACATTACATATGTATTGAATTCTATAATCGCATAATTTAATTGTTGAACGCACAAGAATTTCCATGTAAATAAATGAAATGTATTTTCTAAATCAGATTCTAAAAGGTTTGGCGAGATTCCAAATAGCTGCCAAGCCTTGTGTCTTGATTTCGTTTAAAAAAGCAATTCCTAGTTATTTCGTAAGGTTTTGAGTTATTTTCCACACGAGACTTTTTATGCGGTCCCTATTCACCACACAAAAAAAAAAAAACTTTTTAATTTTGTTGCGAAAACTATTTTTTATAGCTACTCGTGAAGTTTTGCGCGATTTTTTTTATGCGTTTTCTTTTATGCGGTCTCTATCCACCGCACAAAAACAGGTTTGAGTGTATAATAAAAATATCGGGAAAACACATACTTTAAAAATAATTTAGTTTATTTGTGAGAATTAATATATCATGCTTTGTGTAAATTTATAAGAACATAATTAATGTAATTCAAAGAAAGATAATTTTTATGATATGTAAAGTTCCCTGTACTCAAAACTTATATTATTCAATATTAAAATGCAATTTTTTATAAAAATGATTTTGTAAAGACTTCAACTTAAAAAGAAATTTTAATTTCAATCGAAAATCTTTTCCAAGTATTTGTTTTATATCTAAACCCATATTTCGCAATAACTTTTTAAATATTTTAAGGAAGTTTCCGTATACGGAAATTTATTTTTAGAATTTTAATTCCACTTTTATTTTAAACTAATTAAAAGCAAATGTTTATTTGCAGAATCAAAGCTTTATTACAAAATTAACAAATCAATAATAAACGTTATCGTCTCAAATAGTTAAAAAATGTTTTGTTTCATCTTTAATAATTAAAACAAATTATTGACATTAAACTCATTAATGGGTGAAAGTAAATTTGAAAGTAAATTTAGGATTCTGTGAATATTTTTTTTTAAAAATTTCTTTGAAAATCCCTTTCGAATCCATATGAAAGTTCCATTATTAGAAAGTTAAATAAAATCAATATTTTAAACCACAATTTCGAAATACTTATTTTATCCCTCCTATGAAATAAATTGCTTTTATCTGTATGTTTTCGTTTTAAAAAACTATTTGGAATATGCTTATAATCTTTAGTATTATCTTAAAGGCGAATTTTGAACGTTTTTAATTTTTTTCACGTGGAATATTTATGGAGAATCGATAAAGAAAGAAAGAATCGAAGAAAGCATGGAACAACTATAGCAGTTTAAATATATAGAAAACATTGTCGCTGATATATGTACAGCCATTGAAACAAGAATAACAGCATGAAGTATGTGCCATCTTTCGTTACAACAAGAATTAAGTTTGGTGAACGTCTCACGAAAACTAAAACTTTCCCACTAGGAAACGATAATGAGATATATGGAATTTTATGCGGGCATTGTCTGCTAGAGACAAAAAATATCTGAAAATATGGGAAAAAAAATTGTACGGAAAAATGCGAAGCAGTTTATGGAAATGGCGGGTAGAGGATTAGAAAAAAATAATGAAATTTACCATCTGTGTGGTAATGTATATTCTGCGACAAAAATACAGCAGTGGAGACGACTTTAATGGAGCAGATATGTTGAAAGACTGAAGAAGATATAGTATTTAGGAAAATTATGAAACCATTTCGGAGGAAGAAAATAGTAGAGTGCCCTGTTAAAAGATAGCCAGATGTAATGAAAGAGAATTTAAGAAAACAGAGTAAAGGAAGTGGAGAAAGAAAAGACAGAATTTTTTAGACAGTTAGTTGATGATGATCGTTGAGGAATACTTAAGTTCTTCGGGGACTATAATGTCAAGGGTGGAAGAAAGAGTGAAATTTTATTATAGCTGTTTATTTTGTTCAATATTACTCCCATTTTTTCATTTCTATCTCAGTATTTTCTTAATTTTATCTCTTTACATTCATATAAAATGATATGTATTTTGTATATGAACGCTCAAGGGAGAAAGAGGTGTCCAGAATATATGCATGCATTATTTATACGTTTCGTTCTTACGTAGCAAACCTTGTTTGACGTGGAATGACCCATGGTGTCCCTACGTCTTATAAATAGGACGAACTAACAAGCCAAATATTATGTAACCATATTTTGAAGGAGGGTGTCGAAATAAGCTGTTTCATTCTACTCCCCTCCATTTCTAACCCAATCGTATCAATAATTCTAAATCTCAAAAATAGCAAGTGCAAAAAATGTAAAAAAATAGCAAAATGTAACATTAGGCTCATATCAAGACAGATATATCATCGACAACTATATATAGGTTGAATAAATTTATTTTTCATTCTTGTTCTATTATTACTGTTTCATCAAACTTCGATTATGTTCCTCTCATCCTATAAGGAGCACTCAAAGGGTATATCGAAGGGTATACCTTTAGTTTATAGGACGAAAGTTTAATTAAAGTTTTAATGCATAAAACATTTGTATACAGGTAGATATATAAAACATTGTACTAAAGATGAAACTTAATTTTAAAAGCTGAAACTAATTAATTTAACTTAGTTTGATAGCAGAAAATGACATTTTAATGAAATTTATTTTAATGACATATTTTGAAAACAAATTCCAAGCCAAATCAAGAAATTTGTTCCGTCTAGGCTTTCACTACTATCACTGCAACGATGCACTGACAAACAAATAAATTTTAGATTCATTTGGCCATTTAGAGATTTATTTATTATTAATAATTTCGATTTTTCTTGTATTCAAATGGTCTGTTCTTTATACATATGGAGCTCTCTTCAGTCATACCAATTATAATAAAAATTTCCAAGAATTCATTCACGTTCGTAAACTATTTTTGAAGTTTTATTTATATAGGATCGTTCAGATTAACTGAAACGCATTTCTTGCACTGAAATTGCAAATTTATAATTTATTTTATAACTCCTTCGTAATAATTGTTATATGTGGATTTATTGCTCCATAATCGAAATTCTAAAAAAAATCAATAATCAAAAATAGTAAATAAGATTGTGTCAAGAAGTCGATAAATACATAAACACACATGCACAATGTAATTAACTTTTCGATTAATAGATTCATCTACCAAATGCAGACGTACATAAGTATCGAGCCTTTAGCTAGGATAAAGGACAACTGAGGCAAGACAAAGGGCAAATGGGGCACAGGGCACTGAGGATTGTTATATGTAAATAGCTCGATGGGAGCACAGGGCACTGAGGATTTTTATATATAAAGAGCTCGATGGGGCACAGGGCACTGAGGATTTTTATATATAAAGAGCTCGTTTAGGCAGAGGGCACTGAGGATTGTCATATATAAATAGCTCGATGGGGCAGAGGGCACTGAGGATTGTTATGTATAAATAGCTCAATAGGGTCCCTGGGGCCGCGCTCCTGCTGACGCTGGCTTGGCTACAGTCCTAATAATTATGTATCGTGATCATATTCAGCCATTATTTATTTACCCGACTAAATGATGGTTCCTCCAAATACGATGCGTGTATGTTTATTCTCAGTAATTCATTTCCAAGCAACCTCAACCTGTGATTTCTCATTTCATTCATTTATCTTGGCAGAGGACGTATTTAAGTTCCTTTATAATCATTTAGTTTTTTAGAACTCAGTTGGAAATTCAGGCTACTACCATACTGTACAGCGAAAAAAGAGACAGCAAACGTGGGTGTCGAAAATTATTAAATATACCAAAATTCCCCACAAAAAATTCGTTCCGGTGGCTTTATATATGGACCATTATTTGGCAATTCTATTGGCCTTGATAAGTGTAATAATATTTTATAACCTTATATATATACGGGGAAAAGGTGCGTCACTCCTGTCCTCGATGGTCTAGTGGCACACGGGTTCAACGGAAAGGACACAGTTCAACTCCAGGTCTGAGGCGGTTTTTCTCCTGTACCTAAAATCTCTAATTTCAGTTCAAATGTGGTTATCGAAAATTATTAAGTATAATAAATCCCCCACGAAAATCACAAAGAAAACTCGCCCCAGTGGCTTTGTATGTGGACTATTATTTGGTCACCGTGTTAGCTCTCAAAAGGGCAATAATATCTTATAATATTTTTGGTACCGTCATTATAATATTTGTTTAGGTGTTTATAAATTACTATAGCTGAAGTTTCTACATGCTGACAAGGGAAACCCACAGTGAGTGCCCCGCCGATTTTGATGAAAGTAGAGCCAAAATAAAGAAATGCGTATCTTGGCATTCGTACCAATGCGGCATATTTTTGGAGATATGAATTTTTAAAGATTTTACATACTATATGAGCTTAAAACACGACGCAATCTGCAAGTCAATAGGTAGCTTGGTCGTTATGTTTGTCGGCTCTTCACGCCGTGCTTTTGTGTTCGATGCCCGGGGAAATCATTTTTTTTTTTTAATGTATCCTTTTTACGTATTTATTTATGTATTTTTATTAGTAAAAATACTTTGCTTACAATCGGATTTTGTTCATAAACTTACTTTAATAAAATTCATATTTATGTAATTAAGTTAATTGTATGCTTATTGGCAGTGATAATTTCTACTCGAATTTTAATTGTTGATTATCAAAAAGTTGAAAAGTAGAAAAAGTTTTGATGTAGCCATCCAGCCTGTTATGTAGTTAAGTAGATCCAGCACACTTTAATAATGTTTTTACAAATGACGTATCAGTCTTACATTGTGTGTTTGGGTGTGTATTTTTTACAAAAACCTCAGATATTTTCCAAAAAAATAACAGATTTAAATTTTATTTTCTGCATAGTATAAACATACGAATACACGACGACGATTTTATATGAGGTATAAAAATAAGCTTATATTGAAACAAATCACTTCGCGATGTACTGCGTCAGGACCGGATTATTTCATAAACAAAATGGCAAATGTCTATAACTTGCTTTTTGAGGGGCCCGGCGTGATAATCTCGTAAGGCCACTTCGAATTCGTCGAATATAAGTAATGTGGAAACTGTATTGCGTATTTATTTGCCTTTATTTCAAATGAAAATAGAAAAAGATCAATTTCAGTATTTCGACAAGTAAAAAATCAATTACCAAATTCCGCAAGTCTGTCAAAATTAAGTTATCCAGCTGTATTGTGCATAGAAAATGATGTAGATGTTATTAATTTCATAGAAATAATTGATAATTTTGCTGAAGAAAGAGCAAAGAAAAAGAGAAATTTTTAATATATATTTTATAATACTTATATTACACATGAAATTTTCATATATTTTACTTTTCAAATTTTTGGAAGTTTATGAGTATTTTGGTTTAAGTTAATCTTAATTTTTCCTCTATTATCTCAAAATAAATAATTACGTAATTTATAATAAAAGGGGCCGGGGATGAAATTTTTTCAAGGGCCTCAAAAAGCCTTAACCAGCCCTGCGTCGTAGTTAAATTTTATTAACGTTGTTAATGACCGTTAAGAAATTTCAACTGTGAGACTTTTGTGTTTAATTGTTTATTAGTAAGTTTGTTTTATTTAGAACATATGATTTTAAAATGTTTTTTGAAATTAGACAATCGTTACACTATAACTTGAAAAAACCACCAAATTTGTAAACCTTGTTCTTAACGTGACGCAAAAATCGTAACTAAATTTGGGGCTTGATCAAAAACTCAACTTGTTTGGTGAACAAACCGGAAACCTGAATTTCTTCTAAGCTTTTAAAAATTAGGGCGGCTTAATGCCATCGATGCATAAATGGCTAATTCCTAAAAGTGTGTGGCGCAGCTGTAAGGCTATTGGTTCTTCTTTGATCGTTAATAACTTTTTTTTCGTATGCATTTTTGAGAATTTTCGCTCTCCAACTTTTTGCGTAGAATTTTGCAAGGAATACAGCTGTGAGGAGATTGAACGGTCGATTCTGGGTATTCTGTATAAATGAAATGCATATAAATGAGATGCACATAAAATGTTTATATGTTATAAAATAAAATTATGTTTATATGTTATAAAATAAAATATTACATACTAAAAATACATTTTTCAATAGATAAATATATTTTAAAAAAATATTAGGCATAATAGATGCTAATAGTGGATGACTGCAAAGGCTAATAATGACAAAATAAGACGAATTAACGCAGTTTTCTTTTTTATTTAATGGAATTGTTAAAAGTTTTCAGAAAAAATCTTTCAATCCTTAAATAAAACAAAACTGCGTTATTGGTGTAATTCTATCCCTTCACAGGTTGACAATGAGTACGCAAATTTTATAAAAGTTATATTCGCATAAAAACTTACAGCTAACTCCTCAACTTTTTGTACCTTTACAACTCTTCAATTAAATGTTAAAATTCGTGTAAAAATTATAACTGCGAAAAATAGTAGCACAGAATTAAATATGTAAATAAGATTTTATAAAATATGAACAAAATTTGATTGTGAACAAAGTATTTTTACTAATAAAAATACATAAATAAATATGTAAAAAGGATACATAAAAAAAAAGTGTAATCGATTTCCCCAGGCATTGAACACAAAAACACGCCGCGAAGAGCCGACAACTTACCGCCCAAGCTACCGATTGGCTTGCGGAGGGCGTCGTGTTTTAAGCTCATATATCGGATGCAAAATCTTTAAAAATCCATATCTCTGAAAATAAGCCGCATTGGCACGAATGCCGAGACACGTATTTCCTTATTTCGGCTATACTTTCATCAAAATCGGCGGGAAACTCACCATGGGTTCCTCTTTTAAGTTTAGAAATTTTTGTGATACCGTTGGCTGAATAATATGTCCCTTTGGGGCCGTTCACATAATTAAGTATTATGTAAGCATTTTGGGGGGGCTTGAGATTAACATTATTTTCTGATAACGAGGTGGGGGTGTTTGAATAATACTTTTGTAAGGCACAGAAAATAATAAAACTAGAGCATAAACACGAAGTAATAACCTATATGACAGAATTGCAATACTTGGATGTACGACACTCTATGAGTAGAAGATATATATATAAAATAAACGTAATCGCAGTTAAATATTTAATTATTACTCCTGATGAAGGACTGCTGCTGATGCGTCCGAAAGCTTGAGTGATCTTTTTCATTGCTATTTTACCAGTGTTTAACCTTTTTATGTAATTTCCTCCCTGGTACCCTGTATTTTATTTCTATTAAATAATTAATTATTTAAATTAATGGCTCTTAATAATTTTTCGTTCGTAAATCCCCGCTCTAGACTTTCCGTGGCCCCCTTTGACATTTTTAAATTATAATTATCTGATGATGGTGATATGTGGCCGCCAAAATAGCTATTAGCAGCGTATAAAAACATTTTTAAATGTGATAGCTTGTTGTGATTACTCTTTATTTGTAAATAAGCGTTTAATAAAATGATTGAGATGGCAACAAATTAACACAGTTGAATAATAAATTTAATCGTTCACAGCTGTTTCAATAGCCCTGGACTATTTTCGTCAGAACGGTAACTGATGCAACACACCGCGTAATACAACCCGTGTTACAAACGGCGGTTACAGGTATAGTGAAATGAACGGTAAAATTAAATTAGTTCATTTTCACTATACCTGTAACCGCCATTTGTAATATGTGTTGGCGTTATACATTGTGTTTTATCAGTTGCCTTTCTGGCGAAAACAGCCTAGGCTACTGAAACAAATGTAAACGATTAAATATTTTATTCAAATGTGTTAATTTGTTGCCTTCTCAATCATTTTATTAGTGCACAGTGCCATCTGCAAATTATATCAAGCGTTTAATATTATAATGAATTTATAAGTGTCCAATATTGCAATAAAAACGCAAATAAGTTTCATTTGTATCACACAGTGCACTCTAATTTCAAAAACTTTTACCAAAAAATCAGTAAACCGTACTTTTACGTACTTCACGTACGATTATGTCAGGGAGCAGGCATTTGCTTATTTATTTATTATAAAGAGGTTGGGACACAAAATGGCCAGAAACTTGCTTATGTAATAGTTGAACGGTCCCTTTAACTATCTTGAAAAACAGAAAGAATTTGATTCGCGATAAATACGTTGGCATTCTTCGACGACCATCATTGGCTAAGAACGCTTCAGAAGCAAGTTTGTAAAAATAAACTCAAGTTGTTTAGTATTAAGTTCATTTCGTAATTATATCACACAGTTCTGAACTTCAAAATCGTTTACAATTTTGTATGCTCTGTGCAATTCTTCATGAAACCATTGGTTGTAACTATTCGTTGAAAATATTTCTTCTGCGCAATGGTAATTCAAATTTGGAATTAAAATATTCCATCCAAGTGCAGTTCAGATATGTCTAACATATCCGTGGAGTTCGTAATTTTGTTTTCCATTGATAATAATTGCACGAGGTAAATTTTCGTATCAACAATTCTTTTTCAATATTCAAAGCCTCTACTTTGGCCTTCTCTGTAAAATTACTGAATATGCTTTTATTTTATACTTGTCACTTTTATTTTTAGTTCAAAACTCCTACATCCGTCTTAGAGTTTTGAAACGTCCCCTCAAGAACTAACAGTGTCATTATCAAAATAATAATAATAATGAACCGTTATTTATCCTTCTCTGGTACAGTCATATAAACAGTCAATATAAAGCACAGTGAAAAAGAGGAAAGAAGAAAACAAAACATTACCGCACCAGGAAAGGTTCCAAGAAAATATCATTAGATGTAATAGACTTGGGCCCTTTAACTTATTTAAATATTATGGCCATCTGCAATGAACACTACTATACAAAAAAATTCAAACATCTGCTTGGATATTCTCTAACTCTATTATTCATCCCATTAATACACTCTTTGTTTTCTGTGCATCTTTTTTTTAATTCTAATTTTTCCTAATTATTTAACATCTGCGTTATTATTTCTTTAGATTCTTTTTAAATTTTCTTATATTGTTCAAGATCTTTAATGTACCCGGCAACTCATTCCAAAACTTACGTCCCATATAACTGACACTTCCTTTTCCTATTTCCGTTCTTACGTTTGGTATTGTCCATTCCATCTAGTTTCAACATTTTTCACTTTCTCTTTCATTGAAGCTTAACCTCGGAATATCAATGTATTTATTATCCTTTATCCTCTCATACATTTTGACCAAGATGTCATATTTGTAAATTTGTTCGATAGGCAGAATGTTATATTGCAGTAAAAGGTTTTGTGTTTCCCATCTATTATGTCCCATCTATTATGTTTCCCATCTATTATGTCCCATCTATTATGTTTCCCATCTATTATGTTTCCCATCTATAATTTGGTTGCTTTGTGATGTAAGTTCTCTAATACGTTTTCATAAACCATGCCTAAATTACCCCAAACACTATTACAGTAAATCAGACGGCTGTTTATTAATGCATGGTATAATTCTATTATTTTCCTTTTGCGCTAGTTTTTACCTGATCTTCACAAAATTTCTGTGCTTTTACTTATTTGTTTTTGTGTTATTTTATATATGTGATCATTCCAATTTAATTTCGTGATTAGTAATACAGATATTCCAGATATTTTTCCATTTATTTTTATCCCTTTACTTTTCTAGTTTGCTAGCCAGAAGATATCTTGAAAAGTTGAATTAAGAGTCTTTGAACATATAGCAATTCTTGGCCTCGCTCTTTTATTAATTCTGATACCTTTTGTATTTTTATACAACTAAATTTAAGACCTTTGTAAATACATTTAACAATGTCAACGTGTATATATTTGATGTCTATTGATTTCAAATAGTCTCTTGATGTATAGATTGATTCCAAAGCATTCTCATGGATAATAAATATAGGTCTTAATTAAAGCTCATGTTCGTTTTGTCTTTCAATTAATTGCTCTTAATACTTGAAGTATTTGGTCCTCCGCACTGAATTTTCTTTGAAATTCAGTTTATTTTTTAATTGAGATATACTTCATTCTTTCTGCAGCACCTTGTTTTAGCACCTTTGTGGGAATTTAATAAATAATAAGCAATAAGTTAACAGGTAAATATCTTTAGTCTTCTTCATTATATTCCTTATGTAATAGAATTACCGATCTAGTGCTTCATTAGTATAGTACACTGACGCCAATGAACATTCTGTGTAGAATTTTGCAATCATTATTTTTACTTCTTCAGCTTCCTTCGAAATATGTAATATATTACAATCACCACCTCACGCTCCACCTTTTTAAATACTTTTGATAGTATCAGTTACGTTTTTCGTAATTTCGGGTGTTCTTCTTTTACCTAAAGGAGCTATGTAAATTATATAAAATGCTGCATTAGAAGAAAACAATAAAAGTTTTGATATTCAAAATATATACAATATTATAAAGCATACAATATGTTTTACTTACTTGACGTTTATTACTTTTTAATGGTTTAAATTTGGTTATGTAACTACAGAATAAGGAAAGTGGTAAAATATCCGTCAACATATCAATTAACCTTATGACACCTATGGTTTTAAAATGTTTAAACCAACCTTTCTTTCGAACAAATAGAAGTTGTGTATCAAACTCTATTTTTAACGATTATCTTCAGAATGTGTAATATTGATGCAAAGAAACTTGAAGAGCACATTTACGTTATCTTTCGCTAGTAGCCTGCGGTTATTTTGATTTTTCATTCCATCAACTACTCAAATATAACCGCACAAGCGAGGAATTTTAAATTCTCAACATATTGATTATTTAAAAGTGGTCGTAGAACAAATGAATAATTATTATTTCATTCCAAATGAGTAATTTAATTATTGATATACGAATTAATATTTATAAGCTAAGAATCATTAATATTAGTGTGGAGTAATTTCTGTTTAGAAAATTAAAATTATTCCTTGGTGCATAAAGTTCGAGGTGGTTTAAACAACCTAAAGATGAAGAATTTCTGTGTAATAATTTAAATAAAATTTTGTTAACATTCTTATGATCAAATATATAATTCTAAAGGCATAAAATGGGTTATGAGTATAAAATTCAATATACCGAATATCAGAAATTCCCTTTTTATTAAAAAAAGTAATTTTTTGTTAAAAAAAGTAATCAAGTAAGCTTAAATTATTTAAGCTAAGCAACTCAGACTCCTTGGCCGGCTAACATAAACAACAGAAGGTAAAATTTGCGGCCTGTATCTGCATCTTGCTTTAAGATAACGATCTCGGCAATGAAAATCCTACTTTTGTATCATCTGGTCCCCCCCCCACAAAAATTCCGCCCGTAGGCATGTTCCTTGTGTGCCTACTTCAAAATCTACTACCGGAACCTCAATATTTTTACGCTTAAACAATCATTAGAAACTGAACACAGCAATGCATACTCAAGACACAGAAGTTTAACGATTGGACCACTGGAGCAACAAAGAAATAATACGAATTAAACTGGAAAGTGCGCTAATCACTTCCTAAGCTTTTCCTCAAGTAATGAGGACGTGGATGATCCTCTCCCAACAATTGTGTATGCTGAAGGCGACTATAAAAATTCTTTGCTCATCTCCGGTAATGGTACTGACGCTGAATTACAGAGACCAGAACTTAAGGACCCATTAACAATTTCTGCAGGGGTAGTCTCTGAAACTAAAGTTGATCAAGATGAGCTGGTCGTACAGGCCCAGACAGATGAGACAACACCGTCAACTGTACCACCGATACAACTTGTGAACGCCCCCACCGAAAGAGATTTGCCCTTCAAAGTAGATGATAATGGTAAGAAAAATAGAATCCCTCCTATATTTATTACTTCAGGTATCTCCACTAAAACCTCCATGGTTATGCTCCGGAAATTACCAACCATTACTCCCTGTCCAAAGAAAAAACAGGCTGGAAACTGCAACTATCATAGGCATATCGCTACAGAGGGGTGGTCAAATCTCTGACGTATAGTAATATTCAATACTACAGATTTAAACTGAAAGATAAAAAGCTACTTCAGGTATACATCACGAGGCTACGCACCGAGTATGGGCCGCAAAATCTACTTAACGAACTAAAACATCTGGGTTGTACTCCAATTAGCGTATTTAAAATCCGAAAGAGAATAAGGGGCGTCTACCAAGACATCCCAGTCTTTGTTATTAATATAAGGAGAGACGAGGAAAACCGAAAACTTTTCATACTCAGAATAGTTGACCACGTTGTTATAAAAGGCGGCTACTATAGAAAACCACCGGGAGTAATTCAATGAAGAGATGCCAAAAGTTCAATCATCTTACTTCCTGCTGTCGATCTGACACAAAATGCGTTTAAATATGGAGGGCATATCACAAGTAGTTAAGGACAGGAACACCCCGGTGACGTTTGCTGACTGTGGAGGCTCACACACGGCTATCTATGGGAGATGCCCAATGTGTCCCTCAAATTTCCGGCGAAACAGGGATAGATACCCAATGCAAAACAATAGAGGAAGAGAACAACCTATAAGAAATCCCTTCCCGTCAAGAAGAAGAGACGAGCGCCTCTGTTCAGTGATCCTACAGAGTGAAATTAAGGGAAGTACAACTCAATCAATTAGACCACACCATTTCACTCTGCAACAACACTCTGAAAATAAAGATGATGCAAATTATCAATGTGATCATCATCGACGACATCATAATCAAAGACCGTATCACAAATGCAGGAAAACAATAATTTCCCGACTGAAAGCATCAGAGAAGAGAATGCAAAACTAAACTGCGAAGTATTCAAAAACACAGAAATATCAAATCAATTGACACGACTAACCGATGCAAGAAAGACTCCAATTTAAAAGTACTAATGCCGCTCAAATGACTACAGGAGAAAACGCTGACGATGAAGTAAAACTTTCCATGCTGTTCTCCCTCACAATAATAAAGCTGGTTGAAACTTCTAACAGGGCTGAAAAGAGAAAAGTCAGGATTGAGGCCATGATCCTGATGCAAAAAATTGTTTTCCATCCTAGCGCATAACTCCCCTGGCTCTAAGCATCTCAAACTCACTACTTTTAAGGCGGATGGTCTTTACAGAAAAATTTATGAATTCAGAGAATTTATTGCAGAAGTGGATCCAGATATGGTTCTGGTCAATGAAACTAAAATAACTCACCGACAGAGGGTAGTTTAGGACCAAATTATCCCTTGTATCAAAAAGATCGTATCAGAATCAGCGGACCCACAAGTTGAGGATTAGGCATTATCATCAAAAGTAACATTCATCACTCCATTTACCCGTTGCTTGAACTTAAATGCATAGATGCAATGGCAATCTGAATAGAAGGCACTTCCATAGGGAATATTAGGGATATTGCCATATATCGCGCGACAAGTAACACAGTGGACAAGGATGAAATAGGCCCAATTTTCAAGGGTCTCGAACCGATGATTGCAGCAGGAGATTGGAATGCCAGGCATGCAATCTAGGAATACAATTACTCTGTTACCACAACGGCAGTTCAATCACCCTGGACTTTGCCATCACCTCCGGAATAAATGGGGGGAGTAGAGGCGGAGGTAACGTACAGATTGAACTCTGTAGAACTCATGACCCTGTAGTGTTCGACTTCGATTTATCATGTAACTATACCCTGTCTAGGACTTCCAAGGTGACCAATTGGGAAAATTTTCAGGAGAAACTTAAGGAATCCCTCGGAGCAGAACTTTCTATTGCAACCAGCCCTTCGATGCTCGAGGATCAAGTAAAACAGTTCACAACACATATTGGTATATATATATATATATATATGTGTGTGTGTGTGTGTGTGTGTGTGTATACACGGGAATTAAACGGATTGTCAATGGCTTTAGTTTTTCTGTGGTACTTATAATTTTTCTTATTTGTTATTCGTGTGTGATTACTTGGTGATAAAAAAAGGTAAAGAAAAAAAAATTGTGTGTGCTCACCCCATTTGTATTTATTTGGATCTATGCTCCTACTTTCTCAATTTCATATTGAGTACTATTGCAGACTTATCCTGAATTGATCAGTAATGCCTTTATTCACTTATTGAATGTATATGGTTATTCTTTCCTTTGTTTATTATGCTTTGCGCAAACTTTTTTTAATTGTATTTTTTATTATTGTACTTTCTATGCTAAACATTTTGAAACTTGTGGCCTATTGCCTATTTTTATCTTGTCTTTTACTATCCCCACTTCCCTAAATTAATAAATATGATGAAACTAGTGGAAGTAAAGCAGCAAATGTTGGCCAAGCTCGTTGTCAGTGACTTCCCACTATAGGACTTTCTCTGTTGAATTGTGGCTCGAAAATATGACGTAGTCACTTTCAAACCAAGGGTTTGTGTTGTGACATGACCTTTTCATGTGTTGCACCAACTATTTAGATAATTATCTATGTTCGTCTTTTGTCATCATTATATTCCTATGACTATAACTCCTCATTAACGAATGTAGAGCAGCAGTGCTGCGGCACCTCAGAAGAACTTGTCAAATCTCTACAAGATTAAACTGAAAAACGTAAAAATGATTACATAAATAATAATTATATTATCACTAGTAAAATAAGCGGCACAGTCCTTTACAGAGCCTTGTATAAAGCATGAATGTAGTTTCTGCGAATTCTTGAGATATTTAAATGGAATTGTTAACAAGGTACGAACAGTGCAACGAAGCTGTTTTCACCACATCAACTGCAAAGGAAGACAAAGATCTTGATTTATTTGTCCCCGTGTTCCATGCGGTGGCCATAAATTCTACAGACTCCTGTGATTCGCATTACTGAAGTCAAAGTAAGTAAACAATGTCGTGTTTGGGGCTTTCTGGGTTCGGCTTAATTAAGGTTCCAGTCCCAGACCTTTCTTTCCTGTTAAGCGATCGTACATTAATCTTAGCCTCGGTGATAGCAAGCAGACTTTCATCATTAATTCATTAATGGCGAGCCGTTAGTTGGAAGCGAAAAAGTCATTCGTTTTGTAGGTTTAAAATCAAAGTTGGATAAATATTTTTGGTTCTATTCTACAAGAAAAAGGAAAAATGCGTTTATCATCGACTTGAAATTTGTTTTCGACATTTATTGCGTTAAATTAATTTTTTTTTTTTCAGCTCGGAGAATTTCCACTGTTCTATATTAGACACTGCGGGTAATCAAGGACTAAATGGAACAAAAGCGTTGTATCCATAAATCAGTCCTCTAATATCTTTTAAGTTCCAGTTCAATTTGGAGCTCAAATTATCTTTGAATAATTTCTAAGTGACAATAAATATTTTGAGGCTATGAATAATAAAACTAAAAGCGTTTGAAATATTACTATAAGAATATGTAACTCTCATTCTCTCATTTAATAATTCCTATTTGTAATAAATGCAGAATTAGGTGCAGTCATCTATATTTAGCTTTAAAAATATTCAACATTTGATAAAACGTATAAAAGAAATATAGAGATTTATCTGCGTTTACATCAGCATATTCAGTAAATCATTTTTGTGCTGGACTAAAATATTCGAAGTTCGTTTTCATGGCTTAAATTTACCAAATTTCTGCATGTGCAAAATTTCCTTCAAAAAACGGAAATATACAAACATTAAAATTTCATCTTAAAGTAAGGCAAATATCGTGATCAACAGAAACTGACAATAATTAGAATCGTTTGTAATTTCTTTATCTATTTAAATAGCTTTTCCATGTTTTCTATTACTGAATTAGAAATCATGGAACTTGACAATTTTATAAGTAAAAATAATGTTATAAGCGTAAGTAATGTTGTTAAAACGTTTTATTTCAACGTACATTTCTGACGGACTTGGCCGTCTTTCGTCAGGAATACAAAATGAGAAAATAAATA
>QLNU02014802.1:23348011-23359200 GCA_006491805.2 Dysdera silvatica
TTATTATTATTATTGCTTATTATTATTATTATTATTGCTTTAATGAATGGTCGAAATTACCTTTGAATACTTTCAAATATTGGCACACGGCATGAATGTCTGTAAAGGTAATGAAGATCGTAAGCCCTGATAGAGAGTTGAACAAAATCTGCAGATAATTGCTTTCCAATAGAGGGACAAAAATGTAGATAATTCTGCTGCGACGTCCGTGAGAGTTTTATATAGCTAAGATGTCTTTAACGTTTGGGCAGTTCCACCTTTAATCTGTCATGTTTAGTCTATTGTAGTCACGCGAGCTGAAATACATCCTTGCTGCAATTTCAGATTTTGTATTCTCTCCCCCACGTTGCAGCATTCAGCTCCACAATGAAGTCAAAGTACGTGACGAATACTATTGAGTATTCAAAATTCGATAGCCATCATAGCAGCTACACGATAAAACTTTATATTCTCAGGAATGCAACCATTTATCGAATTTAAACTACACGTCTCGCAGTTTGTTTATACCAAATTGGCGAATATGGTGAAACTAAGTATTGCGAAGGCTATTTCACATATATAGATCGCAATTTGAAACAAGATATTTTTGTTTTAGAAATAAAACGACTGTTGAGTTGTAAAATTTTTCCAGGCACCCAATACATACACGATATGGAAAAGTACAATGAATTCATTAACAGTAACCTAATACTGTATATAAGATGCATAAATAAGAAGTATTAGTAGTAATAAACCTTAAAATAATAACCGTTGAAAAGATAAATATACATAGATGCCGGGAATGGGGATGAGAAAAAGACAACTAAAATGCCTGACAAGTTCCCACCTCCATCGGAAACGGCAACTCAGCGAAAATATTAACGAGTTAAGAACATAAACAAATAAAAACAGGCTTAAAGGAGAAATGCATAAACAAAATTAAAAGGACAACGGGTAAATAAACAGACTGCGTTTAAACAATGGTAAACTATTTATGAACCGCAGAGCCGTAGGACGCGAGTTATAGAATTTGGGGCCATCAACTGTTATATCATAGAACAGAAAATTAGTTCTTGCGATAAGAATATAACGACCAGCAGCAGAGCGAGTGAAATATCTGTGATCAACATTATGGAAAGACAAAAAGGATTTAAATCCAATTTAATAATCTTGAACATAAAAATAGAAGCCGGACACTCTAGAAACCTTGAAATCGGAAGGACACCAAAACGCTCAGTAGAAGTAAGTGGCTCCCCTGGCAAATTTGATGCAAAGCGAAAAAACCTATTCTGCAAATTGGTAAGTCTTCGCAAACTTGTGGCCGAGAGGTTCCCCGAACTAAAAAATAATAATAATTATGAGGGGAGACAAGAGCATCATAAAACTGACATAGAAATCGAAGTGAAAGGAAATGGGATAATTTAGATATTATAGCCAATTTTGCACTTATTTTCAGACAAATATAATTTACATGGTCATTCTAGCTTAAGGTTTTATTTACAATAACACTTAAAACCTTAATACAGTCAGAGTATAAACAAGACGGGGCATTTATTAATATTTCTTGTAAAAGTAAAAGCAGTTTCTTTGAATGATACGAGAAAAATATCGTTGTAGTTTGGGTATAATTTACTATTAATTTATTTATCACGAACCATTTCATAATGTTATTCGACTCCAAATTCTCAGTATGAGTAAATAAGTGAAGATAAGTGCCAGTGTAAAAGAAGTAAACATCATCTGAATATGCCACCATGTAGGCCGATATATTCAGGGCAAATAAATAATTGAAGAAAACGTCAAACAGTAAAGGACAAGGTGAAGAACTAAGTGAGAGAATCTATAAATATGCAGTCTTATGAAACAAATTTGGAAATGCTTATGAGATACTTTATTTTTAACAACTTTATTTTGGGTGGTTAATGAACAATAATAATAGTACATACAAATGAACATGGTAAAGCAACTAAACATTGATCTTGATACTACAATAAGGAACATATTTTATAACCACCCGGGCAGTAATGGGTGGAGATGAGTCTTACAGAGCCCATACTGCCCGAGAATAAGATTTAGACTGTAATGAACGGGATACACACAAAATGTCACACACGAGAAAAAAAACAGTGGTGAAGAATTAATCCAAAGGTACACAGGTGCTTCAGAAAGTTTATTATAAGCAGTTGAATAAAGCTAGATATGAGAAGTTAGAGAAACTGAAATTTTGATTAGTAATTAATGTGTAATAAGGAATTTCCGCACATCATTCTTGAATTTTAAACGAGAGGTAGTGGATTTAGTTGAATGTGGAAGATAGTTCCATATTTTTGGACCAGCATATCCCATTTTTCTGCAAGCAAGACCAATTCTTGTACGATAGGATCTATAGTTAGCTCTAGATGAGGTTGGATAAAGATGTTGTGGTAATTGAATATCGGAATAGAATTAGCTAGTGTTCCGTCTTAAATTGTTGAATATGATAAGAGCAAGTTTATAACTCAATAATTTGTTTATTGGTAGAATATCATATTTACGCATTATTTCAGAGTTAGAAAGTAGTGACTAAGTTTTAGTTTTATTAAGTTGAAAAATTTGTTTTATAGTATTTGGAGTCTGCGTATATTATTTTTTGTAGTGAATCCCCATATTAAATGACAGTAGAAAACGTGAGAAAAGAAAAAAGAATAATACATGTCGATGAGTCTATTAATGGGGAGAAAATAGCCTACCCTACACATGATACCGATGATTCTACTGACCATAGAGCAAGTATTGTTTATGTGATCATCCCATTTTAAGTTGGACTGCAACGTAACACCTAAAAATTTAGTTTCACTAGACAGCTGCACAGAGTCATTTCCGATATTTAGTGAGTATTAGGAGATGTTATGTATGTTTTTGGAATTAGTAAATAATAGGCATTTAGTTTTATTAGTATTGAGTGTTAGGTGGTTATCGATAAAATACGGGGTGAAATTTTTGTTTATATATCATTTTGGACTATGGAAAAAGGTTCATCATAATCCTTTTTACGGAAGAAGAGGCTAGTATCATCGGCAAAGAATATGATTTGCGATTGTGTTGGAGTGAAAAACAAATCATTTGTATAAAAAATAAAAAGTAGGTGTCCTAGTGTGGAGACCTGGGGTACTCCACATAGTAGTTGCATGACATCCAATAATACTCATTAATCTTAACATATTGAATTCCGTGGATTAGATAGTTTCTGAATAGATTATTTTGTTTACCTCTAATACCTGCATCGTGTGCTTTTGAATTAGTTTTTCATGATTTACAGTATCAAACGCTTTGGACAAGTCAAAAGAAAACCCTAAAAAACCGACTCTTTTTGATCTAATGATGAGTATATGAAGTCAGTTGCTGTCAACAGGGCATATTCAGTTGATCTATTTTTCCTGAAACCGTATTGATTGTCATGAATTATTTTATTAGCTTCTAAGAAATCATGTAATCTGTTATAAAGCAGTTTCTTAAATACTTTTGTAAAAACTGAGAGAATTGAGATAGGTCGGTAATTGAAAACATCAGATTTAGAACCTTTTTTGAAAATTTGGATGTTTCGAGATGTTTTGAATTCTATAGGGATGTCCCCGAAACAGAATATCAGATTTAAGGTATGAATGAGAGCTATGACTATTTCATTGGCTACATATCTGACTTGGGCGGGATCAATGTCATCGGGTCCTGGTCCTTTATTGATATCAAGATTCATAAAAACCTTAAACGTTTCCATATATGTTATTTCGTGACGATATAATGAAGTAATGATATTATAGTCATGGTGATTGTAAATGTATCCACTAATGCCAGGACTTGTAGTAGAGAGTAAGTAAAGGAAGTTGATAAAATAATCGTTAAATTCATCGCACATTTGTTTTGTATTTGTTAAAGTATGAGTTCATGTCATTAGTTTAATTTGATACTAATATTTAAGTAAAGATTTTCGCCACAGAGGTGAAGGCTTAGATTTGATATTTCTTATACTTTTATAATTTATAATATACTGTCGAAAGAAATTGTTCTTGAGATCAAAATTGTTCTTCGCATATTTTTAAGATGGGCGTGATGACTCATCTTCGCAGTTTACTCGCTCTCACTTTTCTGGGAGTTAACCAGGGCCCGATCATGCCTTTGTGGGGCCTAAGGCCAGGCACTTACTTAGGTCCCTTGTCCACACGAAAATTTTGGAAATGCCCTCAGTAGAGAGCTGAGCCCATTTGGGGGTTACATTGCAGAATTGGTCCCATCGTAAGTTGGATAGGTAAATCTAGTGTTACCTATTGTAAGGGATTCCTCCAAATAAGGGATGATTACTCTGATCCGTAGCATATGTATATATCAATACATGTACCTCCGAAGTAGGGACATATCCATTTAAGGGACAAAATATCTTGTCCTGTGTGTGTGTCCCTTATTGGGAAGTAACATTATAATAACTAATATCAAATGTAGAATGCTACTGCCCTATAATTTTTTTTATTTTTTAGGAAAAGATTTGGTAAAAGTAAAAAATTTATATATAAAAATGAAGTAACATTTTGGATTTTCTGGGGTCCCTAAAATTGCGAGGCGCAAAGCTTGGGCTTTGGATGCCTTTGTGGTGATCAGGCCCTGGGTTACATCTCTCTCTCTCAGTGACTCAATAGAATTACCTAATTCCTTAACAGCTAGGTAGGCAAACAGATTGAAAGGCGCAAAACCTTGATAATAAATCCATGATAAAGAGCCTTGATAATAAATAGTCTTATTATTCTTGCGCAATAAAAATCCAATCAATCAAATGAATTAAAACGGGAACTTCTATTCCTACCTAACCACTTTGGTAAAGGCTTTTTACATATCTGAATTTTTATTTTATTCTGAAAGTATAATCGGTTTTGAATTATTATTAAATTAATTGATTTATTATTGTATATAATATTATAAATAAAAGTATAATTGATTAAAATTATTTGATTAATGTTTTCATTACATGCGTTTAGTTCAACCAGATTTTCCTTAGCGATGCTTCTTTCAAGTAAATGACATTCTTCCTTTTTCTTTGTTTACAGTTCTTTATTTTTCAAAAAAAAATTAGTTTCAATTTCTTTATTTTGTATAAGACAAATAGACTTTTAATAAATATATGTAAACTCAATTCAGAAAATTTTTCTATCCGTTTTATTATACACTTCTTTTTGTAAAAATTGCTAGCACCATGATGGAATGGCGCGATTCAGCTGAAACTTAAAGAAAATGAAAATTAGAGTGGTCCAGGTAAATGATTAATGTTTCAAAGTCGTCGCGCATGCGCGGGCTAAGCAGGGCCCTGTGACTTGCTGTTTTAGCCGTAGCGGGACGTTGAAAACAGTTTATGGGTGTCTGCCAGCTGTGAGCGTCTCATAGAAAGTCACCGTGCCTCTAAAACAGAGGTCTTCAACCCGCGGCCCGTGGGCCACATGCGGCCCGCCAACTCATGAAAAAATACAAATTGTTTCACACAAAAATAACGTCCCTGCTCCCTTTGAGTCTGAAATATATGTATTTTATTCTGTTGGCATTTTCATATTTCGTAATAAATATCTTAAAACACTATAGAACTAAAGTAACACTTGGTTTTCCTTTCGATCGTGTTTTACTTTAGTTTTCTAGCGTATATGGGAATCAGGTTTAGTTTTATTGATTTGCAGTGCAACAGTGATTTTAAAAAAAAAATCAACTAAAGGCACGTTTTCTTGGATATGCATTTTTTGCGGCGCAACGAAGAAAAACTTCCAGAACTGACTCAAACAATAGAAAACCAATGGAAGTGTTTTCCTAGAACGCGCAAAACGCCTCCGTTGGTTTTTATGGTCTGAGTTTCAACTTGGCGTTTTACATTGCTGCACTCCAAAATATGCGCATCTGGGCAATCGTGCCTTTAGGAGTCGTCAAATTCTATTCTAAATAAGTTGATAAAAACATCTTCAGAAGCATCTGACTGCGTGCTCCGAAAATGTTACTATCCTGGAGCACTTACATCTGCGCAATGGCTGACGTAGAAAGTTCATAAAGGGAGTTACAGACTTACAATTGTGGGGGTTACAGAGCTACAACTCCATAGGTTCATATTTATATGCATAAAATTTCGTTGCAGTGCGAATTACAACCCCCATCAACCACCTCGCCTGCGTATGCCAATGCGCCTGTAAACAACTGTTTCCAAAAATGAAGTTGATAAAATGAAAAGTTAGGACCAGAATAACTGACGTCCACCTTGTAAGCATTCTTAGGATTGCAATATCAAAAATAAGACCTGATATTGACAGGACTGTTAAAAATAAGCAGTGCCAAAAATCTCGCTAAAAGGTTTGATTTCGCTTTACATATTAATAACTAAAAGTATTGTAAATGTTTTTTGCTTCCATACGTATTTTACATTGTAATATATATATATACTGTCTCAGAGGCGAATCTTGAAAATATTTTTGGGTGGGCACACAAAACTAATATAGACTTAAGGAAAAAATATCAACAAAGGCTGATCGGGGGGCGGGCGCACCCCTTGAGCCGCATTTGTTTAGTCCTAATATTGCTGATACCGTAGTGCGGCCCGCGGGCCTATAAGAACAAGCAAAATTGGCCCTTGGACTGAAAAAGGTTGAAGATCCCTGCCTTAAGACGACTGAGGGCGCCATATGAGTAAATTACAGAATTTAAACAGGGACAAATGAGCGGCCTTCTTGCAAGATTTTTTTTTCTTATACTGCAGTAGCTACTTATATGGAGCGCAATACTATGACAGTGATACGAGTGTAGAAACAGTGGACTGAAGAAAACCGGGCGAATCGTAAATCCAGCAGTGGGCGACGAAATGTTACGTCAATACGGGATGATAGACACCTCATCCACATTCCAATGACGGATCATACAGCTACATCTCGACAGTTAGCACACTGCTACAGATGTGTCATTGTCTGTTCAAACAATTCATCGGCGTCTGCTGTATCGCCGTATAGACTGCGTGCAAGAATTTCTTCTTACAGGATTCCTCTGACACAAAGACCATTGACCTTTGCAGTATAATGAGCGCATCAACATAAACAGTGGCTTACCGATTGCCAACCCGTCGTCTTTTCCGATGAAACCTGCTTCAACCTGGGGTACAGTTGCAGCAACATCTGCCTTAGATACTATAGTGGTGAACGCCATTTTTGCGGTCATTATTCAACGGCATACTGGACGAACGCCAAACGTGATTGTCTGGGGAACCATTAGGTACCATAAGCGATCTTAGGTTCTAAAGAGTTTTGGTCATTTCCAAGATAACCGGTGCATCAGAGAAGTTCTGAGAGAGTCTGAAGACGTTCCCTTCCTTCAACGCATTCCTGGAGCTGTCTTTCAACAGGAAAATGCCCGTCCACATATTGGTAGAAGTGTTCAAGACTTCGTGTTAGCACAAAAGACTGAGCTTCTTCTTTGACCTGCCTATTCATCGGATATGTATGCTTAGGATTTTGATGGTGGGCGTCTCGCTCGGGACGCTTCCCGTAACTAACACAGCGAGGATTGCAACTTCAGGAACTTTAGTGCATATTTTGAGGTTTTTTAGTGCATATTTTGCTGGTCTTTTAGTGCATAAAATCCGGACTTTTAAATATATCACTGTTCAAATTTTTATGATTAATAAAAAACTATGCAAAACATATTTAAGGAAATATATAAATACCGACGAATCCGTTTGTGATTTGCTGAAGGCACCAGCACCTTTTCTTGTTTTTCCAAGTTATTGTTAAAACCAGTTTACGATTAACATAAGATAAAAAAAGACCAGACATAAAATCAAAAACGAATGTGCTATCATTAATGCATATTGTATATCATGTATTCAAATATCTAGATTACAAATATTTTCACTATACTACAATTCCAGTGGATAAGTTGGGGTTGACTGGTAATTCTTTATCATCTTCGTGAGATTTGGGATTTTTTGCAGCTTGTATCCTAGCGGCATTAACTTCAGGTATCTGATGTCGTAACTTCCGAACAATGAAACTTCCTTATTCCTTGTAAAAAAACTGAAAATTACTAAGTCGTTGAATATAACATTTCGTTTAAAGCAACAATTTTTATCAACGTCTTTTAGGCTTAGTAATATTAACGCCGATGTTATGGCGTGGTTAGATGGTGAAAAGTTTAGCAAAGAAAAAAAATGTTTTTTCTCGTTCGGTGGGGTACAATCCCACGACTTCCTTGCAGTCCGGGCGGGAGCTCTACCAACTGAGCTACGAACGACGAACATTCAATTCCCTAAGAACGTATTCAAGGGAAATTTTCTGAAACCGGTTATTTCTAAGTATATGTTATTTTTAAGTACCCGTTATTTTTAAGTATAAATAACAGTTCGTCTCTCGTGATAAAGTGTTCGCGTGCTACATGTTTCGAATGTAACCAAACGAATGTTTTCATTTCCCCTCGTTTGTACTAGGCCCTCGTTATAACTGAGCCTGCTAGAACCAGATTCGTGTGTATTATATACTTTATTATATTCAATCGTTTTCTCTCCTGTCTGGCTGGAACTAATTTGTGAAGTAATACCTACTTTTTTAACTATGTCCTAGCAAAATGCGATTTCTGCCCATCAAAATACTCAAAATACATTTCAACGGGAATTTATCGGAACAATTCACAAAGGGTAAAACTAAAATTCCTACATATCTCCAGTCGTTTCTTTTTTTGCCATTTCTCGATTTGACGAGGAACGATACCATTTCCATCCTTACGTGACAAGAATTGCTTGTGAAGTTATTCGCAGAAAAAGAGCAACTTGTCTGGCCAAATTTTAATGTCGTTTTCTTTCCCCCTTTTCCGAAAAGTACGTATACATTTTCCCATACCCTGTAAGTTATTTTTAACTAGTGTTGGAATGACGAAGCACTGCGCTGAAAATACCATTTTGTATTAAATTTTAGCTCAATAAATAAAACTAAAGTTTTGCAAAAAAGATTTAATAACCTTTCCCGTCAATTTTTAGTAAATTACAATTTGCATCCACCTATCCTTAGCATTATGCTTAATGCAAAATCAAAGGTGATGATTGCGCTTTTAAAAAACCCATGAATTTGTATGATTTGAAATTGCCTTTTCTTTAACACTCAAGCTTCTAGAAGAAAGAAAAGAACGTACAAATTTTCTTTGGGGTTTATATATCCCATTTTGCATAATTTTGGTGTTTGATTACGATGCTATATAGTACAGTAGCAACTCTGTTGTTAGGACTTTGCTTAACCAAAATGATCTAATGCACTTGTTATTATTATTCTTATTATATACTAACGTACAACGGCCTTAAGAGAGAGAAACTAATAAAAAAGGCGGGCATCACACATGCACAAAGAGATATATATGCACACACACGTATACACACACACATATATATATATACATATATGTTTGTGTGTATGTGTGGTGTGTGGGTCCCACATCCGTCCTCTGACAAGAATACCGTCACTCGACCGAGCGCCTCTGCAAAGCGTCATCGGTAGCGGTCACCCCGTAAAAGGATAACAAAACGAGTGTCGTCTTAGCGCAACAATTTGACTGTGGTAACCGAAGTTCGGAATCTTCGATAAACTGTAAAACTGTAGGTTCAGCTTGCCATCCTCTCTTCAACTGGAAGTATTGCCTCATGCTCTGGATCTGCTTGTCATGTAAGTCTTTGAGGTCCGCTTGTCCGCGTCCTCCTTCTTCCCGGGGTAGTGTTTGCCGTTCAATTGCCGTTGCAGGGTGTAGTTGTCCGGCTCTTCTCTGGATGGTTCTCATTTTCCGCTGGAGTTGTTCTAGTTCAGTGTTGGACCATTTGATGATCCCGAAGGAGTAGGTGAGCACTGGTACCGCATATGCGTTAATTGCTTGCGTGGTGTTCTTCCCGCTCAGTTTCGTCTTCACAATGCTTCTAAGTCTTTCTTGGAATGCTTGCGTGAGCTGGACTTTGACTTTCTTGTGCTCCTGCTGCCGTTTTTGCATTATCCCTAGGTATTTGTAGGTTTCGCCCTCGTCCAAGGTCTTCAGTAGTCTCCCGTCTTCGAGTTCGATGCCTGGTAAATCTTCTTTGCTATTCTTCTGTATTTTGCACTTATCGAGGCCGAATTCCATTCCTATGTCCTTGGAGAATGTCTCTGTTATACTGATGAGTTGTCGGAGTTGGGTGATTGTTGGCGCGTATAGCTTGATGTCATCTACGTACATGAGGTGGGAGACTTTATGTAGGTTTCTCTTGTCTTTCTTCAGCATGTATCCGTATTTACTTGTGTTCAGCATCCTTGACAAGGGGTTTAACGCCAAGCAGAACCACTGGGGGCTTAGTGCGTCTCCTTGAAAGATTCCGCGGCGGATGGGGATCTCGGCCGTTTCTATTTTACTGTCTGGCGTGTTTAGCTGTAACCGGGTTCTCCATTGTTTCATGCTGCTCTGTAGGAATCGGATGATTGAGGGATGCACTTTGTATATGCTGAGTATTTCAAGGAGCCACGAGTGCGGAACAGAGTCGAAAGCCTTCTTGTAGTCTATGTATGCGGTGTTGAGTTTTCGCTTTTGTTTTCTTGCTTGTTCCAGGATAACTGAGTCGATGGTAAGCTGCTCTTTACATCCCAGAGTCCCTTTCTGGCATCCCTTTTGTTCTTCCGTCATTAAGTTGTTGCTTTCGCTGTGCCGGCTTATTTTTTCAGAGATGCACCCCGTGAGTATCTTGTACAGGGTGTTAAGGCACGTAATGGGTCGGTATTTCGCTGGGTTACTGGTATCCTGGTCCTTCGGTAGGAGGTAAGTTATTCCCTTGCAGAGGAATTCAGGCATTATATATATATATATAACAGCAGCAACATAGAGAAACATCAATCTATGAACAATGCCAACCTTTTTATCGTATCTATATATTGTTAGACATACTACCTTCGTTTTTGAGTAGAAACAGATAATAGTTTTGTCTTTATTGAAAAGCACGACTTTGTAATGTATTTATATTAATGATTGTTCGAGTTTTATGGCGCAAGCATTGCTATGATCATGCTATCCCAAACGAAGTAATTTTAGTTGGACGTTCCAAGGAAGAGGGCTGCCATTTTACTCTTCTTGCCACTCCATGAATATAACATATATATATATATATTCGAATAAATTATGTTTTTAATCTATATCATAATGTAAACATGATTATATTTTTAATCTAATAT
>QLNU02014802.1:23359300-23371670 GCA_006491805.2 Dysdera silvatica
TCATATTCAACCATTATCTATCCACTGCTGGATGAAGGTCTCTCCAAATGCTTTCCACACAAGTCTATCCTGGGCCATTCGTTTCCACGTCACCCCAACCT
Source organism: Dysdera silvatica (assembly GCA_006491805.2). NCBI lineage: Eukaryota > Metazoa > Arthropoda > Arachnida > Araneae > Dysderidae > Dysdera > Dysdera silvatica. The sequence goes on from QLNU02014802.1 coordinate 23,359,402, forward strand.
CTTTTCTTATTTCATCCACCCATCTAGTTTGAGGACGTTTTCTAGGTCTTCGGTGGTCTCTTGGAATCCAGTTCAGAATTTCTGTTGTCCATCGTTGATCAGTTCTTCTTGCAATATGCCCAGCCCATCGCCATTTCAGTCCTTTTACTTTAACAATGATGTCCTCTACTCTAGTTTGCTCTCTCACCCAAGTGTTTCTTTTTCGATCTCTCCTAGTTATTCCAAGCATGCACCTCTCCATGCTCCTTTGCGTTGTCTGTAACTTTCGTATTGCTCCAACTGTTAGACTCCATGTCTCTGATCCATAAGAGAGGACTGGCAATACACACTGGTTGAAGACTTTTCTTTTTAGACATAAAGGCAATTTCCCCTTCAGGATAAAACTGTTTCTTCCAAATGCACTCCAGCCAAGTTTAATACGTCTGTTGAGTTCTTTCATAATGTTGCCATCCATTGAAATCAGCTGGCCAAGGTAAATATATGAATCAGCAATTTCTAGCTCAGTGTTGTCAACTTGTATTTTTGTTTCCTCTACAAAATTATTGAACATGATCTTAGTTTTTTGTAGGTTCATCTTGAGTCCAACTTCTTCACTTCTAGTTGAGAGCTCTTGTACCATGTCTTGGAGTTCTAATGGGTCCGTTGAAAAAATAACAATGTCATCAGCAAACCGCAGATGATTTAAATATTCACCATTTATTTTTATTCCCTTGTTATTCCAATTTATCAGCTGAAAAATCATCTGTAAAGCAGAAGTAAAAAGTTTTGGAGAAATGGTATCTCCCTGCCTCACCCCTTTGCCAAGTTTGATAGTTTTGGTATCTTTATGTAACCGAAATTTTGCACTTGCATTTTTATACACACGTTTCACCATGTCAATGTACACATCCTCAATGTCTGTTGATCTTAAAGAGTTGATGACTGCTGATGTTTTTATAGAGTCAAAGGCCTTCTCATAGTCAATAAATGCAACACACAATGGAAGTTCATATTCATGTGTTCTTTCAATTAATTCTCTTAATACTTGAATATGGTCCACTGTACTGAATCCACTTCGAAATCCAGCTTGTTCTCTTGGTTGAGCTGCATCTAATTTTTTCTGCAGGCGATGTGTTAGAACTTTTGTGAAGATTTTATAAATAGCAGGTAACAAGCTAATTGGTCGGTAATTTTTCAAATCCTCTTTATCACCTTTTTTATGCAAAAGAATTACTGTTGCAGAATCCCATTGGTTTGGTATGTTACCACTGTTGAGGCATTTGGTAAAGAATTTTGCGAGTATGTCTTCTACATGTTCTCCAGCTTCTTTTAAGATATCTAATGTAATGCCATCATCGCCAGGGGATCTTCCTTTCTTCATACTTTTTATTGCAAATGCTACTTCTTCTTTTAAGATTTTAGGAGCTGTTCCTTCGACTATCTCAGAGTCTTCGTTTAATCCACTGTTTCCCTCATACAGCTTTCTGTAGAATTCTTCAACTCTTCTAAGTATTTCTTCCCTATTTCTTGTTACAGTGCCATCCTCTCCTTTTAATGCAATGATGTGTTTCTTCCCAATAGACAAACTCCCTTTAACAACCCTAAGGCTCTTGTTGCTTTCAATGGCCTTCCTTACTAACTCACAATTGAATTTTCTTATATCTTCTTTCATGTTTTTGCGCAAAGTTTTGCAAAGTTCTACATACTCGATCTTGCGACTGGTATTTTGATTGTCCACCTTCATAAGTCTTCGCCTTTTCATGAGTTGTTTCGTCTTCTCAGATAATTTGCTATTCTGCTTTTTACATATTACACCACCAATTTCCCCAGCAGTTTCAATTATTGTCTTAACAATGTTTTCATTTGCTTCTGAGATGTCAACTTCTTCAATAAGTCCTTCCAGTGCAGAAAAGCGATTTTTTAATTCCAACTTGAATGCCTCGGTATTTTCTTTTAATTTCTTTAAATCCACCCTCTTACTTACTTGTTTCCTAATGAGCTTCTGTCGTTCTAATTTAGTATTTAAGTGCACTTTACATCTCACCATTCGATGATCACTTCCAGTATTAAATCTGTTCAGTACACTGCAATCTTCAATAATTGATTTCTTGTTTGCCAGGATATAGTCAATTTCACTAGTTCCCCCATTTGGGTGTTTCCATGTCCATTTTCTTTGCGGTTTCTTCTTAAAAAATGAATTCATGATGCTAAGGTTTTCAGCTTCTGCAAATTCGATGAGTTGATCGCCACGTTCATTCCTTTCCCCATATCCGTATTTACCAACCGATGTCTCTCCTTGTTCCTGTTGTCCAATTCTTGCATTGAAATCCCCCATGATGAGCTTGATATGTTGTTTCCCTTTGGTGTGTAACTCTTTGATTTCTTCATAAAATTCTTCAACCTCTTCGTCGGTATGGCTTGATGTTGGTGCATATACCTGTACTATTTGAAGTTGGTATCGCTGGGTTAGTTGAACAACGAGCCTCGCTGCTCGATCTGATGTACTTTCAACTTCCAGAAGACAGTCTTTAATTCTTTTGTTGATTAAGAAGCCAACACCACTTGTTCTTCCAGTTTCCGTTCCTCTATAATAAAACAAATGTCCACTTTTAAGTTCCACCAACTCTTCACCTTTTCTTCTAACTTCACTGAGTCCTACAATGTCCCATTTGATCTTGTCAAGTTCTTCTTCCAATTCCTGAAGTTTTGCTTCAGAAGCAAGGGATCGTCCATTAAACGTAGCCAAGGTCAATAACAAACGGCAGCCTGGGCCATTCCAGTGATTCTTAGCACCCCCTGCTTTCATGCCACACTGACCGCTGCCTTGATCAGGAGCACTCCAGCACCTGGAGACTAGGGGCCATGGTTTCTGGTGTGTCAACATAATGGAGGAATTAGCCATAATTTCACCACGCTGGCTAGACGGGTTGGTGAATTAGCCCTCCCCTTCCGCCTTTCTATCCGTGCAGCAAATATTAATTTGCCACATAAATAGAAAGCTCAGCCTGCACCACTTGAAGGCGGGGTAGGACACTAGGTTACTGGCCTGGCCGGTTCCACACATCGTCACATACGTTCAGCGTGTGGGTCTCCTTCCAGTTAGATACCAGCAACCCTTTTGCAGGCCATATATATATATATATATATATATATTGTGATGTTTTTCGCTGTCAATATAGTATATTTTATTTACTAAACAACTTCATTTGAATGTAATTAGACGTATTTTTAAATAAATGATATATTTTTTCTGTACCTTTACATTGAAAACAGAATACCTGGATTACCCCAAATTGTGTTTATCCAAAACCGAATCTCCCTTTATTTCGAATAATCGGAAGCTTTACTTTATTCAAAATAGGGATTATATTTCTCGTTGTAAGATATTATTACCCTCCACAGGGATAACACAATTGCCAAATATTGGTCAACACACAAAGCCACCGGGGCGAGATTTTTGTGAGTTTTTCGTGGGGGATTTTTTATTACAAATAAATTTGACACCCACGTATTAGTAGCTCAAACTAGAGCTATTTTTGTTTATGAGAAAAAGAGACGTTGTCCTCATCCCGGATTCGAACCAGGGTCCCTCCGTTTAGCCCGGGGTGTCTTGACCTACTAGACGAATGAGGACAGGTACAAACGCATTTTTCTCCGTATATGAGGATGTAAGATATTATTACCCTTCACAGGGATAACACAATTGCCAAATAATGGTCAACACAGAAAAGCCTCCGGGGCGAGATTTTTTGTGAGTTTTTGTGGGGAATTTTTATGTCTTACAACTTAATATACGGAGAAAAAAGCGTCTGTTCTTGTTCTCATTCGTCTAGAAGGTTAAGACACCGTGCGGGGACCTTGGTTCGAATCTGGGATGAGGACGGCGTCTCTTTTTCTCCTAAAACAAAAATAGCTCTAGTTTGAGCTACTAATACGTGGGTGTCAAATTTATTTGCAATATTTATCGTCCTGCTTCGAAATGTTTTTTAAGATCAAAATATTCCACGTAAGTGTAATATAAACTATTATGTACAGTCTGCGAAACAAAAATCAGTACTCCCTTTGCCTCTTGCGCAATAATTGTGCTACAGTAAATTCAAAAGTGCCAGTCGATAGTGAACAATGAAATCTACCAATCCACGTGCATAAAATTTGTATAAATGACATCCTTCATATTGAAACTTGCAGCAACTTTAAAAATTCGAATGGTAGCAACCAGTTTTTATTAAACATTTCGAATCTACTATCCAAAAAAACTAAATTTCAATTCGTTTAATTCAAAGGTTTATGATTTTGAATATTATAAATATTAAGCTCATAATGTTAAAATATTTCATGGAATTTTTATCAACATCTCCATATTCATCATATTTCTCCAATATTTTTTGTTGCGTTAAAGCTCAACGGGCAAAATAAAATTTATAATATTTTTCATTTTTAAAGTAATACATAATATGAATTATGAAAATCACATTCGATAAAAGTATGAATAAAAACACGTTCTTTCTGGGAAAACAGAGCCGTCTTCGGCGATTCACCTTTCCCAACCACGATGTAATGCACGATAAAAAAAAGACGAAACACGTTAATTTTCTGACGGAAATTGAAACTTTACGCTGTTTTACTTACAATACAAAAATTACAGCTCAAACCGATAAGTATTCTTTAAAATTAACGTTATTTAAAGCGACGGTTTAAGTAGGTATCGCATAGTTATAAAAGTAAAAAGTAAATAAAATAAGTAAAGCTTATTTTATGCTTTAAAACTGTTGTCGATTGACATTTCTTGATCATCAATTAGCAAGCATATGGGTAAATTTACATCTGTGAGAGAGAAAACAAAAAGTCAACGGTATTATAACTTTTTGATTTTAACAGGTTTGATCAGAAAATTAGATTCCCCGACCTACAAGTTAATTTTTTTATCGTTGTGGAAACCCCCGTAGACGTATTATATAATATCTCGAGATTTTTAGTCAAAATGACGTCAGAATTTTAAATTGGCTTAATTAAGTAGCCTGGAATTCGTTTATGACACCAAATTTAAGTGTTGTTTGTTTGGATTTTTATGGCGCAAGAGCATCTGGGCTATACTGGGCCAAACATGGTAAAATCAAAGACTATTGTAAAATCCATTTCTTTGTAAAAATTTAGAGAAGTGTGTATGGTCAGCATGGTCATTTAAAATGTCAGAGAGTGATGAAGAGTTAAAAGTAAGAGTGCCAGCAATGAAATAATATGCGTTGCCATGGGAATTTTCAAAGTTTCTGCAAGTTTAAATATGGAGACGGTCCCTTATGCAAATTTTGTGCACATGAATTGGTAGATTTCATTGTTCACTAACTATTGGAACCTTTGAATTTTTCTGTAAAATAATTATTGCGCGAATGGCAAAGGATGTTTGCATTTTTGTTTCACCTGCTGTATATTTTTACACTAAAACCATAGGTTGAGTTAAGGGGTCATAGGATACTTCAAATTTTCAAAAAATTGTTTTTTTTATCACTTCAAAAAAAATTTAAACCATTAGAAGTATTTTGAAACAAACCGGAGCAAAAACTGTCCACTACGAGACTGACAGTGATGAAAACAATAATACTACATTTCATTTCATTTTATATACTCGTTAAACTTTAAAGTGTATGTTCTCAGAAGGTGCTTGTTTGAGCTGGAGCGCATGATAACTTGCCAACCGGTTATTATAATTGAATAAAATTTTCCAGAAAACTTTATTATATGGCACTTTACAATCTGCACCTGCCCTTTGAAATTTGTATTCATATGTTATTAAATACCTGTATGTACAAACTAAGATTTCAAAAATATGCGTAAAATGACATATTTAGGGGAAAAAATAATATTTATAATTAATTTTCATAATTGCTTTTTTTAGGTAAATTATGAGTATACAATATCTGTGAACAATTTGAGCCCATGAGCAACACTGTAGCAGCAAAATTTAAGTTACAATTCTGCGCGTAGTCTGTTGCCACGCAATATTCAATTCGTAAATCATATTTAATATTTTGTAAAATTAAGAAAAATATTTGACATTTAAAATTATTTTTGGCCATGTTATACATACATAATAGATGGTTTGTTATTGTTGATCAAAAAATTTTTTAATTAGATTTATATTTACTGAGAAAACTAAAGTTAAAAAACCATTATAAATTTCTCCATTTTTGGGAAACTTGAAGGTCCCATTACCCCTTAAAAAATAAACGAGAGATTTGATTTTGCATAACGATCTCGGAAAGGGTTTTTGAAATTGGAAAAGAACAATTACTTTCAAACGTGCAGAGTTTACAAGACCTAATACACTATTAAATGCACTTATGTGCCTATTATTATTAGAAGAAATTTTGCTTCCGACCGACTGTTACGAAGACATACGAATATTTCCATACGAATTTACGAATATTTCCATACGAATTTACGAATATTTCCATATAGATTTATACATTTTTCTTATGATATACATGTATTTCTCTTTGTCTTGTTAAAACGGCGTTCACTTTCTTTTTCTGGAAGGAAATTCTCTTTTCTCGAGAATTTTGATTATCGAGTTTCGACATCACCTGCGTGACTCCGAGAGATTTCCCACAAGTTGGTCAGCGAAGAACTGGTGATGATGGAAACGTAGAACTCCTACAACTCCCCATCCCAAGGGGTCTTGGAAATGGATGCCGAAATTGAGAGTTCTGCGCTTTCATGATGTATCAAGAAAGGAAATGCTCTTTTCACACGCATTCGTTTTTGTTTTTTTCTTTTTTGGAAATAATTACTGTGAGCCATTTGACTCAGGAAATATTCTTCACGAGTCTAATTAATATTGATACGCATTTCGATAAGTAATGGCGCTTAATTTCGAAAGCATAATTGTTGCCGAAATCGAAGTCGAATAGAATTTTCGATGTCATTATCAAAATATTTCCTCTAAACGAGCAAGTTGATCCACATGACATCAACTGCTCAAAATTAAGAAGTTACGAATTCCAATGTCAGCAAAATCTCTACATTAAGAGAACTTCATTTCCTGAATCTTCTCTCCAAAACGCCAGTTGACAAATTGTTCAAATAAAGATTACGCTCTGCTGTTACTCGGAAGCTTTTCAAAATAACGATAATACTAAGAAAGTAAATTATAAAAGCTACAGACTACTGCAGCGGAGACTGTTTACACAGCGTTCAAGTCAATCACAAAGTTCAGTCACCAGGGTTTAACACTCTAGGATATCGAACAAAAATTGGAAAGTAAGTCTTTAAGACGAAATAATACAACACAAAAATTTAGCTATAGCTATAAAACAAATTTATGAGCAAGATGAAAGCATTTTCCGAAATTGAGTAATGACCCTTAATATAATAATTTGACTCCATTAATAACTTGATTGTTTTGATGTTAATTTAATAAATGTCAAGTCATTAAGCCGATAAACGTGATTGCTGCATTCACTGAAACGAATCCCTCACCTTTTTTACCCTTTCCCTCTTACTCCCCCCACCCCCTGAAATGAAAACAACCTAATGAATACGAAATGGTTTGTTAACTCATTTCAGAATCCATCTGTGGTCAAATTTTATAATTTTATATTTCTTTTTTACCACCATCACTTGCTTCTCCATTCTTCATTTCCTCCATATCCTTATTACCTTGCGACTTGTTTGTTTGTTTGTTTGTTTGGCTTTTTTATGGCGCAAGAGCATCTGGGCTATACTGCGCCAAACATGGTAAAATCAAAGACTGTAGTAAAAGCCAGTACTTTTTAAAAATTTAAAAACGTGCGTATGGTCAGCATGGTCATTTAAAATGTCAGAACTTGCGACTTAAAAATCAACACTATTTTACAATTTGGTGTCCATTGTTTTTTATCAAATGTTTGTTTTTCTACTGATCGTATCGTCTTTCCTTTTTTCAGCCTTCCTTACTTGATAAAAGGAGCAAGAAACTGCCGAAACGTTGTTATTATTTAGTTTAATAATAAAACTACTCCAGCGATAAAAATCTTTTCTCTCTACGTAACTTCCCGGTGATTCGTCATTTCTTAAAAGATTAGTGTTAAAATTAGTGTTAAAATTAGGGTTTCGTTTGCTAGTTATACTAATAACTAGGCCAAGTTCTCTGGCTTTGGAATTATAGTGGGAGGACCACACAATATCCCACAACCCAAAGCTCGGCACAAGGTATTCAATTGTAATTTTCTATTTTCTAGGGAGGACTAACCCCTCCCCAATTCTCCTAGTTACGCTGATGATTTTACTACGATAAGCGTATATTTATGTGGCTATAATTGATAAACGAAGGAACAAAGTGAAAAAAAAATGCGAAATTGAGGTATCTTCACGCAAGACACCATTGCTCCGTGAAATATAAATATAAAAATTTAGGTGCATTAACGAATTGAGGATGCATTTCTCTCTTCTATCTTTATTTATATTATTCAAATTTTTAAATGCACAAACTATCCTTATCCATAGAAGTATATATGAAAACGATCAGATGAGTATAAAAGCTATTTTATGCCATAAAATATTGCGTTACAGTGTCTGCTATTTGGATCCTTAGCATCGCAGTATGGAACTTGCACTTGGAGATCCTTAATTGTGTTGTGTCGAAGATTTAAAGGCGAGGAAAGTCCCGAAGATTCCAAACTCACCCCTAGGGGCACTACCTAACAGCACAGAAGTACATTTCAATGGATAGATTTCTATTCCAAACCTATAATGACCATCTAGGTCATACCCACTCCGCCGTTGCCAGGAGTTGGCGAAGAAGGCTCCGCCAGGGGCGCAGACAATGGGGAGTAAAATGGGCTAAAATAACTCACAGGCGAAAATATGTCCCGAACTAGGGGCGCAACCTGGATGGTTCTGCTAGGGGCGCAAGATCATCTTGATACGGTCCTACCTACCCACAAGTAAATTACTATTCCTAAGGCCTACATAATTCGTTTACCACACTCGTGTGGTACACACAGGGCCTGATAACCGCAAAGGCATCCAAAGGCATAAAAAGTTTTGGGCCCCGCGATTTTAGGGGCCCCAAAAAAAGCCAAAATATTACTTCATTTTTATACATAATTTTTTTACTTTTACCAAATCTTTCCCTAAAAAATACAAATAATTGCAGCGCACTACCATTATGTATTTTTTTTTATTATTGTGTTACCTCTAAACAAAGGACGCACTCCGGTCAAGAAATTTTGTCCCTTAAATAGAGGTGTCTCTTCTTCGGAGGTACATGCGTTGATATGTACATATACTACGGACCAGAATACTCGTCTTTTATTTGGAGGCATCCCTTATAAGAGGTAACACTGTATTTACCTATCCAACTTATGATGAGACCAATGTCCCTCCGTCATGGGCTCAGTTCGCTACTGATGGCATTTCCAAATTTTCGTGATGACAAGGGCCCCAAATATGTGCCTGGCCTAGGACCCCGCGAAGGCATGATCGAGCCCTAAGTACACATAAACTTTTTTCATATTTGTTATTGCTATGTATTATTATTTAAAAAAAAACTCTTAGTGACGTAATTTGTGCATGAATTTTCAGTGTTAGATTCATAGAGAGTACATTCAAAGCAAAGCATTAGATATATGTTAAACTATGAGTATAATTTTCATGCGACATGATCGTCTGACATATGTCAATCTATTGTGTGACTTCCAGTTTATATGTATAGACCTAGTTTATAATCATCGTCTGACTCATTCTTGAATAAATACTATCAATCCATACGTTTGAAATTTTTTACTAACTATTGGATTAATTTGTCCCTAACGTTTAGTAGGTGGTAAACCTCTAATTCGTTTTAAAAATCAAAACAGCTGAAGTAGAGACCATGAGACACACTTTCGCGTTGCTTGATGGCCAAAACTATAACTTGAACAGACGACTGTTATGCCAAGTCTTGGAGGAGAAAGCAGAATTTATGTTGTAGACGCAATTTAAAAGAAAAAAAAATATTTATACTGTACAAACTGATGATTGAGACCCGCTGCCAATTCTTGCAATAAAAATAAATGATGGTGGACATTCTGTCGTCTGCAAAACACACAAATCGCTGGGGCCATATTTCTCAAACAAGTCAAAAAATGAGACATTTAATACGTATATATTTCATTCTCTGCTGTCCCACAAGCTTCTGACGTCAAACAACCCTAGAACTGGAGACACATTTTAAAAATATTCTTCTTTCACACACATAACCGTGACGCTCTTCAGGATATCGCCAAAAATGGTTTGTTGTGGTTGTACTTAAAGTGATACATAGTTTCTAAATCTTCTCTTTGCGCCCAAACAAGGACTTGAACTATTTTCTGTCTAGTTTCGGATCAATGACTTCGTTTTACGTGATAATATTTTTTCAACTTTCCCTTTTCCTTCGTTTTCTTTCGCTTTCTCTTTCCCTTTAAAGCAAAAGCAATGAATTCGAAAGTTGAATGAAGCATTTGTTGGGAAAAGTCTACACCTTTCGCCTTTATTAAAGCTGCATTAGTCCTTTATTGAATAATGCTAATAGGAATTATTATGGATAAAAACTTCCTCTTCATATTATACCTATCACTAAATGCACCCTTTCTCTCATTTATTACTTATTTTATTGTATTGTTGCTTCGTACTCCTTATCTGTCATAACTGGATTTTGTCTCTCGTTTATTATCTAATGCATTTTGTCTCTCGTTTATTATCTAGTGCATTTTGTCTTTCGTTTATTACCTAGTGCATTTTGTCTCTCATTTATTATCTAGTGTATTTTGTCTCTCGTTTATTATCTAGTGAATTTTGTCTCTCGTTTATTATCTAGTGCATTTTGTCTCTCGTTTATTATCTAGCGCATTTTGTCTCTCGTTTATTATCTAATGCATTTTGTCTCTCGTTTATTATCTAGTGCATTTTCTCTATTAAATATAAAATTTTATTTCTCTTTTTCACCCTCGACAAGTAATCTCTCTACACAGCTGTGGTGTTTGTTGTTCCTCTTACCTGTTCATTTCTGATTTGTTCCCTTCTTGTCACTCCGTACATCTGTCTCCGCATTTACATGTCGGTTATTTGCTTCCTTTTAGGGTTGGATTTCGTGATTGGTAATGTCTCGGATCCATTCATTTACTTAGATACGTTTCATTTTTAGTATTAATTTTATTTGTAGAATCCCCACATACCCCCCCCCTTAACTTCTTAATCACTTCTTTCTTTGGCCAGCTTAATAAATGAGCATCATTGAAAAACGAATGCTCCTCTAAAAATGTGATCTAAAACTACAAAGCTTCGCAAAGGCAATGTACATCTAAACGCAAAAAATAAGTATAATTTGATTTCAAAGGAACTTATTGTTACGGAGTTTAGTGTCAATATAAGAAATTTTGTCAAGTAATATAATTAAATCAATATCAGTCAAGTTTCCAGCTATTGTAGTTTCGATGCAAATAAAATTTGAAATTGTATATTTCTTTTATGGACACCTTGTATATCTTATGTAGCTGCTGTTGTATTCCACCTTACTAATAAAGACAAATAAACAAATGCACCTCTGGGGTCAGGAATATCCTTAATTAGTCATGAAAAAGGCGGCGAATGTATTAGTATTAGGTTGCGTCCAAAAAAACAGATTATGATACAAGTACAACAAAGAAAACGCAAGTACAACAAAGAAAACGCAAGTACAACAATGCTGACATGAGTTTAACAAAGATGACACAAGTCCAATAAAAATGACACAATTTTCGGTGTACCTAGTGTCGATATCTTGTTCCCTACCGATGAATGCTAAGAAAAATAATTGAATTACGAATGAAAGGAAACTTACATTTCGAACACACAAAATTTTCTTCAGTAATTATGAATAACGATACTTACAATAAAAGTTTCGAAAAGTTCAATTTCCCTTGTTCGTACTTAAATTTAATCCAGATTGTAACAGAAATCAATCATTTTTCCGATATTTCATATCATATCGAAAACAGTTCAAATGTTTAACGAGAAGGACAAGGAAATGATTTTTTTAAATTAATTTTATAAAATGGATTTTATATTCTCTTGATAAAATAATTTAAGTTTGAAAATCAAAAGCATATATACAGTAGTGGACAAAATTGTGGAAACCCTTTGAAAAAAGATTATTTTAGAGGTTTGATGGCTAATAACACCACTTTTTTTTGTACCAATACTATAAAATTATATATCATTGGAAAGGTAATTTAATCAAGATTGTAATGCAATAACATTTATGAATCGTATTTTAATAGAACAGCATTCATAAAGAAGAAAGGTGATATACA
>QLNU02014802.1:23371770-23394888 GCA_006491805.2 Dysdera silvatica
GAAACCTTGATATAAAATCCGCATTTGGATGTTGATACAAAATCAAATGTGTGACTGTGACGAGATATATAGTGGAGAGATTGACGTGAAAACGTCTATAAGTTCACTCCAGTACTGGGTGATACTTCAGAAACCTTGATATAAACCAAACGTATAGGTGACGATACGAAACCAAATTTGTGACTGTGACGAGATACACAGTCAAGAGATTGACGTGAGTACGTCCCAATCCAAACGTATTTGTGTCCACGGGATTCAATAGAACTCAGAAATAGATTGATGCATTTATTGTTACACCGAAACCCTCGTTAACCTCACCGCCAACGTTCATATTTTTGCGTGCTCTTTGCCTCCTGATCCTCCCAGCAACTGGCAGCGGTATAACCATGGATAGCTGCCGAGATGCTATTTTCAATGAGGTGCGTCTTTTTTTTTTTTTTCATGTTGGCTTTTGCGCGAATTTTGGCCAACATCATTAAATGTTTAAATTTTCTTTCCTTGCTTGAAATTTGTTACTCACTAAAACTAGTTTAATGTCCTAGAATGCACTACAACGCATAGATCTTTTAGCGATCTATCGTTTGAAACTAAAGTCAGCGCTGCAGCAGCTTAAAGTTATGAGCTATACTGATTGGTAATTTCCGCGGACGTCCAAACTGGCCGCTATGTGTTGAGTCCCGCCCCCTCACATACTGCGCATATGCCGGTTAGAAAATGGTAACAAAATCATCCCAGTCGAATTTGTAGTTTCAGAGTTATTCAATGGTTTTTTATCAGCCTGTAAATATTACATCAAGATTGCTGAAATATCACTAGTGAAATATCACTATACTGGAGTGAACTTCTAAATGTTTTCACCTCAAAAATGAACGTTTATTTTAATAACCGAATTAACTGAATCAAAATTAAATATTATCTTATAAAAATAAGATATTTAGCTAATTTTTAATTCGACGTCAATAATATAATTAATTGTTCCTCAGGTCCTACGATGACACAGTGGTAACGCGCTGGCCCATCCGGACATTATCCCCTGTTCGACTTTCAAAGGTTCCAAAAAAAAGACGCTTACTGAGATTAGCTACCCATCGTAGTCCGGGGGTTAATTTCCTACTCTCATGAGAGCTTCGGATTCCTCGGAAAACAGTAAGTCCAGGCGTATATAGCCCTTGCTGTCTTTGTGCAGTAATACTCGCATCCAATAATTGCTCCCAGAGAATTAGCTTCTTACCAAAAATTCCTTTTGTGTCTTTAAATTTTCTCGAAATCTCCCCTCAACACCTTTCCTTCCTATAAAATTTGTTATCTTAGTTAGGATGCTCCAATGTGAAAATTCTTTTTTTTTTTCTTAAGTAATCTTCTTACTAAAGTTAAAACCACGTTGATTAAATTTTTTCCTCTAAAAGATAGTTAAATCATTTGTTTAGAATTATTAATGAAGTATCACGTTTATTTAATTAAAATTTTATTAAACTGTATTTTACTATTTTTTTTACTTAATAAATTAGAAATGTCACGGGAAAATTTGGTATTTTGAGCCAATTTAAGAACTAATTTTAAAAATTTAAACTAAATCCCCGCAACTATGGAACTATAAGCAACATTCACTGAATAACTATCATTGCTTCCTTGTTTGCAAACAATACTTAATTATTCCATAAAAGGGAATATTACAAGCGTCCATTATGCATTTGCTATGAGCCTAAGTGCATTTGTTATTAGCCCAATTTTCTTATAACGATAATCTTCGAACAGAACAATTTTGTTTGCTTTTTAATTCTTATTATTTTTATATTTAATATTTTTGTCTGTTGTATTCAATACTTATTGTATTCCATATGTTTTTGTTATAGCATCCTTCGGTGGCGTCGTAGCAAGAGGGGGGTGGAAGGCGCATGCCAGGAATGCAGGCAGGAGGGGGCATAAAATCAGTTGAAATAATTCACAGGAAAGAATATGCCCCTGGCTGGGGGCGCCATCTGGAGATTCCACCAGGAACGCCATCTGGCCGATTCCGTTAGGGGCGCATGACCCTCTAGATAAGGTAGTGAGTATTAGTAACGGGTTCGTCTGTCGTTCAGTGCACTCGGGTTCGATTTCGATGACATCATACAGCTCGTGCCGTTTCTTCTACTCACCGTAATCTCAGGTTTTGTTCTCTCGACAACAGAGGTTCGGATGAGTTAGAGTACGTTCTAACACAGCATGATCTTTGATTTCCTTGCTTAAACATAAACTTTTGCTGTGTTCAATAATTGTTTGTTTGATTTCAATAGTCAATCAATTTGTTATAAATTTCAATCATTTTTGGTGCGTTTAATACGCTTTGATTATCATAATCATGAAAATTTTTACTTTCCACATTTAATATTCGTTTGAAATTTGCTTCCCAAAACTGTTCAGCAATTCAGATGAGAATTAGCTGGCTTTATTATTCACCAGAACAAGGATCATTTGATCGACGACGTGGCTATTGCCACCAACTTACATCCGGCGTGGATAAGTTTCCTTCACATTCGGTTACACTCTTATTTTCTATTTTACTTATGTCTCAATTTTTAATATTACTTATTTTCTCAATTTTACCCTATTATTTGTGTTTTCTTTTCTTACCTGTTATCTTTATTTTCATCTTTTAAATAATTTCTTCTCATAAAAATTCTCATAAAAATTAAACCCATTTGGTTTTAGTCAATTTAACGTGATTTTAGAAAACGTGGCAAAATTAAAGTTCAGTTTATCATTATTCTAAACTCAATAGTTCCATTATTATGTAAGCTTTTTTGAAGAGGGATAAAAGTCTTCGAGAAAACGTATTAAAGCTGTATTATGAAAACATATACTTCTAAAAACTGTACCCATTGTGTTTTTTTACCAAGATTTTTATTAAATTAAGATTTTATTACCAAGATTACAATTATTTACCAAGATTTTATTAAATATTCAGCACCATGAGTCGCTCTACTTCCACATAGAAGCAGCATCATAATTTTCCAACATAAAGCATACAGAAAGTGTGTTAGGCATATATAATATAGCCAAAAGAAAAATGAAGTACGAAAATTATATCGCATAAATAAAAATCAGGCAACTGTTTTAAAGTTTGTTGGATATTTTCTTCACAAAGTATTATCCCATCTAATCATCTTTCAATGACCGATGTGCTTTACCTTATGCCTAAAAACCCATCAAATTATCTGGAATAACGTGTTATGATATAGAGAAAAGGTTTGCGTATATATTATTACGTCCATGGACTGTACAGTTGTCCCGCATAATGTTTTAAAGTGGCCTGCAAACCCCAAAAAATTCACAAGCAAGCAGGGTTGCCAAGAATGTCGCGCAGACAGCCGACTAGAGAATCAAAGGTTTCGCTGTCAGACAACTGGAGCACCAAAGGTAAAATAAGAATCAAACCGTAAAACGTAGAAGCAACAGAATAAACAAAAGTAATAATACCTCTTCACAAGTGACATAAACGACAGTCCTTTTTAAAACCTAAATATAAATCATGTGTGTTGTTTTTGTTAATCCTTAAAATATCCAAATGTTAAAGTCGCTTTGGAACGTCTGGTATCACGAGGCCCTTTTCAACACCATGAACTGTGAAGGAGAACAAAGGTCTTGATTTATTTCTCCCAGTGTTCCGTGTGGTAGCCATAAATTCTTCAGACTTCTGTGATTTGCATTGCTGAAGTCGAGGTAAGTAAACAATGTCGTGTTTAAGGCTTTCTGGGTTCGACTTAATTAAGGTTTCCAGCCCCAGGCATTTCTTTCCTGTTAATTATTGTTCATTAATCTTGGCCCCGGTGACAGCAAGCAGGCTTTCATCATTATAATTCATTAGCGGTGAGACGTTAGTTAGGAGAGAGAAGGTCATTCGTTTGGTAAGTTTAAAATCATAATTAAATAAATAATATTAGTTTTACTTACTAAGCAAATTAAAAGAGACGTTATTTCCGATTTAAAGTTTGTTTTCGAAACTTATTGTATTGTAGTCTTTCGGTAAATATTTTGATTACATCTTTTGTGGTTTGGATAATTGATCTGCCTTATCATTTAAATAATGCGTGCAATATAGTTATAACTTGCCATAAAATGTGAGACTTGGCAATTAATGTCTCACGAGGGTGTCCAACCCAACGTGCTCGACGAGGATTGGAACAAAGTAGGCGCGTTCGAAAGGTCTCAAGAAATTATTAGACCCATGTCCAAGCTTTTTCCGGACTGGCCCTATATTTCGGAGATATTCCCCCCCCCACAAAGTCTGAAAACAGCCCTATTACAGACCGTGATATTTCATGATTCCGTGAATAGATTTTAATTATCTGCAGCTTTTAATACAGGATATCGAAAATTACTTGATATGTGTTTCAGCAATTTTCCAGTAAAACTAAAAATTTTTAAAATATTGACCTTCAAATCTTAATCGAAACGAAAAATAATCAACCCCATGGTTTTTCAGCAAAAGCCCGAATTGAAGATATAAGCTTCAACGTTAGTTCGAAATCCAGATAGGTTCGCTTGCTAGATATGTATTAACGTACAGAGCAGTTTTGCTGCCTGTAAATAAGAAATGAATTTAAAAGTTTAAAATAGTTATAAAGCATGTTATAATATTTTTTACTAATACATTTAAAACAAATCACGTAGGCTTTTCTGGCCGTTTAAGCGAGCATAATAATTGTTATTTTCCCCTCCGATAAATGAATTCAAAACAAGTTTAAAGAGAAAAATTGTTTGAAAATATAGCAAAACGAGTTGAGACGTATTTGAGCAATTATTATATTAAGTATAGAAATAAAACTGATTTTGTTCGTTAGATTTCGTTCTGTCAATCGTACTGCGAGTATTTTAAGGGGTCACCTTCCTAAATATTATTAATATTAATTTTAAGATATGAAAGAAATTAATCATGCGTTCATCAATTTCAAAAATCAAATTAGATTTAAACCAATTATGATTTTTTATTGATTTGATGAGTTTGTTATTTGATAGTTAATAGGGCTTTGAAAGGACATGCATTTAAAATTTTTGTTATTTTCAGTAATTTGAAATTATGAATAGCACTATTAATCCCTTCAATGTTCATCACTATTTTGAACACATTGTAAACTACGCGTATTCAATTTTTGAAAATGATGCAAATGAAATTATTCCAGAAGAAAAATGTTTAGCTTTCGCGCTTTTAAAAAAAGTTGAAATTTTAATTTCCTCTCTCAATTTTATTGAGGATGAGGAAATAGTTCAAACAAATGTGGTATTGAGGACCCTACGCATGTTCGGTGATTAATGTAAGTGAAAACCAAAGACTTGGATTGCAAGTCAGAATAATGTTTAGTACGAACACTCGCTTCAATTATCGATCGCAATGGGCGAGTGTATCTCTGAAAAAAAATTCACAAAACGTACAAAAACCAACGTCTCCTTCATGCCGCGTACATTCTTTCAAATAATTAAGCTATGAATTGAATGGGTATATAATAATAAATACACAATAAGTAAAATATCCCATTTTCGAACTATTAAAGCTTAACATTTTCAATGCTCGGTTTTGCTGAAAAACCACCAAACAGGGGTTAATTGTTCTCGTTTCACAGACAGATTTGAAGGTTAATATTTCAAAATTTTGAGTTACATTGGAAAATTGCTGGAACACGTATCAAGTAATTTTCGATAACCTGTTTTAAAATCCGCAGATCATTAAAATCCATCCATGGAATCATGAGATATCAAGGTCTGTATTAGGGCTGTTTTTGGACTTTGGGGGTGGGGGCATATCTCCGAAATATAGGCCATTCTGAAAAAAGCTTGGACATGGGTCTGATAACTTTTTGAGACTTTTCAAATGCGCCTACTTTGGTTCCAATCCCCCGTCGGGCACGTTGCGGTTTCCCTCGTTAGTTTAAATTCTGTGTCATATTTCAGTTATTTCTGTAGATGCAAAAGTTCAAAAATTTAATAATACTCTTTCCGTGTCCTCATTTTGTAATACTTACAGATTTTGTGAAATTAAACGAAAGCTGAATATAGAACATCTGCACTTTTAATGAATTCAAACATGTACTACACCAGTATATACACTGGCGGAAAATAAAATCCCAACACCAAGAAGGAATTTTGCAAGATAAACGAAATTTGGGAGGCGTGTTTGCACATCTGAAAGATGATGTCAATTGAAATTTCGCGCTGGAGAGGTAAGAGTGGCGCTAGTAGCGCCACTATGATCATGCAAATCACGTTTGCTTTAAATACGCGATGTAAACTTCGTGAGCGTTATTTATCGTCCGGATTGGACGTTGTGAGCTAGGTTTGAGTTAAGAATGCCTTTAAGTAGACGAAGAAGGCAGTATCAGCAGCTTATTGAACTTGAATGAGGCTGTGTAATAAGGGCTATGAGAAGGTGAGTTTTCTTCCCACGATATTGCAGAAAGACTTGGCAATGATGTATCCACTGTGTATGAGTGTTGGCAGCAGTGGTCACGGGAAGGCCCTGTCTCAAGAAGACCTGGTTCCGGCCGCACACGGGCCACTACTGAGAGAGAAGACCGCCGCATTCGCCGCATGGCTGTATCGCATCGTACTACGTCTGCAGCAGAAATTAGAGCTTCTGTTGGCTTCAGAGTGACACACAGCGAACTGTAACAAATCGATTACTTAACGGACAGCTCTGAGCCAGACGGCCTATAGCATTCATGTCACTAACTCCGAATCACTGCCATATGTGACGTCAGTGGTGTCAAGCTAGAGCTCATTGGAGGGCGGAGTGGAGATCTGTTGTGTTTTCAGATGAGAGCCGTTTCTGTCTTGGTGTCATTGATGGTCGTATATTGGTAAAAAGGAGGCCAGGTGAGCGTTTGGAACCAAGCTGTCTGCGGCGTAGACACACTGGACCTACACCAGGAGTTACGGTCTAGGGAGCGATTTCCTATGACAGCAGGATCACTCTCATCGTTATCCCAAGCACCTTGACAGCAAATTTGTACGTCAGACTGGTTATTGATCCGATTGCGCTGCCATTCATGTGCAGTATTCAAGGTAGTGTTTTCCAACAGGATAACGCTCGTCCTCATACCGCTGCTGTCGCCCAACGTGCTCTACGGAGTGTCGACATATCACCTTGGCTTACCAGATCACCAGATCTTTCTCCCATCAAGCACATATGGGACATTATTGGAAGACAAATCCAGCGTCATCCATAACCAGCATTAAGCGTTGCTGATTTGACTGACCAAGTGCAACAGGCATGGAACTCCGCACCACAAAATGACATACGGTACCCGTACGACACAATGCATGCACGTTTGCATGCTTGCATTGAAAATCGTGGCGACTACAGCGGTTATTAATGTACCACCATTTCGCATTTGAAATGGATCTTCTTGCGCATACTTTTACCGGTAACCTTGAAACTTTAATCAAATAAATATGTTACCTAGACAACTGCTTTGCCTAAATTTCATTCCTCTAAACTCATTGCTTCTTGGTGTTGGGATTTTATTTTCCGCCAGTGTATGTACAATATACCTTGTTAAGGACGGCGTAGAAAACATATTGCCCTTTTTCTAATAAATTGTTATAAACATATAACTTGAAAGTATCCTGCGATTGTGTAAGGTAAGGCATTCCTCTGCTTTCCCCTAAATTCTGGGACTTACCTCGATGAAATGGAACATGTACTTTATTCTCCAAAGCATCTTTGCACAGAAGCATGGCAAACTCCATCATGCTAAGGCATTCCTTACAATTCTAAGCCTTAAATATAAAGAGGGACCTGTCTAGTCTTAAGGAGTGGGCACAAGGAAATTTTAGCAAGGCATTACTACTTTAAGTAATCCATGTTCGCCAGATAAACGCCTGTCTGGACTTTTGTGTATTACTCCATTTCTAAATGTATTAGTGGTATTTATATAAATCGAACACTACGCAGATTAAATTAAACAACAATATCAATCAACGTTTATTGGCGTAGTGATACCAGCGCCGATGTTATGGCGTGATTAGATGGTGAAACGTTCGAAAGAAAATAAATATTTCTGCGTTCGGTGGGACCTGAACCCACGACCTTTCCTTCTAATCACGCCATAACATCGGCGCTGGTATCACTACGCCAATAAACGTTGATTTATATTGTTGTTTGATTTAATCTGCGTAGTGTTCGATTTATATAAAATAAATACATATGCTGCAACGGGCATTTCGATCAATTTAATACCAGTCTCTTTGCAATTTGGTTTAAATAGTAGTCTATGTACTACACCATTCTGCGAAATAACTGGCAACAATATATATACGTTCGTAAAGAGATTATATATTGTCCTTCGTAGCTCAGTGGGTAGAGCCTCCGCCCGGCAAGTGGAAGGTCGTGGGTTCAGGTCCCACCGAAGGCAGAAATATTTATTTTCTTTCGAACGTTTCACCATCTAATCACGCCATACCATCGGCGTTGGTATCACTACGCCAATAAACGTTGATTGATATTGTTGTTTGATTTAATAGTAATGGAGTCAATTGCATTAATTTTTATATTAAAAAATGTTTGTGGTTTTACGGCTCAAAGACTACAGTGGTCATGCTGCGCCGGGACCTACTGTTTTCCTGGACCTGGTTTTCCGAGGAATCCGAACCTCTTAAGGCCTAGGGAACCAAACCCCGGACTACAGTGAGCAGTGCGATCTTTATGAGATCTCTGAGTAAGCGTTCTTTGCACTGCTGGGAGTCGAACCCGGATTAACAGCGCACTAGGCGAACGCGTTACCACACTGCGCCACCGCAGGGCGTATATGGAAATAAAATCCGCTTCCAAAAAATTTCAAAATTTGTATAACTTTTCGAAACTGAAAAAGATATAGTTATTGAAATCTTTTCCCCAGATCACTATATAAGAGGTTGTATCTGATAAAATATCTATTAGAGCCGGAAGATAATACCGTTATAAAAAAATTTCACTGCATGTGTTGCTTAAATACTACGAAAATGACATTCAAAATTTTTAAAATGTTGACATCGGAAAGCAGGTAATGAATTTCATCAGAGGTAGTGTAGGTCATACTGCTCGATAGTCAGCTGAAAGACTTACACATGTGATTGCTTCCTGGTAAATTAAGAAATGTGTGTAGAAACGTTCGTTAAAATTTATAGGGGTTGGACACCTTTAGCGTTCGGTCAGCTACACCCTTTTTCTGTCATTTTTAGCGTATTTCAGTCACGCGTGCTCTACCTCGTTCCAGCAACAATTTCTTATTTCGTATTCTTTCGCGGGCGCTGCACCATTCAGTACCGCCAATGAAGTCGAAGTACGTGACGAATGCTATTGAACATTTGGAATCCAATAACCTTCCTAGCAGCTTCACGATAAAACTTGATATTCATAGGAACGCAACCATTTATCAAATTTGAACTAGATATCGCCTGTCAACCAAGTTCGTTTAAACCGAGTTGGCGAAAACAAAATGGCTGAGTATGGCGAAGGGACTTAATTCCTGAATGGATCGCAATTTAAAACGAAGTATTGGTCTTGGGAACGAAACGACTGGGAAGTTCTAAGATGTTGAAAAAATGGCTGTGTGGTGCCAAACATAAATGCGCTTAAGCTTTTGAAACCTATTTATTACTATTCTTGATCTATACAACTTTAATAAAATCGTGTAATTCTTTACATGTGAGATATTTTTTCAAAACGCTATTTTAACTAATAATTTTATGTAATAACTAATATAATTTATTTTTAAACACTTGGCTGTCACACCTAGGCAAATGCCTTGTGTGTGCCCATTCAGAAATCAGCTACCGCCAGAAGTTCTATATTTGTTCCCGTTGTTCTACCAATTCTTGTGAATTTTTATGAAATTAGAAAATATATATTCTGATTTTATAAAAAAAAATATTTATATTAGGTTGTCCAAAACGTTCATTCCGTTTATATATATATATACAGGATGTCCCAAGGTCGTTTCCAAACTTCTAGGGGTTGTAGAGGACAAATGAAACGTATCGGCCAATGGAACCTATGTCCGAAACGGAACCGGTTTCTCAATAGAGTGAATTTAGTGTATACGTCCACCTCGCGGCTGCGTAACCAATTACATCAATTAAAATATTTTTTCCATACAGAATTTAAGTGATTCACCTAATAACACAGCAGAGACAAAAAATCCGGAATTCCCTTTTCTGATCCGGATCTGTGTACCACATAGTCAGCAATAAGCATAAAAGTGCCTTTTTTAGCACACTGGAAATGAATTGTGAACTGCTAAGTGTATGCAGCAGGTAGAGGACATGAAAATAAACAATTTTTGTTTAGTTACTTTTTCCTAAAATTAGTCGTTTGGCTGCTACAGTGAATTTAGTGTTCGCATCCAGCGCATTCAAGGTTACCACATATGGCAAAATGCGCCATTTAAAGAATTTCCAAAATTATTTAACGCCAACGGACGGCGGCCTGTCTCTGTTTGGCGACTTGGTATTGCCCCCCTAAGTGCTACTTCTCCTGTACACACATATGCACGCAGGAGAAGTAACGCCCCTAGATGATACTTGACCTACATGCATATCTATATAGAGGGAAAGTAGCACGTAGGGGCTCGAAAAATCTGTTGCTGGCCCGATGGAACACTACATAAATAATATTCCATTGCAGTAAACCATACCCCCCTCACCTAACGCCGGCCCTGACTAAAATATGTATTATGAATTATACATAGATTGTAATTAATTTATGTCAGTTTATGTGCATTTCAATAACATTAAATAGCTTCGACATTTTTATCGACATCTGAGATTTCTTTGACCTTGTCAATATTGTTTGACCCCAGTTCGGACCAATGCAGTATTAGACATTTACTTATCAGTAATTACAACACTTCAACACTTAAAAATTCTACGTTCTCATCTATCAGACCATAACCAACAAGTTTAACATAGGAAGTTGTGTTTGGAAATGAAACCGTGCGGTGCTACAGCAACGTGATCAACACGCAAAGAAATCAAGTCGAAAGCGGTGTTAACATGACTTTATTAACAAACTTAAGGCTGCGTTATGAAGGAAAAAGTCATAGTTACATCATAGAAGATGTTCAAAATTCCTTCCATTTTCCACAATACAGGCTTGACAACGTCGCCGCATGGAGTCTCGTACGCATTGAAATTGGCCAAGTTTTTCACGGACACGTGCCGCTGCTTCCACGATCCTGGCGACAAGGTTGAAGTCGGATGTTACAGGTGTGTTGTGTACCAGAGACTTCATGTATCCCCACGGGAAGAAATGCAGGGGTGTGAGGTCGGGGGATCGTGGTGGTCATGCCACTGGTCCGCCTTTGCTAATCTAGTGATGAGGATAGATCCAATCAAGGTAGGCCGGCACGTTCGTGCTGAAATGGAAATTGGGGTGAGGGGCGCCATCATTCTGAAACCAGATGTGTCGACGTGAAGCTGCTGGAACTTCAGCCAACAAATTCGGCAACACCTCTTATAAAAAAATCTTATAAATATAACCACTCACGTTTTTAGGTAATACGCAAGGACCAATTAAAAAGTCACCGATAATACCAGCCCACACATTTGTACTAAAGCGCTGTTGGCTTGCATGGGCACATTCACTTCTTGAGTTGTCGTGCACCCACATATGCATGTTAGGCAGGTTGAGGATACCGTCTCGTGAAAAAGTCGCTTCATCAGTAAATAGAATCGACGATGGAAATGCCCGTTGTGAGAGACTTGTATCCAAATACCAACGTGCGAATGCAACACGTTGAGAATAATCGACTGCGCCCAGTGCCTGTACTCTTTGAATGTGGTACGGGTGTAGATTGTCCTCGTGCAATGTACGCATAACGCTGGAGCGAGACACACCAAGGTCGTGTTCGATTGCTCTTATACTTATTTGCGGGTTCCTCTCAATTTCCCGTAACACAGCTTCTTCTATGAAAGGTGAGCGTGTAGTACGTTGATGGCTGACGAGAGAGGATACATGGAAAGCATCTGCCTCATATAATCTGCGGTGCAATTGTCCAAACAATGAACGACTTGGCAGACGTCTGTTTGGGAAGCGCTTTTGGTACATGCGTACGGCGGCACGTCCATTTCCATCCACGGCGCCATAAACGTAATGCATATCTGCCAATTCACTGTTACTGAACCGATGCATCCTTCTCCTGCAACGCCCTCACCTGAAATGATCCCGCTTCCCCGTCTCCAGTACGCCTGCGAACATCGCCCTCTAACGGTCGCCTTTCCGGACACAACTTCCTATGTAAAACTTGTTTGTCATGGTCTGACAGATCAGAAAGTAAAGTTTGTAAATGTTGAAGTGTTGTAATTACTGATAAGTGAATATCTCATACTGTATTAGACCGAACTGGGGTCAAACAATATTGACAATGCTAAAGAAATCTCAGCTGGGTCGATAAAAATGTCGAAGTTATTTAATATTATTGAAATACATATAAACTGACATAAATTAATTACAATCTATGTATAATTCATAATACATATTTTAGTTAGGCCGGCGTTAGGTGAGGGGGGCATGTTTTACTGCAATGGAATATTACTCATGTAGTCTTCCATCGGGCCAGCAGCGGATTTTTCGAGCCCCTACGTGCTACTCTCCCTCTGTACAGATATGAATGTAGGACAAGTATCGTCTAGGGGCGAAACTTCTCCTGCGTGCATATGTGTGTACAGGGGAAGTAGCACTTAGGGGCAATATCAAGTCGCCAAGCAGAGAAAGGCCGCCGTCCGTTGGCGTTAAATAATTTTGGAAATTCTTTAAATGGCGCATTTTGCCATATGTGGTAACCTTGAATGCGCTGGATGCGAACACTAAATTCACTGTAGCGGCCAAATGACTAATTTTAGGAAAAAGTGACTAAACAAAAACTGTTTATTTTCATGTCCTCTACCAGCTGCATATACTTTGCAGTTCACAATTCATTTCCAGTGTGCTAAAAAAAGGCAGTTTTATGATTATTTCTCACTATGTGGTACGCAGATCCGGATCAGAAAAGTGAATTCGGATGTTTTCGTCTCTACTGTATTATTAGACGAATCACTTAAATTCTATGTGGAAAAAATATTTTAAATGATGTAATTGGTTACGCAGCCGCGAGGTGGACGTATACACTAAATTCACTCTATTGCGAAACCGGTTCCGTTTCGGACATGCGTTCCATTGGCCGATATGTTTCATTTGGTGTCCTCTACAACCCCTAGAAGTTTGGAAACGACCTTCTGGGACACCCTGTATATGTTCCAACTTAATTGCAAATCCGGTTTCTTTCCACGACATAGAGACCTTTTCATTCCACTTTATTTCTTCATTACCCCAGTGCTGGGTTTAAGAGGCTCGCATTCGGCTTATGGGTTTTCGTGATTTGTTAGTGAACATTCCCGCTGTTCTGAGGCATTTATTTTAATGTTGTAAGTTTGTGCCCATGTACGAATATTGTGAAGGTATAATTGTAGTTTGTTTGTAACAAACTTGCAACTGTAATCAGCTGCTCCTGAGTGCCGGATCACTTTATCCTTTTTAAAGTGGTTTGCTCCTACCAACAATTTTTATGTCGCAACGCCCTGTGTCGCATTGTTTCCATGTCAAAAACTTTCTTTTTAATTTTTAGTTCAGTCACCCATAACGTAAGGCGTGGTAACTCAAAACTCATGAAGTCCTCAAGTGGCTATGGGGGGTGGGCTAAGGTGGCTTTAAAGATTATGTGAAGCGGCTTTAAAGAATATAATGTATTTGATATCCAATTGGGGTTGAAGGCGGGCTTGGGCCTCTCGTCTTCCATTTTCCTACGCCTTTGCTGTCAGCCACCGCCCTAAACGCCGGAGAAGAAACATTTGAACTCCGTGTAAATATTCTTAGCTTTCCTAGACTGCAACTCGTAATTTACTTTAGAAGCATTATCATTATTTTGGAAAGTTACGGAGTAGCAGACGATCTTAACCTTTATTGAACGCTTTGTCAACTGGCGTCCAAGACAGGAAGAGCAGGAAATGAAGTTCCCTTAACGGGTTGACTTCTCTGACGTTGGAATTTGTAACTTCGCAGTTTTGAGAAGTTTCGTTTCATTAAAATGCCAACAGAGATTTCCGGGTTTGAATATATTCCCAAAGCACTTGACAGCCTCTATCCTTTAACTTCCGATTCATTTAAGACAAATGATTTTGAGTAACAATGAATGCTGATGAGGTAGTTTTACGACATATCAGTGACGTATAAAAAGGGGGTTTCGTAAGGATCAACAGCCCATTAGTTAATAGAACGTATTTCCTCCAGAACGATATCACACGACCTTCTTTGAAGCCACTCGAGTTGCCCTCATCATTTTCGAATTGTAACGCTATTGTAGCATATATAAATAATGTATTTAATGGAATTTTAACCTTATAGTCTGTCAAAACTGAAGTTATTTTCACGACACTAATAAAATAAAACTAATTATTTTCACTGCAGGGCTAAATTAAAAATCAAAGGTAAATAATAACAAACAATGCACCTTAGATCTGGTTATGTTAAATGAACTCCATCATATTATATTAAAGGCACGTTGCTCTTCTTTGAAATCTGTAAAATATGCGTTAAACATGATTTTAGATACAGTAAAATAATCTTAATACACAGCAAAGGGTTTAAAATTAATAAACCATGCTTGAATATTTTACTTATTTAACTCTCAAACTATACTGAATAAATAGTTGGAATTAAAAAATTAAAAAATATAATATATAAATCGGTGGAACAATAATCACCCATTGTAGAATAATTATATTCTTGCAACATAATTTTAAAACGTGATTTGCTGATGTATTAAATATATTAATAATTATATTAATAATTATGAATCCAATGTGGGTGGTTAAATTGGAGAAAGCTGAGTGGAGTGCTCTGTGATAGGAAAGTAAGCGGAAGGATGAAAGGAAAATTGTAAAAAACTGTGGTGAGACCTGCAACGTTATACAGGGCAGAGAATTGGCCAATTACAAGAGCGCATGAAAGGAAGATGGAAGTGGCTGAGATGAGAATGCTGAGGTGGATGAATGGTGTTACAAGGAGGGATAAAATAAGGAATAACCTAATTAGAGGTACGGCCAAGGTTGGACCCATAGGAAGAAAGATACAAGAACATAGGTTAAGATGGCTTGGGCATATGGAGTGGAGAAATGAGGAATATGTGGGAAAGGTAATGGACAGGCGGGTGGTAATGGGTAAGAGGAAGAGGGGAAGACCACGGCTGAGATGGAAGGATAGAGTGACGGAAGATCTATGAGAGTGTGGATGTAGTAGAGAAGAGGCCTTGAATGGAAAATTATGGAAAGGAAGATTAAAGGACCATAACGCCGACCCCATGTAACATGGGAAATGGCAAAGCGAAAGAAGAAGATTACTGATTATAAAAAATCTCATTGCTGTTAAATAGTCTTAAATGTTTCAGTAGCCACGTGTTACCGTCATCAGAACGAATCACGTCGCTAGCGACACAACGACTTTTTTAACTGCAGTAATGCATTGTCAGTGGCAGCCTAAGGTATTGGGGAGACCTAGGTAGTGTGTATTGCTCGAAGTCCCATGTTTAAAAACGTTCCCCGAAATATTTTTGTCAATGGTAGGGAGGGAAAAGGTACAAAATAAAAAAGCAAATGGAATATGCTTAAATACTGTTTGATCACACTGTACTTGATCAACTACTGTGATATATTTTAAATTGTTAGAGTATACTAATATTTGACTTAAATATAAAAGTTTGTGTCAGGTGTGTAAGGATTTAATATAATAAATTCACTTGCTTCAAAACTATGATCGAAACTGCGATATTCTTTAGTAAACAACGATAATTAAATAGACTATAGTTTAAACGATATATTCTTAAGTAAATTAAATGTTATGGGTCGAATTTGTAGACATTCACGAAGAAATTTCAATGTTTAAATATTTAGTAACCTTAAAAATTCCGCTACAGATGCAATAGCGAGAGGCTTCTGATAAAGCCTGGCGATAGATGCTTACCTAACTCACCTGTACATAAATATGAAGGTACCAATTTTGTAGCAAAGGATTCAACGCGAATTTGTCCAATTTCTACCAATTGGTAAAAAAAACTGTGTGACAGTTTTTGTTTCATAATTAAAAAAAGTTGAACTTGGTATCGAAATCAACGTATTTCTTTATAGAAAACAAGGTCTTAATGGCACCGTATGCTCCCGTTCTTATAAAATAAATGTTTCTTAAGCGAATCTTCTTAAATCGAATATCATGTCTTTGGTTACTGAACGATTTCCGGCCTGAGATTTCCTAACTGAATAGCATGTATCTCTTCAGGAAAAGAATCAGAGTTGATTTACTGCTGGGCTGGTGATTACCTTTTACTTATACTTTTAAATGTACGATATTTGTACGAGGCCTTGTGTGGTTTCATACCTTTTCCCCTAATGGTGTCTCATTTTGACTTTAGGTAGGCTACTTTGAATTCTGATTATAACATTTTTGCACCACTTGCCACTGTTTGCCAGCGATTTTCTTTTCTTTATTTCCTTTTTCCCACTTTTTACTTTGTCTTTCTTTTTATTGGGGAAGCCAGTTTTTATCAGGAATTTTGACAAATCCTTTTCTGGTTCCTTTCCCCTTAAGCCCAGGTTTGGAATCCATAGTTTTCTGGAATTGTATTGATATTATTTTAAATAAGTAACCCAAGATTAATAGAGTTATATTTTCATTTTATAGCAGTTATTGTAATAACGTTGTAATATTTTGTCACTTTTGTAATCTTCAATTTAGCTCTCATATATTATTCAACTTTGTAACTTCTTTGATTATTCCTGTGCTTATAAATAAATTTGTGTTGTATTGAATTCAACTTATTATTTCTGTGCTGTCCAGGTACTTCATTATTTGTGCTGAGTTTGAGTGTGGTGTGAGATGTATTTACTAGTGTTGCTGTTTGGGGAAAAAGAGAATGTGAATTTTCGCCATGGAAGTAGACTCTTAAATTTTTAATTTGTGTGTCGTGTAGGTCTTTCAGTTTCACTTGTCTACGTCCTCCTGCATATCGTGGCAGAGTGTTTCTTTCAATAACTGATGTTGGGTGTAGTTGTCTACATTTCGTCTGTGCCGTTCGTTGTAGGTCCTCTAACTCGTTGCAGGCCTTCTAACTAACAAACTTGTTATTATTATTATTATTATTAAAATTCAAATTAAACAGATTTAAAACAATAGGTGCTAATAATCGCAGAGAAATATATATTTCTCCGAACAGAAAATTCAAATATCAGGTAGTGTCCTTAAATGAATGCGATAGAGACAACAATGTTTACATAATCTGCTTACGTTGGGTAATTATTTCATCAAAGAATAATTCGATAACGTTTAAAGCGCAAAAAAGGTTTATTTTTATACTTTAGCAAACTGAATGACATCATTTACTCCGAAAATATTTAAGGTAACTCGATGAATACAAATTTTAAATGAAGCTAAATCCAATTAATCCCTAGAAACTTTGACGAAACGTCTATCGAATTATTTTATTCTTTGTTATGGTTTATGGAAGCGGAAATTAAAGAACCCAACTCTACTTATGAAAAGACTTTTAAGCAAATCCTAGGATAATAGGGAATTGTGTGATCTATTCGTAAAATTAATAATACTTTTAAAATAAAGTTATCGTGTTATTAAAATAAATAAAAAAATTTTGAGTTGAAATATGAGCGGAGGATAACTGACATATTTAAGATCATAACAAACGATGTTACGAATTTTGGATTTCAATATTTGCAAACATTGCAATTAGCAAAAGTACAATTTCTTACATACTTTTTCTGTTGGGAATTAATAAGTTATGGAATTAGTAAATAATTTAGTTAATTAATTCAATAGCCTCTTTGCAAAATAAATAATAATTTAAGGAAACTGAAACAATAGGGAAAGAATTTACTAAAACTTTCTTACAAAAATATTTTTATATGGAAAAATGAAAGTTATATGGAAAACGCTTTTTTAGATGATGTGAATTTTTCAAGTTGTTTTTACTTCTTCATGGGTGAAAAATAAGCGTCGTAGTTTTTTTTTATACGAAATTCTTTTATTTTGCCTAAGTTTTTAATGCAAGCCTTTCATTATACCGTTTTTTTTCTGGATTTTTATTTGCACCTTATGGCGCAAAAAGAGCTGCGCCAAGAATTGCATATTTTCGAGGAATCCGCTTCTGTTTCATCTAGGTGAGAGATTTCACGGTTTCAAGGGGAGGGGGATTGCAGACTCAAATTGTTAATCTTAAACTATAGCGATATTGATACTGTTAGCGAAAACATACTTACAGGGAGAGGATGCATGGTATGTTAAGATATGACGAAAAGGCTGCATGAAAAAAAACCAAAAACCTGATAACCACAGATCTAGGGAAACAAATGCCGAGCTATGGATCTGTGAAAATAAAACAACAGGCGCTGTATACCTGCCGGAATCAAAATCGGTTTAATTGCTTGGTAGCTAAACGTGTTAGCACTTGGCCACTGTAGACAAACATTTGGTAAATTGCGATAGCAATTATTTTTAAATCTGATTTTTTTTTATCATTTTAATTGTATTTTCGTTTTAATTTCTTCTTCCACCTTTTATATTTTATTCCTCTTATTTTGTTCCCACTTCCCCAATCTTTTTCATTTTTTCCCTTCAATTTTAACTTTCATTTTATTTTAAATCACTTTTCTCTTTCTTTCTCTACCAATAGAGGGCGACACTTGACCATTAATATGTTTATTTTTTCTTATTTTTTCTTATTTTTTCAGTTCTAGCTTTTCGCTGAGATCGTAAACAAGTATCCTTTCTGAAGAAGAAGGATATATCCATCGAAACAATTGTAAACGTTTTTCGAACATATAACTCTCATTGATTGTGTTTTTCTTACTAGTATTTTTCATTAGCGATATTTGCAAATATCTGCTCTACGTAATGGGAGCGCTATTCTCTTCATAGCCGAAATCGCGCTTGCTTTCCTAAAGTGTTGAAGTACAGGGTGGCCATAATTTAACGTGAGGTGTTTAGAGCCTGATAGCGAAAGATATAACGGGCTAAACTGAACCAATTTCAGAAAAAAATTTCAGAAAAAAAACAATTTCAGAATTTCAAAACAGAACTCCTGGGATCATGGGATTTTGATTTCTAAAAAAGCATAACCATAAGCCCAATAAATGAAATAAAAAATAGTTAACATTTTACCACTACAAGGAAAATTGGCGCTGAAATCGCGCAACTGTACATATTTTCTTGCAAAAGCAGCCAAATACTCAATTAGTGAATATAAGAAAGGCTGAAAACGCGTTTATTTGATAAAACTGATGCACTATGCTACCTCAACGTGATCGTACTTTGTTGCAAAAAACCCTATTATCAAAAATGTGATAATACTAATTTCACACAGTTCGGAAATTTCTGACTTTTTTTCCTTTTAAATTAAAATTCCATGTTCCCGGGAGTATGCATACACAATTTTCTTCAGTTTTGTCCAATAGACCTTTCGCTATAGGGCTCTAAACACCATATGCTAAATTATGGCCACCCTGTATGTTTGTCCTTTTTCTTCTACATTTCGTAGTCCGAGATTAGATTTTTTAGGCGAATGAGGTTTTAATCTCTTGGAAAACTACACATCCTGACGCAGCATGATGTTCTCCATCCATTCGCTAAAAAAATAATTAATCACATAGAAATACTACGGAAAGGTGTTTGCTGAACTACAACATTCGCCTTTTCTAAGTAGCACTTCGCCTTGTAGGAAGGTAAATGCACTTAAAGACATGTTATTATGTACGTTATTGTAAATCACTACGTTGGATGAATGAGTACACACATAGGAGCTGACTTGAAAAATTATTGTGGGTTCCAAAAATTTTAAATCGATTGACCCACGCCCTTTTTAAAAGGATGTAAGTGTAATTTAAATTTCATTATCAGATTATCTGGTACAATAAGACACCTGAAATATTTAAAATGAAGCAAATTATAGTTAATTATAGAAAAATATTTTTTCTCTAGATAATTATTTCATGTTCTCCTAAATGTATACACCCTTTAGTGTTTTACGATTGCTTCCAAAATATTCAGACGTGTCCACCCCCTCCCCCCCCTCACTCTAAAAAGAAGTTGACTGAAATAAAAGCTACATTCTTCAGTTGCTCCAGGAGTGTTTGGAAGGAAAAACAAAGTAAGAAGCAAAGAAAAGGGTGGATCCCCCCAGTTGTTGAAAGGTATTGTGGGTCAACTTACTGGACAACATATTTTCGCCATATTTTGGACAACATATTTTATTTATAACTGAAGACTAAACTTTTGTATTTTCTATGAACCCAGACAAAATGAAGAATTTTCTTTTATAAAAGGTCCAAGGAACAGGGTAGAAATAATGAAAATCTTAAAGAATCGATGACGAAAAACTTTGTGCATATATTTCCATATATGTATTTTCCCCACGAGCAAAAATATTAGGGGTTCGAGGAACCCACAACAAAATTATTGAGGGTTCAAAAAGTGTCTCGAACCCATGAAGTCGGCGCCACTGAGTATACACATTACAGAACGCGTACAGAATTATACATACACATTACAGAACATACGCACATACGCATTACAGAATATTTTACGTTACGTATGACATAATTTTAATTTTTCGGGAAAAACTGATCCGAGAATTTCTGTTAAACTTCATCATTTAAGGAATTCAAATTTTTTTTTGTCGTGAGTACTGTTATGGTGATAAAATGTTTTTGGTCTTCATCGAATACAGCCTCCGTGGAAACAAAAAGGGAGAGGAAATAAGGTTAACAAAATAAAAAAAAAGACGTATAAAAACTTTGTAAAAAACGATAAACTTCGTATAAAAAACGACAAAAAAAAATACAAAACCGTGGCTTAGAAAAAAGTGGAAAAAAAATGCGAAGCGTTAGTTTTTACATGTAGAAAAAACAACGTTAATAAGAATTCGGTTTCAACTCTCTCAAATTCCTTCTCATTTCTAATACAAACACAGAAAAGGAAAGTCTTAAGTCATGTGTTTCTTTTCTCAAATAAGATTGAGGATGCATAGCTACGTTAAAAAATAACAGTTGTCATCCCATGACAGATGCCTCCCATCCGTGCTTGGCGACGGTACCATCTTAATCAACGCCAACTGCTTCAACAATCCCTAAAGAAAATCCCAGGAGCAATAACGTTGCTCTTCCCGCCCGCCCATTCTTTGCCACCTTCTTCAAACGAGGAGGGAGAAAACAAGAAAAATTCCGAGACTTTTTTAGGCTTTAAAACAACAAAATCCCAAAACTTATGAACTCTTTTGATGCAGTAAATCTTCAAAGATCTCGTAGAAGTATTTTTGATGGCAATTACTTCCTCTTTCGTTTCCCAAGTAATGACTTGGTAATAAGAAGGGAGAAAGAAAACGTAACGGGATCCTAATTTGATGGCACGAAATGACAGAGCAGGTTCAAAAGAATGGGCTTTTGAAAAATACTTATTTTAGAACTTTAATTCTCAGATAACATGTGCAGAAATAATCAAGTGACATCATTTGTTTCCATTGTATTGTTATATAAATTTAAATACACATACTGTTAAAGATTATACTAATTATTACTTAATATCTGGTGGGAATTTCTTCTTAGATAATAGAGATCGTTACCTTTAACCTTCTGAAAATTATCCAAATTAAACTGGAGCTGTTATATTTAAAATTAAACTTGAAAAAGTTGTTTTGAATTCAAACTGAAAATTATCTAAACTCAAATTTGAAGTAATATGATATTTAAGATTTCCAATATCCAATAAGTTATCCAATATCTAAGCCTTTTTAAACATAAAGTTATCTAATGTCGAAGTTTTTTTAAACTAGAATTTATTTAATACTTGTGCTTTTTCTTTAAATGGAAGTTACATAAACTTCTGTTCAGTTAACTTTCTTTTGGAAATACGCATTACAATCTATATGCCGCAAGGAGTTTACTTTTTACTACTTTTGCGCACAATGAAATATCCAATATTTATAGCGTATTTTTTTTAGCAGAATACACAA
The DNA here is from genome assembly GCA_006491805.2 of Dysdera silvatica. Lineage (NCBI taxonomy): Eukaryota > Metazoa > Arthropoda > Arachnida > Araneae > Dysderidae > Dysdera > Dysdera silvatica. The sequence goes on from QLNU02014802.1 coordinate 23,393,826, forward strand.
TTTTAGCATACTTATAATAATAAATTTATTCTCTACTTGGCTCACTATATATAAAGCAGAGTATGAAACCGTTTACATATTGTAGCAAGTCCCAGAAAAAATTTTCGCCCCAAAAAACTTTCCAGCCAAAATTGTAGTATTTGCAACGTATTTTACAGGAAATTATGTGACGACATTTGCGACCTTTTGACCTGGTTTCCGTAAATATTGTTCTGCTGTTGTTTTCACTTTATCTGTCAGCAATAAAACGGTAAGGTAATGATTTTTTGTAAATACAACAATAATAACTATTGTTGCATTACCACAGAGATCCTATATGTTCTGAATTATATATTAGGGACCATGAACATACATGTGAACATGTACATACCATGAACATGTATGTGTAGAATTCGTCAGCTTTGTTGCGATTGTATGGATTCTACGCCTATAATTCCGGTGAATTCAGCTAATTCTAGACAGTTGCCTGAGTGAGCCCGACGTCCGTTGACATTAAATAATTTTAAAACTTTGTGAAATGGCGCATTGTAGCCATTTATGGAAACCTTAAATGGGGTGGATGCAAACACTAAATTCACTGTAGTGCCCGAATGGTTAATTTTTGGAAAAAATATATACTGAACAAAACACGTTTAATTCAATATTCTTTAACCTGTGCACTTACTTAGTAGCTTCCGATTCTTTTCTAGTGTGCTAAAAAAGGCAGTTTTAGGCTTATTTTCACTACATAGTAACACAGATCAGGAACAGGAAACTGAATTCCGGATTTCTTTGTCCCTTTTGTATTATTAGCTCATTTACTTAAATTATGTATCAAAAATTGTATTTAATTCATGCAATTGGCTACGTAGCAACGTGATGGGCATAAACAGTAGTTACGCTCTACAGCCAAACCGGCCCCTTTGCGGACACGGGGATATGGGCAAATATGCCTTATTTGGTGTCCCCAGCAACCCCTTTTATTTTGTCGGGAGAGTTCAGGACCACCCTGTATAGATCAAAAGTAGCTTAACCCTTAAATGCCCTAAGTTTCAAATTTGATACCGGACTTTTAAACAGTTAA
>QLNU02014802.1:23394988-23448501 GCA_006491805.2 Dysdera silvatica
CAACAGAGATTTCCGGGTTTGAATATATTCCCAAAGCACTTGACAGCCTCTATCCTTTAACTTCCGATTCATTTAAGACAAATGATTTTGAGTAACAATGAATGCTGATGAGGTAGTTTTACGACATATCAGTGACGTATAAAAAGGGGGTTTCGTAAGGATCAACAGCCCATTAGTTAATAGAACGTATTTCCTCCAGAACGATATCACACGACCTTCTTTGAAGCCACTCGAGTTGCCCTCATCATTTTCGAATTGTAACGCTATTGTAGCATATATAAATAATGTATTTAATGGAATTTTAACCTTATAGTCTGTCAAAACTGAAGTTATTTTCACGACACTAATAAAATAAAACTAATTATTTTCACTGCAGGGCTAAATTAAAAATCAAAGGTAAATAATAACAAACAATGCACCTTAGATCTGGTTATGTTAAATGAACTCCATCATATTATATTAAAGGCACGTTGCTCTTCTTTGAAATCTGTAAAATATGCGTTAAACATGATTTTAGATACAGTAAAATAATCTTAATACACAGCAAAGGGTTTAAAATTAATAAACCATGCTTGAATATTTTACTTATTTAACTCTCAAACTATACTGAATAAATAGTTGGAATTAAAAAATTAAAAAATATAATATATAAATCGGTGGAACAATAATCACCCATTGTAGAATAATTATATTCTTGCAACATAATTTTAAAACGTGATTTGCTGATGTATTAAATATATTAATAATTATATTACTAATTATGAATCCAATATGGGTGGTTAAATTGAAGAAAGATGAGTGGGTGGAGTGCTCTATGATTGGAAAGTAAATGGTAGGATGAAAGGAAAATTGTACAAGACTATAGTCAGACCTGCAATGTTATACGGGGCGGAGACTTGGCCAATTACAAGAGCGCATGAAAAGATGATGGAAGTGGCTGTGGTGAGAATGTTGAGGTGGATGAATAGTTTTACAAGGAGGGATAAAATAAGGAATAATCTAATTAGAGGTACGGTCAAGGTTGGACCCATAGGAAAAAAAATACAAGAACATAGGTTAAGATGGCTTGGGCATATGGAGCAGAGCAATGAGGAATATGTGGGAAAGGTATTGGATAAGCTGGTGGTAATGGGTAAGAGGAAGAGGGGAAGACCATGGTTGAGATGGAAGGATAAAGTGACGTAAGATCTGGAAGAGTATGGATGGAGTAGAGAAGAGGCATTGGATAGAAGATTGTGGAAGAGAAGATTAAAGGACCATAACGCCGACCCCATATAACATGGGAAATGGCAAAGCGAAAGAAGAAGATTACTGATTATAAAAAATCTCATTGCTGTTAAATAGTCTTAAATGTTTCAGTAGCCACGTGTTACCGTCATCAGAACGAATCACGTCGCTAGCGACACAACGACTTTTTTAACTGCAGTAATGCATTGTCAGTGGCAGCCTAAGGTATTGGGGAGACCTAGGTAGTGTGTATTGCTCGAAGTCCCATGTTTAAAAACGTTCCCCGAAATATTTTTGTCAATGGTAGGGAGGGAAAAGGTACAAAATAAAAAAGCAAATGGAATATGCTTAAATACTGTTTGATCACACTGTACTTGATCAACTACTGTGATATATTTTAAATTGTTAGAGTATACTAATATTTGACTTAAATATAGAAGTTTGTGTGTAAGGATTTAATATAATAAATGCACTTGCTTCAAAACTATGATCGAAATTGCGATATTTTTTAGTAAACAATGATAATTAAATAGACTATAGTTTAAACGATATATTCGTAAGTAAATTAAATGTTATCTGTCGAATTTGTAGGCATTCACGAAGAAATTTCAATGTTTAAATATTTAGTAACCTTAAAAATTCCGATACAGATGCAATAGCTCGAGGCTTCTGATAAAACCTGGCGATAGATGCTTACCTGACTCACCTGTACATAAATATGAAGATACCAATTTTGTAGCAAAGGATTCAACGCGAATTTGTCCAATTTCTACCGATTGGTAAAAAAACTGTGTGGCTGTTTTTGTTTCATAATTAAAAAAAGTTGAACTTGGTATCGAAATCAACATATTTCTTTATAGAAAACAAGGTCTTAATGGCACCGTATGCTCTCGTTCTTAGCAAAAATGGGTGTTTCGTAATGAAGCCATACTATAAATCAGTATTGCCAAGGACATCGTTTGAGTTCAGTCGTTCGCGGTGAAGATTTCCCAGAAAAGATGCGTGTGAAAAAGGCATTTCCTTCCACGGGACATCGTGAAAGAGCAGAGCTCTCAATTCTGGCATCCATTTACTAGACCTCTTGGGATGAGGAATTGTAGGAGTCCCACGTTTTCATTACCCTCAGATCTTCGCTGACCACCTTATGGGAAATCTTCTGGAGTCACGCAAGTGATGCCGAAACTCGATAATCAAAATTCCCGAAAAAAGGGAATTTCCCTCCAGGCTAAGAGCGCGAATCGTGTTTGAACAAAACAGAGAGAAAAGTGGAAAACCCATATATCCATTTGAAAATAAGACATTTGCGAAATCGTAGGCAAATTAATTTAGTTGTAGTAACAAGAGATACATAAGGATATTTAATCTTCAGCATATGCTTGTTTGAATTACGTTTTTGTTAGCTAAAAAATCATTTTAGGTGTATTAATGTAAAACACAAAACAAAGTAAAATCGCTGAGCTTCTCTAATTGTAAAACAAACATGGAGATTTTGTCTTAAAAATATATACAGGGAAAATCAGATATAGTGAACACGTATATAACGCATTGACGGCCATAACAAATGAATGATTTCGTTTAGTTTGGTTTGATACATATCGAATGCCATGAAGATAGCGAACCATTTCAAGGCAATGGCAAGCCAAGATGTTTCTCTAAAATTTAATTTTCCTCTCTACATTTAGAAAGTTTCGAATTTTTGTTTACTTCTAAAAATATATTTTGCTTTGTGAAACACATAAAGAGTAAATTTCAGTAGCATCTTGATCGTTTCGGCATTGAAAACAAAATGCATTCCTACAATTGCTATTCGACTGGTCTGGAAAATCGCTAATTTTCATAATGCTCAAGATGAAGTAATATAAGTGCTATTATAAAAATTAATCTATCTCTCTTTTAAGACCTTAATAGTAATAAAATAACAGTCAACTTATTTATTGCATGAGTTATAAATTATGCATATGAATTACTAACAGCTGTACAAAAGTACGTTTCTTGAAAAATGATTACAACGAAATAATGGTTATAGCGAAGAAATTTTCCGATCTTTTAATGATCGTTATATCCCCGAGTTAGACACTATTTTAATTTACACCATATTTAAATTAAATATCCTAATCTTAAAGAATTCCTTCCAAACATGAGGATGGGTATTAGTTTATTTCGAATTCTATGCAAATTTAAAAATGAATTTTTTAAAAGGATATATTTTTTAGAAGGATATATTTCCCGCTTCCCATTCTTCTTGCTTCTGGGAGTTTCAAAGATTAAAAAGTTAATTTCAAATTATAAATCTGTAGATTTTTAAAAAAAATATATCATTATTTTTAATTTCCCATAAAGAACAATTATAAACATCAGTGAATATATATTTCATTCTAACAATTGAAAGAAAAATCTGTTTCATACTTTTGAAATACTTTTATTTTATTTGAATTGAGCTAAAATAACACAAAAACTCATAGTTTTAGCCCAGCTCTTCGTCATTTGAGTATATTTCAAAACTATCATATAAATTCTTTTCATCAGGGTAATAAAACGACATTAAATTTTGGCCTGATCTGTTGCTCTTTTTCTCCCAATAACTTCATAAACAACTCCACTCACATGACGATGAAAGTGGTATCATTCCTCGTGAAATTGCCGAAAAGAATTGACGGAGGCTTTGGAATTTCCGCGTTATTTTTTGTAAATTGTTTCTGTCAGTTGTCTTTGAAATACGTTTTGAATACTTTGATGGGCGAAAATTGGATTCCGTTAGAAACGTCATAAGAAGATATTGAGTCAAAGATAAACTAGTTACAGCCAATAATGGGAAAACGATACATCACGAAATGTAGAGTTTATATCTGTCCTCTAATATGTTTAACATTTTTTTCATTTTTATCATTTTATGCAAATAAACGTGAAGAACAGAAAAGTGTTTTATTTTTAATCAGATTTTAAATCTATGATTGCACTAAAGAGCTACTTCAACAGCCTTGTGTTTTATTGAAGAGCAGATAGCATAAAATTTATTGCAAGTTATCTTTTAGTTAAAATTCAAAGTATTTTTTTTAAGTTGGATGAATTTTTATTGCTTTTTTTAGAATAGTGTTCTATATTATAAAATTTATAGCACATACATTATTAATAGTTGAAAGATTTCTTTTCTTAAATGTACTCCAACTTAATTTTATATCTAATATACACAATTATTTTCACACTTCATTTTGTTAATATTCTATGTTTGCATATTTATACAAATGCATATGTTATCCCTTTAAATAAATTAAAAACGTTAGTTTTATTAGGGAACTATAATTATACTAAAACGGGAAGAGTATCTACTGAACGAAATTTATACATATTGAAGGAAATATAATTTTTGCTACGATACGTAAATAAAGAAAATTAAAGGATGCTCATTTGTCATACCTATACCAAAGACTATTGTGTATAGTGTCCACCTGTCTAAGGTGACCATTGCATTCCAGTCCTAAAGGTGATCATTACAGGCAGGTTTTACTGTGTATATATATACATACAGGGTGTCCCAGAAGGTCGTTTCCAAACTTCTAGGGGTTGCAGAGGACACCAAATGAAACATATCGGCCAATGGACCCATGTCCGAAACGAAACCGGTTTCGCAATAGAGTGAATTTAGTGTATACGTCCACCTCGCGGCTGCGTAACCAATTACATCAATTAAAATATTTTTCCCACACAGAATTTAAGTGATTCACCTAATAATACAGCAGAGACAAAAACATCCGGAATTCACTTTTCTGATCCGAATCTGCGTACCACATGATGAGAAATAATCATAAAGCTGCCTTTTTTAGCACACTGGAAATGAATTGTGAATTTTTTTATTTATTTTATATAAATCGAACACTACGCAGATTAAATCAAACAACAATATTTATTTTCTTTCGAACGTTTCACCATCTAATCACGCCATACCATCGGCGTTGGTATCACTACGCCAATAAACGTTGATTGATTGACATTGTTGTTAGAATTGTGAATTGCCAAGTATATGCAGCAGGTGGAGGACATTAAAATAAACAATTTTCGTTTAGTCACTTTTTCCTAAAATTAGTCGTTTGGTCGCTACAGTGAATTTAGTGTTCGCTTCCTGCGCATTCAAGGTTACCACATATGGCGAAATGCGCCATTTAAAGAATTTCCAAAACTATTTAACGCCAACGGACGGCGGCCGTTCTCTGCTTGGCGACTTGGTATTGCCCCTAAGTGCTACCTCCCCTGTACACACATATGCACGCAGGAGAAGTTTCGCCCCTACGCGATACTTATCCTACATTCATATCTGTATAGAGAGAAAATAGCACGTAGGGGCTCGAAAAATCCGCTGCTGGCCCGATAGAAGACTACATGAGTAATATTCCATTGCAGTAAAACATGCCCCCCCCCCTCACCTAACGCCAGCCGTGACTAAAATATATATTATGAATTATACATAGATTGTAATTAATTTATGTCAGTTTATGTGCATTTCAATAACATTAAATAACTTCGACATTTTTATCGACATCTGAGATTTCTTTGACCTTGTCAATATTGTTTGACCCCAGTTCGGACCAATGCAGTATTAGACATTTACTTATCAGTAATTACAACACTTCAACATTTAAAAATTCTACGTTCAGTAGTAGAAGAAGCGTTCGGGCCAGCAGCAGATTTTTCGAGTCCCTACGTACTACTTTCCCTCTGTACAGATATGGATGTAGGACAAGTATCATATAGGGCGAAACTTCTCCTGCGTGCATATGTGTGTACAGGGCAAGTAGCACTTAGGGGCAATACCAAGTCGCCAAGCAGAGAAAGGCCGCCGTCCGTTGGCGTTAAATAATTTTGGAAATCCTTTAAATGGCGCATTTTGCCATATGTGGTAACCTTGAATGCGCTGGATGCGAACACTAAATTCACTGTAGCGGCCAAACGACTAAATTTTAGGAAAAAGTGACTAAACAAAAATTGTTTATTTTCATGTCCTCTACCTGCTGCATATACTTGGCAGTTCACAATTCATTTCCAGTGTGCTAAAAAGGCAGTTTTATGATTATTTCTCACTATGTGGTACGCAGATCCGGATCAGAAAAGTGAATTCCGGATGTTTTTGTCTCTGCTGTATTATTAGGTGAATCACTTAAATTCTGTGTGGAAAAAATATTTTAATTGATGTAATTGGTTACGCAGCCGCGAGGTGGACGTATACACTAAATTCACTCTATTGCGAAACCGGTTCCGTTTCGGACATGGGTTCCATTGTCCGATATGTTTCATTTGGTGTTCTCTACAACCCCTAGAAGTTTGGAAACGACCTTTTGAGACACCCTGTATAGCACAACACTATGTGGAAAGCCAACATTCAGGGTCGAGTTACACATAGTGGAACTTCAACACCTGTGTCGGGAGCGAGCTACAGTCTATGACGGGCGCCCAGCAAGGAAGGCGCCGCCATAGGATTGGTGCTGATAAAATGTTTGGTAAAAAGTATCTCTCCCGAATTTACAATATTGCAGACACTAATGGAGGTAAGTTTAGTGGTATTTATTATAACCGAAAAATGCGAAATGGTGATAAGGACATGGTTAATTTATTCATTATTTTCCAACTCCATCTTCTACATTTGTTGTGAACTTTTTACTTTTGCTAATAGTATTGGCCTCATCAAAGGATATGATAATTAGGGAAGCGTAGTCAAAATTTTACATAAGCGTGAAACCAGTATGAGGCAAATGAAGTGTTTTTTAAAATGGAAGGCACTTCAAAAGGATCTGAAAAATAGATCAGCTACTGACTTTCAAACTCAGAACACGTACAAAACTGAAAAAAACATTAGTCAAATGTTTTAGTAAGATTATTTGAAATAGTCGAGTTCTTCGGTACGTTCTCGGACAAAATACGGCATTTTGAGAATCATCAGATGTATTGTATCAAAGGGAAAAGTGAAACTTTCCAAAACTAATGGATCCTTTTGTAAGTTTGACCCTGCAATGGAAGCTCATGTAGAAAGAGCTCTGCGGCAAAAATATTGCATTCACTATTTATTAAATAAAATATATCAAATATTGATAATTCAATCCTACGAAAAAATTACTATGATTTAGAAATTCTTTTAACATGTGACGACAACAAAAATATAAATAATATAGAATTTTGTGATGAGGTATATGCTTTTAAGGGCATTTCTATTGAAGGTAAATTAAAACTTGAAAACACTCTTAACGTTCTTCAGTTAATTGCATCTAATGGTTTATCCCTTCCTAATTTAACAATTGCATTTAGAATATTATTGACCATTCCTGTAACTGTAGCAAGTAGTGGATGTTCATTTTCAACAATGAAATTAACTAAGACATATTTAAAAGCGCGCATTTCATAGGAGCGGCTTGTAAATCTTACATTAGTATCAATGAAAAATGCGTGTGCGCTACAATAAATGTATTTCATGTATTTTACGTATTGGGATACTGCCAACATAAAAAAACTGGCACGATTCGGAAGAAAATTACTCAGGAGGTTTATTCTACCCAAATGATTCATATCGAACAATGCTATTTACAATGATAGCAAAATTATACCATTTGAAGAACACCTTACTACGCTTCGAAAACATACATTTACCAGATTTGATAACTATCCAAATTCTACCATGTTTTCGAACTTGTTCTCTACAAGTAAAGTTCTGGCTCTTAGATGATAGCACCTTACCTACCACCTTATTTTGCAAACTTCTCTACTACGATGTATGTTCAACGGTGCATGACGGTGGTGCAGAACGGTGATGTTTATCAACATATTGTTCTTCATATTCAAGACTCTTAATATGTCTTCTAAAATTTTTATCGAACTAAGTTCTAAAGCTTCATGTTAAACGATCTTTTCTACACAAATATTATAACCCTTATTATAACCCTTATTACTTATATTAAATATTATAACCCTTATTACTTATAAGAAATTATGTTGTTTTTACCGTGGAGCCCGGCGAAACATTATAACTTGAAAAAAAATAGATGTATTTATCATATAATAATGTTAATTTTTATTCTGTAACTAACTATGAAAGCAAGAAAGATGATTTATTTAAATATGAATGTAAGAAAGGTGATTTCGCAAATATAAAAGCAAGGAAATTAACTTTACAAATATGAAAGCAAAAAAGATAACTTTATGAATAAAGCTGTAATTCAATAAGTTTTCTCGCTTGTTTATTCGACAGAACTAAGGTTCATTCATTTACTCATTCATTCAATGTGATTATTTCCGTATTACACTAAAATGTGGCCAGTATAATTTCAGATGATTTTTATTTTCCGGTTGAGGAGAGAGTATTCAAATCCACCTTGCATGCGGACGCGAAAGAGCCTCGCACCAGCTCTGGAAACACAGCTCTGTCAAAATTAACCTCACTCTTATATCGGTGCTGAAAATTAAATACCAAAAATAAACTCCTCCTTTACAAAGCCTACGTGCGCTCCATCGTCACCAATATTGCCTGATGACCGAAAATGATTAAGAAAATTGAACATTTGAACATATACTACCCAGGAAATTACGAACTCACCCTCTGTTGTAAGAAACTTACAAAACTTCCTTGATAGTCAACTCTCCCCAATAGAAACCGTCATTAAAGTTTTGCGTATCAAAATATGTGACAGGATTAACTTCCATTCGAATCTTACCCTAAATTCCTCGGTTCTACATGCAAGAAGATTTCTACTTCTCAGACCACCGCCTTCTTTAGCTTTGCCTATTGCAAAGGAAAAATTAACTTGCGTTCCTGCGTCAGCAAATTAAAAAAAAAAGCTATGCAAATGGTAAATCTCAGAAATTACGAATAACAAATACATGTATCACTTCTCGACACAAATAGAAACTTCGTTGATCCCCATTTTTAACGAAAACTAGTGGTTTAACCATCACATATCAGAGACATCGGTTATCCCGAATTGTAAATTTTCCAGCTTATCGAGTCTTGGTTGTAGTTACAACACTCTCGCGTTTACATTTCACCACTGCATCACCCATCGTTGCATGGAGCACCTGGAATTTACCTGAAATCTTATAGATCGAAAACAACCGAATCTGTGGGCCCCCAAAAGTCAGTGGTCCACTCTCCATCGCTAAACTCGCGTTGTGCTTTCATACAGACAGCTGTGTCAATTATGCACATTTATTTAACGCTCAGGTTTCTTTGTAAGGTAACGAGGTAACGCTTATGAATGATCCAACTGCTCTTTTAGTAAGTTTCCGGTGATTAATGGCCATACTGTGTATATAAGATATGCACACACCTATGCATAATATACACACACATGCATAATATACACACATATGCATAATATGCACGCACATATGCACACACACGCATAATACACACATATATGCATAATACACACATATATGCATAATAATCACACACATACGCATGCACACATATGTATAATATGCACATATATATACGCACACACATAAGCACACAAATATGCCCACACGCACACACATATATACATAATATGCACACGCATGCGCACTCAAATATGCATAATATGCACACGCATACGCACTCAAATATGCATAATATGCACACACATACGCATACACGTACGCACACATATATACATAATATGCACACGCATACGCACTCGAATATGCATAATATGCACACACACATATGCACACAAATATGCATGATATACACACACATATATGCATATGTAAAAATACAGTATATGCGATTTGTTTCCAAAATATTCCATTCTCTATACGGAAGGAAAGAAGCTACAGAGCTTGCATCTAGGAGTGGCAATTTTCTAAATTCGTCACTGGAAGTAAAGAATGTCAATAATAAGGAGGACGAAAATAATATTATTGAAAAGTTGTAATTATATTTTACCTTTTATAGCAATTGAAAACCACAGTTTGTATAGTGCGGAAATTACATTTTATCAAAATCAAATATTTGGGCGTAATTTGGCTATAAACAGTAATATGCACTACCGTCTAATTTTTTTTTCTAAAACCACATCGTTAATCTTTCCATACGAAAAAATTTATTCGTTATAGCATCAATTTTCTTAATCCTAATTATTACAGTATGAAGCAAACCTGCACTCCATAATGTTTAAACGCATGTTGTATCAGTGATTTAGGAACGTTTAGAAAAGGTCGATACTAACTTAGGCGGACAACAAAGACACCGAGCTGTGAAGGAAAAGCAAAATTGAAGTAGTGGACGCAATTTAAAAAAATATATATATTTGTACGGTACAAACTGATGATTGAGACTTGCTGCCAACTCTTGTAATAAAAATAAATGATAGTGAACATTCTATCGCCTTTTTTCTTCCGCTGGAAAAACACACAAATCGCTGGGGCCATATTTCTCACAAGAGTCGAAAAATGAGACATTTAATACGTATATATATTTTATCCGCTGCTTTCCCAGCAATCTCCTGACATCAAACAACTCTCAAACTCGAGGTGTATTTTAAAAATATTATTCCATCACACACACATAAACGTGACGGTCTTCGGGAAATCGGCAAAAATGGGTTGTTGCGGTATTACTTAAATTGATTCATGCCTCCTAAATCTTGTCTCTGCGCACAAACAAGGTCTTGAACTATTTTCTGCCTAGTTTTGGATGAATAACTTCGTTTCTCGTGACAGCGTTTTTTCGGCCTGTCCTTTTCCTTTGTTCTCTCGTCATCGTTTGGAAATTCACGCAATGACTTCGAAAAGTGAATAAAGTGTTTCTTTGAATAACCCTACGCCCTTCACTTTTATTAAAACCACATTTCTCCTTTATCAAATTGCACTAATAACTGTTGTTTTACATTAAAATTACTTATTGTATTTTATCTAGTATTTTATGCATTTTTCCTTCACATATTACTCATCTGACTTTGCCTGTTGTTTAATATTTAACTACGCCTTATTTATTACTAATTGAATTGAATTTACTGCATCTTGCCTGCATCTTTACTTATTGTAGTGCTATATTTATTGTTTATCGCCTACTGTATTTTATTTAGTATCGTCTTCTAACAGAATTTTTTATTACTTATAGCGTTTAATTACTCACAATGCTTAATTACTTGTTATTTATTTCAATTTATGTATTTCAAAAAAGTTGCAATTCTTTTACGGGTATTCTTTTGAAAAACAGTCAAACCACTTCACAAACTTTCACAAACTGTGCTCTAAATTGAACCCAGTCCGTGTTGACAACCACTACCGTAAGACATCTGATCTTCTTTAGAAAATCTGACGTTTATTATTATTATCGTTTATTATTATTATGACGTTTATTATTATCGATTATTGGACATCGATGCAACCTTATCTGGAAATACAGTGCCGCTCGCTCGGCCAACTTTTCCAAAATTCACACATGCACACAAACACGCACACACATAATATTACAAAGAATTAAATAATAATAATAATTTTTTTGGTCTCAAAGTTACAGATGTGTATAACCTCAGTGGTATACAATGAAATGTGCTATTTACTATAATAGTATAAGATTTTCTTTATATTAATACAGAGAAAAACAACACAGCTCGTAACCCCAAGAGGGATCATTAGGAAAAATAAAATATTCAACTTGCTAAGGACTCTAACTGAACTGCACGCGCACTCCCTCCATTAAAAACAATTAGACAATGTCGTGATATTTATCATTATCTGTCTATTAGTAAGCCTCCTAGAGCCATGCCCGTATCCAGAGGGGGGATCTTAGGGACCGGTCCCCCCCGAAACTAAATTTTTAATGGGACTTGGCTACGGCCTTGCATGCGGTGTTTTGTATCCATTGCGCTGCATTGTATCGACATATGCTGTAAAAATTTTTGACCCGCCCCCCCGAAATTGAATCGTGGCTACGGTCTTGATTGAACGATATTTTCGCTTCCGGTCACTTAAGTATTATAATATACAAATTTCATTGTACCGTAAAACCTCCCTAAGGCGACCACCGTCTATTCCATGAAAAAGCGGTCACTCATGGAGATTATCTCTGAATGGAGGTAAATTTAGTATTAGGTTTATATGGCTGGTGAGGAAACCCATTTCCAGAAAAAGTGATAATTAAGGGAGGTGGTCGTTAAGAGAGATTTTGCTGTATATATTTTTTTTAATTCCAAAACATTTATTATTTATTTTTGTTGTTTAAATGGAGCTTTGCACGTTTTAATTTTTTTTAAATGTTTATGTCTAATATACACCTATGTATTTATATAAATCGAACACTACGCAGATTAAATCAAACAACAATATCAATCAACGTTTATTGGCGTAGTGATACCAACGCCGATGGTATGGCGTGATTAGATGGTGAAACGTTCGAAAGAAAATAAATATTTCTGCCTTCGGTGGGACCTGAACCCACGACCTTCCACTTGCCGGGCGGAGGCTCTACCCACTGAGCTACGAAGGACAATATATAATCCCTTACGAACATCGGAGCTGGTATCACTACGCCAATAAACGTTGATTTATATTGTTGTTTAATTTAATCTGCGTAGTGTTCGATTTATTTAAATACATATGCTGCAACGGGCATTTCGATCATAATTTTAATCATAATTAGCCTAATCATAAAAACTCAATCAAATGTTTGGAAATTAAAAATAATTAACTAAATAAAACTAAGAACTGAATACAGCGTTACCTCTCAATAAGGCACACACACACGAGACAAAACGTGTTGTCCCTTAAATGGAGGTGTCCCTCCTATATAGGTGTTTCTTATGGAAAGCGACACTTTTTAATTAATATGTGTAAGTGTCAATTTATATTTATTTGAAGAATTGGGTGTATTTTTGTCTCATTGTGGTATTGTACTTCCCCTACATCTAGCGAAACTCCAATAAAGCAAAATACACGTTATTCATAACGTATAACATATCCATGTATATTAACGTGCTAGATATACTTTAATTGTTTACGATCGAATTGACGCATAAGTAAGGGTTAAACAGCATTCTTTGTGACACTCTAAAAAAGACAGATTATGACGCAAGTCCAACAAAGGTGACACAAATTCAATAAATATGACACACATTGTGTCTTATTTGAACGTCTTATTCCTCATAGGTGGACGTTTATACAATGGACTGAAACTTAAAAGGATACAGATATTTTAAACAAAGAAAATTGTCCTCAATATTTACTAATAAATAGAATTCGAAATTCAAGTTTTGGAACGATTCATTTCCTCGATCTCTCCCTCTCTCACTCACTCTCTTTGTTCTTATGCATCTTTTAATAATGGTTTTCGTTTGTCTCGTATTCTTAATAGCTCTTTCAAATTATTCAACTTCGAAGAATTTAATATATTACTTAGTTTGATGTAACAATGAAACTACTTGCTTGTAAGGAGATGCTTTGTATAAGTCTTGGAGTTTTGAAGAGCTAATTGAAGAATTAAAATGAACTGAAAATAAATTAATAAATGTATCAAATAGCCAAGAGCCTCAGAAGCACAACTTAGTAATATTTATTAAGTCCTGCTCCAATTTATATATAATATTTTTTCTATCAAAAACAAAAATAATTATTTTTCCAAAGAAGATGCTTGTAAAATATTATACAGGAAAGTATTTTATTTTGTCGTCATATTCGTCTAAACTTCAGAACTATAGGTTTTTTAAAAATCTTTAGATGAAAGAAAATTTTAGAAACTGAAACAGAATAATACATACATTTTTGTTAAGGTATTATTACCCTAAAGGCGATAATACCTTAACAAAAGTTAAGTTTTGTTAAGGTATTATTACCCTAAGGGTAATAATACATTAACATCTTTACATACGGAGAAAGAGAGCGTTGTTTCCTGTCCTCATTCGGTCTAAGACACTCCGGGCTAAACGGAGGGACCCTGGTTCGAATCCGGGATGGGGAAAGCGTCTCTTTTTCTCCAAAAACGAATAAAGCTCTAGTTTGAGCTATAATCTATACGTGGGTGGCAGAAATTATTGTACATAAATTTTTCTTAAAAAGATTTTTTGTTGGTCTTTTGCACTTCATGCAAATGGTCCTAAAAATAGACTGACAACATGTCTGCCATTAAATGCAGTCTGACGATAACCAGAGAGAAATTATTTTACGGAAATAATTTATTTTTTTATCATTCACTTGAAACTGTCTGAATAAAAGAACAAGAAATACCCCTTATAAATTCCATTCATAAAAAGCACTTTGTAGGTTCGCTAGATCAATTTCGAATAATAAAAATTTTGAAAATCAAAAAGAGGTAGCTAATTACCTTAGATAAAAAGGTACCTCGCAAATAAAGCAAGTTACAGGTATACTCTTGACCTTAAGAAAGCAATGCCATTTTTTTACGCTGAATTATGATTTTATGAACTACTGGAAAGAAAACAGATATTTAAATTTTTATTAATTAAATATACCAGATTAAAAAATACTATCTTATAACAGTATATTTTAACATCTTTGATTCAGCCTAGAGCAGAATTAGTTTCTTCTAGAAAATAAACTTCATATCAAAAATGTTCAATTCCTAAACATTCCCTAATCATTTCTTGGATTCCTTTCCCCCATTTTAAAATTTTTGATCTTAGCTAATGATCTCTGGGATAATGATGAAAATTCTTTTTTCTTTTCTAAAAGCAAACTATCTAATAAAATTAATATCATACTTCTATAATTTCCCATCTAAGAAGTAATTAATAAAAATGCTTCGAAGTGTTAATAAAACATTAGCTTTCACATTTTTCTTTTGTTTCGTTTAGCTTAGCGACGGGGGGGGGGCTGTAAGAAATAACACTCCCCCTTAATTAAAAAGACGAAGCAATGGAAGAGAGAGGACAGATTATTAGAATTTAGGAAGGGGACTAAGAGAAAATCTCCCAAAAACTCAGAGGACGAGCAGATGAAAGCCTTCAGAATGACCGTAGCGCGAGCGGTAGTAATATAATGAAGTAAAAAATCGACGACAGAAGATCTTTCTTTTCAAAGAGGTTCCATCACCACAGATGTGTATACCAATCATGGAGGACTATCGGGTGAGCATGATTTTTCCATTAGCAACCTCCCCATTTTATTAATATTGATTAAACATATCGCTAAATATTAATGAAACAGCTTTAAAGTTAATAATTTCACGGTGTAAATTCAGGTTTTTGGGATAGCTTATATTATCATTACTATTGTATTTCGTAATACATATCATTGTTATAAATTCAGGTTATTGCACGTATGATATGTTTAGTTGGAATAGTGAATGTTATTTAATTGATTGAATTATATTGAATCATTTGAGGTTAACTTCAGCAAGAATAACTGATAGATATTAATATTTATTCGATAGATTGTTTTAATAAGTTTTAGCAAACATGAATCCAACGGATCTATTGATTATCTTCGAGGAACCAGACTACAATAATATATGTACTAAAATATATAATTTCGTACATGCATGTTATCCCGAAACCAAAGTATTAGGTTTGGTGATACTTATATATTTCACTATTTATGTGATTCTTATTGTAATATCGGTTAAATTGTATAGTTTTTATATTTAGCAGTGGCTTATGCAATTCTTTTTTAAATGTCAATAATTTAACGTATTTATTCTATTCAATCATACTTACCTATCTTTTAATGTAGACATTACAAGTTTTACAAACCAAAAAAGAACACAATGTATAAAACTTATTTGTCTTATCTACGTATATTGCTGACCACTAGACTAACACGGTAAAACAACCTCTTGCATCTGAATGTTTTAAATTTTAATATTTGGTAATCATTTAGCAATAATATATCAAAAAATGCCGTGACATAAAATAATGTCATGCTATGTTCCCTGGGCCCTAAGAGGTTCAGGTTCCTCGGAAGAACTTAAGTTTCAGCGGAGCATGATCCTTTCTACCCTTGTTTCCGCAAAACTCATAAAAACAAGCTTTTATCTATTACTGAAAATAATAATAGAGGAAACCAAATTTTTTTAAGCCCAATATTCAATAAATTCAAGAAACTCATCATAACCAAGACTTAATGCCGACGATTTTAAAGATGGAAACTAAACTTATAAAATTTCTTCGGTCCATCAAATAAGGATGAAAGCGTTATCAACAACAAATTTAATAATTCTAATTTTTTAAGCCCACTATATACAGTTGAAATTCCGCCAAAAAATATAAAGTGTATGGACTGCAATAATGATACAACTAAAAAAACATTTAAATAAGTTTAAAATATTCATGGTATTCAAAAACGCATAGGGCATGTTGCAAATTAGTAACGTAATGGTGGTTCAATATTGAATTATGATATGTGCCAGTATCGTTGCTTGATAAAATGTTAGTCTTCAATTTCAAAACTTGTACTAACTCAAAAATTGTTGTCTTTTTAGTTGTAGCGTTTTTACAGCTCATAAGCGATAAACGAGTAAATGAAAATATTTAGAAACAATAAATGAAGCCACCAAACTATTAATTATGTTATATATTAATTCTTTATCTTAGCAAATATAACTTTATATTGATTGATTAATTGGATGCTTGTTTTTTATGGCACAGTAATCTTAAATCTCTGAATCTTTTTAGTTTAGTAAAAGTCCATTAATTTTTAAACGCGTTTAAATTTAATCAATATTAGACATGTGCTGATTCTCTATTGATTGGTATAAATTCGATGACACCCGAAACAAATTAAAACATGCTCAATTCATAAAATAAAGAAAGTAATAATTTGTGAATTGCTGTATATTCCATAAAATCTTTCCTTCAATTCAGTAAAATTAACAATTATATTTTAATAACCAATATCATCGGAGTGGATAAATTTTACTATGTTCATTTTGCCCGTGAAAATCGGGTACAATATTGCGAGGAAAAGCTAGTTTCTATTTTTCAAATATGAAGTTCGTTATTTCTATGGATGGATCAAATCCCCTTTAAAGAAGTTTCTTAGTTTTTTCGATGCCATCGATTGAATCCCGTTATTTATAACCTTAAACCCGAATTTTGACATTATCAGTAAGCTGAACTTAACTTTACGGCTGATCTTTTTTTTCTCCAAAAATTACGGATAACTTAAATCACGAAGCCGGAAGTGAACGGGAAAACATCGGCCATTTTTGGACCTACATTCTTGGGTACTTCCGGATCTTCTTCAGGAAAAGTTTCTGCAGATTAGGATCTTTGCTAACCCACGGCCACGGCCTTCTACGAGGAGAACAGCTAGCCCATTAAAGCTACGAACAAGTCCTGAATAGGGGATGTTTCATTTGATCAAATAAGTTCTTTGGCCAAATGTGCCTCCGCCAGCAAAAAAAAAAGAAAAAAAGGAAACACCTTACCTAATACTGTGTTCAGCTTCCGTTTACTTTTAGATAAAATAAAAACAAAGTCACAAGACGTACAGAAGTACAGTTTTCTTGAGCTTTATTAAATATTTAAGGGTATTTGACCAGGAACTCTTGATCACAGGAACCTTTGGAATAGCAAGCAAAAAGTTCTTCTGATCTTTTGCTAAAACAGAAACAAATTTAAACAGCGTTTAGTATACTTCTTTCAAAATTGGATTTCCCCTTTTGTTTGTTTTATAGTAGCCATTACCATCTTTATATAATTTTTAAATGAATGAATGAATGAATGAATGTTTTCATCGATTCAGATATTCTTCACTATAGTCGTTATTAGATATAATCATTCATATAATCATCAAAAGTCCTACTTTTATGTAACCATTAATAATCAGTATCCGTGATTTGTAAATCAATCAATCAGTATTATTTTAAGGTTTTAATACGTACGATTTCACCGTGATTGGTGCAGAACGACCCTTGCTGTCTTTGCGCCATAAACTCCAACCAAACAACAGTAAGGTTTTAATATAGATTATTATTTAACGCACGGCTTATACTACTTCATTTTAATTATTATGAAAACCTTCGATTTCTCGGGACAACAGAATAGCAGTATAGGAATGCATTCCATTTCCAACGCGACAACAATAATTGTTGTCAAATTAGATTCTTATTGTTGACTATTGTTGTTTGATTTAAATTAGATTCAATTTAACTTATTTGAATTCCACTGAAATCTGAAGTTTTTTTATAAGTTTTTCTCACACTAATAGTACTTTTTCAATAAAAGAAATCTAGAGCCGTTGAATATAAGTGTAAAATAAAATTAGAGGAGAAAAAAATAGTTCATTATTTTCGTGGAATAATTCGCTACACCCGTGATATTCTATACACACTATACATTAAATCAAAGTAACTGAAATCAGTTATTTATTATAAGAGTAAGTTTGCAATATTCGTATTCTCCTTTAAACTGCGCTCTTGCGTATGATTTTAAATGTCAATAGTATTTGCTGAGATGGCAAAGTTGCATTTTGTTTCAGAAAATAAAGTGACCATCGTTTTTGAAACTTTAGAAAAAATTTAGAAAAAATTTAGAAAAATTTTAGAAATTGTTTAGAAATGACAAACGATTTGTACTGCATATAAATATTATATTTGTTTATATATTTTGAAAATAGAAAAAATACATTTTAATGATCCGTCAATTAATGACTTTGTTTTTACTATCATAAAGTCTTTAAACTTTGCTTCCATTAAAAGAGTTGTTTTTTTATTCCCATGTCACCTCTATCAGTAGTTACCATAGGGGAAAATTACAAAATTTACAGATTTTTTAAAGAAAATTAAGCGCTCTTTTAAAAATTTTTTATGGAGACATTCCTGGCGCAGTATAGCCCAGATGCTCTTGCGCCATAAAAAAGCCAAACAATCAATCAATTATGGAGACATTGAGGGATCGTCGTGTGACCTCGGAATTCTCCAGAACACACTTCGAAAAATATTACTCTCTACTTCATCAATTTCAAAGCTGGAAATTCTCTATGAAGACCATATTTTCCCTTTATTATAAAATAAACAAGAATATTTTTAAAACGATACAGATCATTGAATATAGTAAATATAAAATTACATAAAATACATTGAATGTAGTACATAATTTACCGATCATGAATTTAAGAATTTAAATTATCTGCTGATAAGGATAGCAATTAAAAATTTAATAGAATGACGCAATTGCAAATTTAGTACAACCACGCATTTAATAACAATATTTCTTTTATAAATATAAATTTTTTCTTGATGAAATGCAAATTCCAGTTTTATGAAAATATGAATTTTACTCCACACATATTGTATATTTTTTAATAAATACTGCAATATCACAGTAAATATTAGAAACGAATCGTTATACAAAAACCAATCCTATGCAATTATACATCATTTTAAGCATCAGAGTCCCAGTTTAATACTCATTATCAGAATTTACATTTATGAACCTGTTTGCTATTCTTCGTTTTTGTTTTCATTTAAAAATAGCCTAGGCAAAAGCGTGGTATTAAAAAATAGATAAACCCATCTGCGTAATAAATTAAATATTTCAGAAATTTCGTATTATGCTCAGGGAAATATGTGTTAATATATTTTACTGAGAAACATAAAGAAAATTTGAATATTTCTTTATGTGGATGCAAAAAATATTTTCTAAAATATACTTCGTTCGCTAACATTCGTTGTTATTTTTATTTTATAATATTATTTATTTACTTTTTTTCTTTTCGTTTGAAGCAAAGTATAGATTTTGAAATTCGGAATTTGTTCCGCAAATCATCCAGCAGTACCCATCTATCTAGATGAAAAATTCCAAACTGAAATGAAACCAAAAAGGTCATCGAACTGTAAAATTACGATGCCCTAAACCGAAAACCTCAGTTTCATAATCGATTTTGAAGTTCCGATGATATTCGATATGACACACTTTGATGGAATGAAAACATATCATCAAGCAATCTTTCTCGAAGATGATGAGATTTCATATTTTGTTCTTTTTCTCGTATAGTCTGTAGCATTTTATTACTGTATAAAAGTTCTTAAGAAACCAGTTTTTATCTTTTCCATGCGTATAGGACCCTCCCACTCTATTTTAATCTAGAAATGTTTAATCTGTCAAAGTCAGACAACAAGAATTGCAAATTCCAATTGAAAAAGAAAAAAAAAGGATAATTCTGCATCGGTTTTTCTTGGACAAAGAGACTATTAAATTAACAAAATTTTAACTCACCATAGTTACATTTAAAAGAACTAATATAAAACTCGATCTGGAATAACAGTTACAGCAATTGTAATAGCAACTAGTAATAGCAACAGTTATTGGAATTTAACTCCTGCCGAGTGTAACACCTTGGACTCCCTATTTTTTAGAAGAAATACGACGTCATATATTGAATTTTATTTCTATTCTTTGCCGCTTTCCTGCTAATAAATAATAAATTTGTTGCTTCTAGGTTTGTTGGTTGTTCTTAAATCCCTCTGTGCAATAACAAAATTGCGGAAACATCGAAGAAAAATTGCACACGTGACAGGAACAGAAAACTTTCTCCAGTGATACATAGCTACGTTTGGAAGAATAATGCTCAATGTGGAGAAAATTTCGAAGAAAGGAGAAGTTGGGCTTACAAAAACTAAAACGCGATGGGCCCATCATCTGCATTACATATTTTAACAGTGAATATGGAATTTTTATTTTGTAGTTATTCTTTACAATACAAATATTTTACACGCATTTGTTCCAGAATAGTTATCTTTAAAAATGAGCGGTGTTAGATATTTCTACAAACAAAGTTTAATTCAGTATCATACAGTACGTAATGCAATTTAAAGATAAAGGGTTGTAGTATTTTCCCCCATCACAATAATCAGGGTAGACAAGGCTACCATTAACAAAGTACACACTTAAAACGATTACGTGCTAAAATCGCAGACACAAAAACAAAAAACGGGTCGCACAAAGATAAAGTTACCGTACCTTAATCTATACCTGTTAGTAAGAGGTTTAATATCAAATATACAACCGGTACCTTAAAACTGGACACAAACATAAACACTAACTCCGGATTACAATAAAAGTTACAAATTTAAACTCTTACTGGAGTGTCAGCAAGTTTCTGGACCTGATACACGCACTGATGAGTCATATTCAATGTTCTTCAAATTTAACCAAATGTCAAATGTATCGTCAAATTGATATCGTAACAGATGTATCAACAACCATTGTATATCAGTTGAATAAAATTATCTGTCTGTCTGGCTGTCCATCCATTTATTTATTTATTTATATACATAGAAAAAGACGTTACTACATGACTTGTCAGGTTAAGCCTTAGTCTAAAATCTCCACCGACAAGTGCGAGAATGCACACAAAATAGTAAAAATATACCGCACTATAACGCACTATCTAAAGGAACTATAAACGTTAGAAGCTGGAGGCAAGCTTAAATACGATAATATTGTGCAAGCTTAGTTTTAATTACCTCAAAAACGATGACGTTATATAAGTAGACTTTATGAAACATTTTTTTTATTAATTAATAATCCAGGTAAGAAAATCCACATTCCTGGAAGTCACAAACATCTCTTCCTCAACATAGTATAGACTTTTTGCTTCGTATTCTTCACAATAGATGGCGGCACATGCTTTTCCATTTTGAAACGCTAATCGGTTCCAATTTAGGAGCATCAGCTCCGTCTGGAAGGATTTTCTGATGAAGGCAGAACGTTTCCCTGCCGAAACAATTGGAAAACAGCCTACCCGATTACATAATTGCGTTTGTATTTAGTGGCGTACGCAGGGCTGTTGATGGGGTTATAACCCCCTTCGAATAGCAATGAAATTTTGTATATTTAACATAGGAATATGTGAGTTGTAGCTCTGTAACCTCACATTGAGCCTACAACCCCCTTATGAACTTTCTGCTTATGCCTATGTTTTTATTAATATACTTTTTAACATATCAAATCTGTTGACGAACAGAAGAAAACATTGAAAATGCATTATATTGGAAACACAATGAAAATAACAAAAAAATGTTAATACTCACAATTGTTCATATAAAAAAAATTTCATGTAGCAGAATAGTGCAATATTTAACCTTTCGAATGCAATAAAATACATTTCGTCAACAAGTGATATAAATTGTGTGGTGTTACGGCTGTATGTGAAGGCAAGGAATTCTGGAATATCCATATTCTGGACAGGTGCAGAATGGAGTTGTCAATTGCATTCGGATGAAAGTCGGAGAATCCATTGTACCTGGAGGGGTGTCGGATATCTTCAGTTTTTTAAGATTTTAAAGAATATTCTGGATTTCATTATATTTATAACATATTACAGCTTTTCCATTAAATTTCGAATATATCTAACGTTAATTCAGAGGTATCATGAATGCCTCCAGAAGATATCTGCACATTTACTTCTAATATTTTTTCTTCTGTCATGTATTTGTACGTATATTGTTTACTTTATTTCTTCCGATCCTTTAAAATTCTGTTTAACTTCTCCTACAAATCCAATTACGTCATTAATTTGAGTAGTTTTCCATGAAAATAAGTAGAGAAAACAAATAAGTAGACAAATGATGTCTAAAATTTCAGATAATAAAATATAAAGAAAAATACTCTGAGCTATTAAAGTTTATGCCATTCATAAACATAATTCCCTAATGCTCAATTTCCAGGCGGAGATTTTCCCAGTAAATCTGCCATATTCTCCCGAAAACCTGTATTTTATTATCTGCTGTTAACTATTTATAACAGCACTCTGCAAGGTTTAATATTTGGCCTCAGAAACCAATTAAATCTCGGTTTATTGATGGCTTTCCCGTCCTTGGTGTTTTCTTAAAGCTAATATGATTCGGCCATCAACAGACTAGTGATCTTTCACCTGAGGTGCAAGATATTTGCTTCATTACTTAGACCATTCTTCTCAGCAAGACTTAGCTTAGACCATTCTTCTCAGCAAGACTTAACTTAGACAATTCTTCCCAGCAAGACTTAGTTTAGACAATTCTCGCTACTCAAACTGCAATTTGTGAATGTTCTTTAATTCATTTTCCGCTTAATGGAAATAAATCTGATTTATGTACCTTTAATTTCATTTCTCCTTTAAATTCAAATTATCATATCTTTTTGTGAATGGTAATAGCCTTTTTTTGAGTAATTCGCCCATGTTCCTCCTACTAATCTTATTTTATTTGCTTCCTTAAATCTTTTGGTATGTAATTCATAATTTCTTTTCATTCTTCAGTTTCTTGTACCCGCAGATATTATCCGTAATGGACTTATATTCTGTCATACATAACGTTTTGGGAAAAAAATTAACAAAAAATTAAAAGAATTTCTAGAGCCATTAACGAGTTATCATAATTTGTTCAGTATTTTTCAAAAGCGATCAAATGTTTGAATTCAGAGCTACAAATGTATTAGGATTAAATAAAAATTACAAACTATCCGTTTCAATTGACGAGTTGTTTTTGTTTTTGTTTTTTTTGTTTGTTTTTTACAAAATATGTTTATGCAGATATTTATATAAGAAATTTTAAACAATTTTGCGGTTTATTAAGAGTTTAAAAATGTGCGTTTTTTATTTATTCACTAAATTTAAGTTTCTAAAAAGATAATATTATTGTTTGCTGCACATATATATACATATATAATAAGCAATAAATTAATATTTTTAAAAAATTTCACGTATTTTAAGCTTAAATATTCTCCATATGCATTTTTTTTCTTCTAACATTGAAATGCATTAATTAAAGTGTTGTTTATTCGTAGATAACGATAATTTTTTTGGAGATAACCACCGCTATTATTTCCAAATATAATATAAACAGATATAAAACATGTATTGTATAAACAACAATGGCATCTATATATAGAAATCCATACAATTTCCACTTCTTCATATTTTAAATGACTGTAATATTCATAAAGTTTCATTATTAAAATTTTATACAAAAAATTAAACACTGGTAAAATAGTGACTGAAATACCTAGGCTGTAGAACGCATCAGAAGTACTATCAATATATGTTCCTACCTCTCTTTATACCCGAATTTCTGAAAAAAAAAACTTTCTTAGTGCCGTCTTGCAGGGTTGAAAAATTAAATGGGTACCAATGGGATCCCCATCTGCGGCGTACCTGATATTAGGGAAATGCCATACATTTCTGAGTCAGTTATCTGTACGTTTCTGGAACCGTTATGGTGCATTAATGACTTTTCCATGTAATTTATGAAATTTAATAATAATCTTAAAAAATAGATTGAAATTATCTTAGCTGTATTTGCAGCATAAGACACTAATGTATATATTTTTACACAAAAGGGTCATATATATTTACACAGAATTAATGTATGTTACACAGGAGTAATGTATATTTACAGGAATTAATGTATGTTACACAAAAAATTAATGCATATTTACACAAGAATTAATGTATATTTACACAGAATTGATGTATATTTACACAAGAATTGATGTATATTTACACAGAATTGATGTATGTTACTTAAGGAGTGATGTATATTTACACAAGAATTAATGTATATTTACACAAGAATTAATGTATATTTACACAAGAAGTAATGTATATTTACACAAGAATTAATGTATATTTACACAAGAATTAATGTATATTTACACAAGAATTAATGTATATTTACACAAGAATTAATATATTTCTACACCGAGTTACTAAAATTTTACACAAAATTAATTTTGTGTAAATATATAAAATTTCAATATATAAAAAAATCCAAATATATAAAAACAACTTCGACATTAATAAATAAATAAATAATGTGTAAATATAAATATTAATAAAATAATGTGTAAACTTCAACATACAATTTTTTACACAAAATTGTATTTTTCCACAAAAATTAATATGTTTTGTATATAAAATTGTATAAATTGATCAATTTTAGGGTATCTTGCTCCGCCCTGATCTAAAGTGTCTACTCTCTCACCATGATTTCATTCACTCCTATAATTGTAAGCTTCATAAAATGCAACATATAATTTATTATAAGGAAAACAATTGATGCTATTATCCGGTAATTGTATTTAGATCAAAAGCGTTGGAGGGTCAAATCCAATTGAATTTTTTCTTTTGATATAATCTTGTAAAACGCTTTGAACCAAACTTTAATCTGACAGTATGGAAAATTATTTACAGATTATTTAAATGCGTATATTTTTGAAACTATTTGATGAGCTCGTTTCCAAAAGGGCCTAAGTCATTTTTTTTTTAAATTGAGTTTATTGGCCGATTGTCAGCCTCAGTATTCAGTGAAAGTTTCATAAACCCTTTGAGACACTAAAGTGTCCTAAATCCCGGTCAAAGTTCATAGCGTAAATATAGTTTTATTCCAAAAGGACTTAAATTACTCGAGAATTTTATGCTAAAGAGCTCTAAATCTTAAAAGCTTCTATTCCATCTCCGTTCTAAAACGCGCACCCCTTTTTACGCATACTTATGTATTTCAGCATAGTGTATTTCACATATGTAGACCAACAGAAGCACATTATTATTGACGCATGCGTAAAGTAAATACTTTACGTCATATTTTGGTACGTAATGGGCAAATTTTATTCTGCGAATAAAAATAAAGAGTAGTGAAGGAATGTAAGCGAAATGCATGTATGCTGCAGTATGGAAAGTTGAATCGATACGGAGGTTGTTTCGACGACTCCAGGAATACCCACGAAAACGTAAACGTGATTCAACTAAATGGCAGAAAGATGTCAAAAAGTAAAATTTCATTCTACTAATGAAAAACCCCCAACAGGGCGTGCAAGCACAAAAGTGACAGTTATTGCAAAGCAAAGCGTCTTGCTACAGTCAGTATGCTAAAGGTATAAGGACAGTAATAAAACAAGGGAAGATTCCTTTCTGTGTGCAAAAAAGAAAATTAGGCCACCACCATCATAAAGGCCAAGGATAAAAAACAATAAATCGGAAGGTGAGCTTGAAATACCATATTTCAGTATCGTGACATTTCAGTTTGTGCTTCAACATCTATTTCTGTCTTTTGTGTGGGACGGAAAAGAATCAATAATCTTGTTAAATATTAGTTTATTAATAAACATTCAAGTTCGGAATGTAGAGAAGGAGGAGTTCGCTTAAATGAAGAAATCGAAAAGAAAAGGAAAAGTATTCGAAAACATATCCGTAGTTTTCGTTGCCGATTAAGCCATTACGAGCGTAAAAGACGCCATATCGCAAGTGCCCATCTACAATTCTGAACGTACGTAAAATATAGAAGCAGTTTCGAAAAAAATATAAAATGAACTGTACATATTCTTTGTATAAAAATATATTTATGAACGAGTTTCATTTTAGTTTCGGTGCACCAAAAAAAATATGTTTGTTCCTACAGCTTGAGAAAGAAGCTTCAAATGAAGATTGGGAAAGACGTACCACAAAAAGGAAGTTTTAGTAACTGAATATTTACTGCACAAACATCGGAGCAGAAAATTTTATTCATTATTAGGAGAGTTTGCAGATGATGAAAACACAATAATTATTTGCTTTGACTTGATGCAGAATCAGCGTTTACAAAGAACACCAATTTTAAAATTCCATACCCGCGAAAATCACGGGATGAGCAAATTTTGTTACTTTCATGTTGCGTGTGGAAATCACGGGATAAGCAGTCAGATGGTTAAACTGCAGGAGGCGTCCCAGTAGCCCAGTTTGTAAGACGTCCGTCTACTGATTTTACTAGCGTGTACTGGGCGGAGGGTTTATTCCTTTTAGTACCGGGCTCCCTTGGCCGCACCGGGTCCCTGTGCAATCCCCCCTTCCCCCTATTGCCTGCCCTGCCCTTCGTAGCAAAAATTGGAACACTCCTTCGGTAAACTTCCTTAATCGGTGTTGCGAGGTTTGAAAATTTGATTTTTTAAACTAAACTTCTTGTGTAAGATATTATTACCCTTCACAGGGATAACACAATTGCAGAATTATGATCAACACAGAAAAGGCTTTTCTGTGTTGACCATTATTTGGCAATTGTGTTATCCCTGTGAAGGGTAATAATATCTTACATCCTCATATACGGAGAAAAATGCGTTTGTTCTTATCTACATTCGTCTAGTAGGTCAAGACACCGCGGGCTCAACGCGGGGACCCTGGTTCGAATCCAGGATGAGGACGGCGCCTTTTTTTCTCCAAATATAAAAAAAGCTCTAGTTTGAGCTACTTAAACGTGGGTGGCAAAAATTATTGTATAAACTTCTTGTTTTGAACCAAGAGGACTTCCACGGGCCTAGGGGGCATCCAGGTGTTGATAGAACTCCACCGGGAAAAATTGGAAGTTGCAGCCCTACGTAGGAATCATGAAATCTTAATCTATGCAATTGCACCAATTATGGGATCAAGTTGCCAATTTCGGCAATCACAAATTTAGGGCCAGATTTGAGATTTGGAGTAAGGCTCATTTTTGGTTTGAAGGCGCCATTGGTCATTATAGATCCCGCCTCTGAAAAATAAAAGTATGCATAACTCCGTGGATATTCATTTCCGACCCCCCCCCCCATGTAAAGGACCATTATGGCCTATTTTGCACACAAGGATCACGGCTATATACTTTTGACTCGATGTTTTTGGAACACCCTGTATATTGTTCTGTATTCCCTGCGTGCAATCCTTAAACGTGGGTAAATTTCAATGGTATTGCGTTGTATGTAAAACCTCACAACTGCATGAAACAAGCGAAGAAAACTGATCTCCTTAAACTGTTGAAAATAATCGATATAAATGATGTTCAAGTGTGTTTTCCTTTCTACAAGCAATCGTCTCTGGCGCAGTATAGCCCAGATGCTCTTGCGCCATAAAAAAGCCAAACAAACAAACAAACAATCGTCTATTAACGATGCTACAGATAAGAAGGAAACAGATGATGATGACGAAATAGTTTTTTGTAAATGAAGATCCCTGATAGATAAACTAATGCACATTTATCTGAGTTCAGATTCGGCATACTGTCCATTCGATTTATATAAATACTGTCCGTTGTTAACAGTTATATAAAACTCGCTTTGAAAATACTACATAGTTTGTAATACTATTTGTATTTCTATTTATGCAAGATAGTATTTAGCATTCAATTTATTTATAGATGTTGTTAAGCTAAGCAATAAAATTTAATACATTCATACTAATTCACAAGTCGTTTAGTTTGAAATATACATTTATGTTATATGGCAAAAGGTTCTAAGTCTTCTGCTTTATGTCAAAAGGTGGTAATTCAAAACTTGATCATCTTTACCGCCGTACTCAAACCTGTAGGATTTCTGTCACTTACATATGAAAGTTGCAGTGAAGGTATATATCAATATGTGTGATATTTTCCCAAAATAAAATTTAAATTTAAAACGTTTTTCAGCCTGAGAGTAAAAAAGTGCGCTTTTCTTAAAAACTGCATAACATGACTTAGACACTTTTAGAAACGAGCTCTTCATATATATTCTCGGATATATGAATTTAAAAAATGACTCGCCAACTAATCTGTACCTTTTTTAGTTTCATTTGTTAAATGGTAGCTTCTAAAAATTACAAAATCATGAATGAAAACTATTCTTAAAAATGAAGTTTTAAAATTTATTTCATTTTTGAAACACCACTTGCGCATGCAACCCTATTTAGCTTTATATAAAAGAGCTATATCTTATCCGAAGATCCATTCATTTGTATCATAAAAATGTGATGTGATTGTGACGACAGAAAATATTTAAAGTGGCGAAAAATATCCTTATGCATAATTTATGATCCGCTGTTTATTAAGAAAAGTTGTTTCAGCCCATAAAGTTCAATTTCTGCCCTAAAACCCAAACTATCCTGCCTTTAATTTTGATGTATTGCATAAATTCTCATCTTTATAACTACCAAGTCGCCAGGGCATTATCTTCTGCCCACCTTGCTGTCAGATTTTTTCTCAGTCCTGAGCGTTTAATGTCAATTTCCTGGGAAATCTTCTTAAAAATTAAGTTTTGAACCCGATTCATTAATCATTTCTAGTAGAAGACTTTGAAAGTTAAAACTCCATGTCATGTCATGTGGTGGCAGTCCTCTTTTAGAGAGAAAAATAAATATCAAACAATCCCGACTCACCAATTTTATAATGCCCAAACAAAGTAATATGTTACTAAAGATGTTGTTGTTGTCTATTGTTAATCCCTCTCTTCGATCAGAGAGGAAATCTACTTTGACAAATATATGAGTACATAAGAAATAGATCCATGCATGTATGCACCTAGTGTCTTACTGGTCAAAGGATTTTGAATTAATACCAGAAAACGGAGATATGAATCCATATTTTTTTTGGGGGGCTTTTATGAGTTAAAAGAATTTAAATCATAGACTAGTGTTAATTGTATGAAATAAATTCCTTTATTTATTTCCACATAAATAACTCTTTCTTTCGCTCAATCTCACTCCTTCTCTCTCCTTCACTTTCTCTTTCTATCTTAGTGATTCTTGAACTCCATAGGGCACGGAACCTCTTTCCTTACAACATTCTCAACCACAGAGCCTGCTATAAATAGTTACGGAACCCTAAATATCTCTTATTTTTCATTCTCAAAACATCATCAAAACATCAAATTTTCAAAAACATCACATTTTCATCAAAACATCTCTTATTTTATAATCCATAAATAAACGTTCACATATAATAATCGTATTATAATAATATGAGTATAACAACAAACGAATAACAATCCTATAATAATATACCTATAATAATCCTATGATAATATACGTATAATAATCTTATAATAACAATACAGGGGAGACCGGGGCTACTTGTAACACGGGTTGGTTGTAACAATTGCTATTACTCCTTCCTGGATCACGTGAAAATCTTGATGCTTGGTGCAAAGATGCCTTATAGACTTAATCGGTAAGTTTTCAACGAAATCCAGGATGTGGCGCTAGAGAGGTACTTGATATCCTATGCAAGCATTTATTTTGGACTTACACCTAAAGAAATGAGAAAATTATCCTTTAAGTGTGCAATTGCTTTTGATGTTGATTGTCCATCACCATCATCATGGAAAAGAAAACGAAATGGCTGGACCCGACTGGCTGACAGCATTTCTGAAACGACACCCGAGACCGCCATTGCCTAAACCTGAGCCCACCAGCTTAGTTAGAGCCACTAGATTTAACCTTATAAAGGTAGCAGCATTTTTGCAAAGCTAGAGGATGTTATTAATCGTTTCCATTTCGAACCAAATGACATCTAGAACATTGACGAAACAAGGGTTACAACTGTACAAAGACCAAATGTCATTGTAGCAAAGACAGGAACCAAACAAGTTGGCTCTTTAATGTCTTCAGAGAGAGGATCACTTGTGGCCATCAACTTTACAGCTACTGGCATCGCTCCATTTAACCTCCAATTCTTTACCGATGATGGTTTTTCCCCAGCTTTCGTTACAGACAGACCTAGGCCCGACATTAAAATAAACTAAATCCACCACAACATATTAAACCTAAAACATCAGTTCCTATTTTTGCTTCAGATGCGGATGACGTTTTACCACCAACATCACATGACTTTGATCCAGAACCATCAACATTCGGTCAAAATTATACGCAACTAACATCAGCAACAACATCGTCCTTTTCGCCGAAGATTATTCAACCTTTTACTAAGGCTGATGCTAAAAAAATTGTGATAAAGGGTAGAGAAAAAAAGATCTGCAGAAATACTAACAAATACGCCAGTAAAAAACACATTGATGGAAGCAAAGAAAACAGCGGACGCTAGGAAACGCAAGAATAAGGCACCACTGAAGCAAAAATAAAAAGTCATGAAGAAGGTTGAAAAAAAGGACATGTAAAAAAATCAACTTTCAGAAGTCTGATAAATCTGTTCCAAACTTAAGCTCCAATATTAGTTCAGGTTCAGAATAACAGTTTTACTGCTTGGTGTGTTTGGAAGACTACAACAACAGTCGTAGTGGCGAGAAATGGATTCAATGCACTAAATGTAAGAACTGGAGCCACGAAAAATGCACAGATGGGAATGTTTTCTACAGTTATCATAGCTCTAACTCTGATGACTCAGCTGACGAATAAAGGAACCACTGGTAGTCCCCAAGATTTCAGAAAATATAACCGTTGCTCAAACTATGCCCTTTCTGAAGTTACTATTTACAATCAACCCTGCAACGTGTTACGACCTACCCCAATGCTGTTGTTGGTTGTAACATTTGCAATCTTCCAAAATAATTTTTTTTGAAGCAATCCTATTATTCAAATCAAGTTTGTAATATTACTGGTAAAAAGGTAATGAAATACTTCATTTAATGGTGTATTTGCTTTCCTTAAATCCCAATTTGCACGGCATACAAAGATCGAGATGTAAAAAATGTTACAACCAGCCCCGATCTGCCCTACATAAAATAATCTTACAATAATAATATACTTATAATAACCTTATAATAATAATATACGTATAATAAGCCTATAATAATATACGTATAATAATCCCATAATAATATACGTATAATAATCGTATCAGTATAAAAGGTAAGTAATACTTTTCGATTATTGCTGGATACTGCTCAAATGGATAGTTAACTCAGGTGGTTGTCATGGTCGAAAATAATGTGATTTACAGATTTTCATGAAACTGTCGGCGATGTTTCGCAAATTGCTCACAGAACACATGGTGAGTCGTCATGGAACACAGCTTAGGAAACATCGTTCTATCTCTTTAAATGGAGAGCATCTACTATGGCAAAACCATGAGGAGACGTCAGAATTATGATGTAATAGCTCAGAAGTCTGTATACCTCCGCTGTCGTTGGAATCTAGTTCAAGTATATACCGTGACACCCTCATTAGCGACCACTCGCCAGACAAAAACATTATCCACTGAAGAGAGGGTGATCGTATAAGAAGGGGATTCATTCTGATATAGCTGAAATATTACACTTTAGGCATTTAAATACTTTATCTAGAAACTTACGTATTTTTAAGCACATAAAGCAAGTTTAAGATGGCGAAGGTAAGTATTTGTTGTAGACAGCAGCGTAGCAATTCAAAACTCATGGGAGGCTGAAACCCTTTTAGAGAAAATTTTGTGATTCGACCCATGAAAAAATAATATGTTTTGATATCCAGTGGAAGAGGGGCTTGACCCCCCTGAGCGCCTCCCTTTCCTACCGCACTGGTTGAATACAACACTTAAATTTACGACAAAACTTTAAATATTAAAATTTATGTACCTCGAGGGAAAATTGACCAATAGTTGTATGGTGGGTCTTTCTCACCCGTTCTTCTCCCCCGAAGTGCATTTTTAATCGCGAGATTAACTCCACCTCTTTTCCATCGTCACGCTTACAGAAAAATTCCTTTAGTTTCATACACGGCCTATGTGTTAGTCGAGTAAATGATAATAATAGATTTCGCGATAGTTTTTAACTGATAATTGTTTATTAGTTTCACGCAGTGTCACTATCTGATTTATTTATTTACAAAGTCTTTATGAACTATTAGTGATTTTACATTTTATTACTTTTAGAGCTTTATTTTTAGTTACTATTATGACTTGTTTTTATGATATATTTGTAGAAAAGACTTCCATTGCAGAATAGAAAGTTATTAAAAATCACTAAGCTCGTAAAATATCCATGGGCGGATTTACATTTTTGCCGCCTCTAGGCTATTTTTGCCGCTCCAAATCTACTTTTTGTCTCCCCCTTCCTACCTGTCCCCCCAAATCAGTGATAGGAACATAAAAATTGCTGCATTTAATATATAGGCCAAAAACTTTTGTATTGACAATAAATACGTTGAAAAACAAACTCATAAATTGAAACGTAAACATTAAACAATATTAACTTATATTGAAGTACTATCTCTTCTTGGTATATAATAAATCAAATTCAATTTTATTGAAATAAATTTTAATTTTAGAAAAAAATAAAAGCCTATCGAACATCGATATTTAAATGGAAAGAATGACGTCTAACTTTCTTCTTGAAAAAACATCTGCCCTGCGGTGGCGCAGTGTGGTAACGCGTTCTCCTATTGCGCGGCTAATCCGGGTTCGACTCCCAGCAGTGCAAAAAGAACGCTTACTCAGAGATCTCATAAAGATCGCACTGCTCACTGTAGTCCGGGGTTTGGTTCCCTAGGCCTTAAGAGGTTCGGATTCCTCGGAAAACAGTAGGTCCCGGCGCAGCATGACCACTGTAGTCTTTGAGCCGTAAAACCAAAAAAACAAGCGAAAGTGAAAAAACATCTGATTATATCATATGGTATTGATTTTGTTATATCAGACTCAATACACAAAATTTTGCCGCCCTATACTAATAGCCCATTGAGAAATACGGCACTGAAAATATCAATATATTAATCTAAACTTAATTATGTCTGCGGGAAAAATTACGGTTAATTTTGATAAGCAGTTTCTGATGAAGAAGTCACTTCATCGAATTTTGTGGTTCTTAATGTTTCACATTAAGAAGTACAAGTTACAAAACGAATTTAATTACAATTAACAATTTGAATTTAATTCCTCTAAAATCTGAATTAACAATTTAAATTTAATTCCTTTAAATCTAAGATAACAATTTTGATTTAATTCATAAAATCTGGTGTAATTTGAATTTAATTCTCTAAAATCTGAATTAACAATTTGAATTTAATTCCTCTAAATCTGAATTAACAATTTGGTTATTCCTCTAAAATCTGAATTAACAATTGAATTGAATTCCTCTAAAATCTAGTGTAACAATTGGAATTTAATTCCTCTAAAATCTGAATTAACAATTGAATTTAATTCCTCTAAAATCTGAATTAACAATTGAATTTAATTCCTCCTAAAATCTAGTGCTGTTGGGTTAATTCCTCTAAAATCTGAATTAACAATTGAATTTAATTCCTCTAAAATCTGAATTAACAATTTAAATTTAATTCCTTTAAAATCTTTCAGATTTTAGAGGAATTAAATTCAAAGAACTGATTTCTATGCACAACTTTTTATGCCCAACCGAAGCTCAGTTCGACTCACAGATGAAAAATTTCTCATTTCGAGCAGACATGAATCCAGCAGTCTCCACATTTCGGTTCTTGTGCTCTGGCTACTGAATTGTGCCATAACGAATGACCTCCAAGACCAGGACCTGGAGATCGTTGGATCGAGGTATATAATCATTTTCTGCTTTTCCACTCTTGTGAGCGGAATTAAACTTCAGCACAAGCCAGAGTGTTAACCAGAGAAATTCGTTTCCCCGAACTTTTTCTATCAAACACGGTGTGATGCTAAATCGCAATAAATACAATGAGAAAGTTAAACCTGTTTAGAAATAGTTCTTTTTCTATTTGCAGAAATAAAAGGAAAATTATATCTATAGAAGGACCCAATGAAGCCATGCCTAATTGAATATATCGATCGTCATGTGTATCGTGTAGAATGAAAATTGATTGATTGTTTGGCTTTTTTATGGCGCAAGAGCATCCGGGCTATACTGCGATAATATAGAGAATGAAAACAGGTAAAGTAATAGCTATTCACGAGCTTTGGCGAGCATTCTTAATATGCACTTTTTACTTAGGCCTCTATGTTTTGTAAAAATATAAATTTTAAAAAAGGAGTTCAAGAAGTTTTCAAAGTACGTTTTAGTCCCTCTTGCCCGTGCGATGTATGCCTGCTAAGACACCTCATTCATCATCCCTTCAACGGACTCATATTTATCCCACGCTTCCTTTGAGCTGATATAAAAAGAGCCTCTCTACTCATCCCTTCACAAAGGCAAGTCAGCGTGGTGATAGTTGTCTTAAGTTCCTACCTCTCTTTTAAAGGACTTAAAATTTTTCGAGTTCCCAAACTAGCAATTTCGAAAGCTTAATTGCCGGTTTTGTGGAACCCAGTTCTTTGCTCGAGAAAAAGCCTGACGTGAAACTAATAATATTCCGACAGCGGTTTTGAAAACTGCTTAATCCTCATTTCCTATAAACAAATTTCAAGTTGAAAGAAATTACATATTTTTAATTTAGTCACAATTAAAAAATAAGCCTTACTTGAGTAAATACCCGCACTATTTTCATGCATTCCTTACTCCAATATAATATCTACACTATGATATACAAAAGATAATTCAATAATTGCCTCTGAATTTAAGTGAAATATTTCTCTTTAAAATTTAAAATCCCTTTTAGTTTTCTATCATATGATAGAAGTTTATTTGAATCAGTATTGTACATTTTGGTCAAACCAATTGTAAGTAATCATTATACATATTATATAACTTCAGTAATACCTATCAGTATTTGTTAATAATTCCTTTTTTGATTTACAAATAATTTACAATTAAAAAGAAATGTATAAGACGTTTACATCTAACAATATTTCCAGCAAGTAAGTTGTATATAACTATGACCTTTTCTATATATTTATGTAATAAAATATAAAATTTGACATAAATTTTATAAATGCATAACAAACAATATCTATACATCGCATTTTATTGAATAAAGATCATATAAATTATATTTTTATATACACATATGTGTATGCAACTCACAATCTCTTCGTTTATATCTTTGTATAATCTTTATATATAAATATTATAAATATATTAATAAAATAGTTTAATTTTACGGCGATGTATAAAATCATAAACTGCGATTATTACTTAAAGTTATTACGGCGATTAAGTTATTTAAAGTTTGGTATATCCTAAGCCAAATTATTACATTTGTTTTTATTCGCCTAACATCCAGGGACATTTTTAACAAACTGTTTTGCCAACTACAAGAAAATTACCCTTCAAATGAAATCTATACTCTGAATGGGTATTTTTACATATCTTCAGTTCCATTTAAATAAAAATGATTCGCACCTTCTCTTCAAAAGGTAGAGCTTACAAAATTTTGTGTTTGGACGTATTAAAATTCACTTTAAAATTTGTGTCTGAGTGACTTAAAGAAATTTAAAATGCCCAGAATTATAGGCGCCTTTACGTGTACTCCTAGGTGGTAGAGAAAAATTAATGAGTACCTCTAGAGGGCTGAGAAAAATTATTACTTTCTTCTCAAAGCTGTCGAGAATTTTAGTGAATGTACAAGATACTAAAATGCTACAAAAATAATTGATATTGCTTGACAATTAGTAATGAGCTAAAAAGTACCTTATTTTAAAATGTGACTGTAAAACTTTTGAAAGTAAATGCATAGCAGGTTACGGCAAATAAAATTTTTAAAATACTAGGGGAGGGCTCGAGCCCCCTCTGCCCCCCAAATGGGCGCCCATGCCTAGAAGACTTGAAGTGTTTGAACATCTCTTTTGAAATAAGCAGAAATGCGAAAATATGCAAAGCTCTTATTCCCTGAGGAACATCAATTTTTTAAACTCCGACTTTTAAAAGAAGAGGTTCGAAAAGAAATTAGTTAAGGAAATGTTGAATGCTGAAACCCACGTTTTAGGCTCAAATTAGAGCCCTCAATTTGGATTCCCAGAGTCATCACAATTACTCGAATGAATTTGTTAATTGGCAGTAAATGATACAACACCCGAATGCATAAAGATTCGTGTGTCCTACTTTCGTGCTAGTGGTGGCGACACTGGGAAGGGCAATATTGCCCCACTAGAGAGCTTTAGTTCAACATGAAAGAATGGGATTTACTTATAATTCGTTATTACGTGGTCAAATACAGTTACTTTCCTTTCTATGAAATGCTTTTATTTTAATCAAAATTGTATATCAAGACTTGTTTCTGAACAGGGCGCCAGGAAATCTCTCATATGGGCAATTCTGTGAAGTTCATATCGAAACTTTTATTTTTAGCCTCAAGTAAAGAAACAGAAACAAGCTATGATTGAATTTCTGGTGGTGTATAAGAAATGATACATAATCAGATTAAGATTAAAGATGAAAAATGCCACTTTAAATGGTTTAGTTAACACAAAAGATCCATACGAACCTTACTATTTAGATTAAATTTTCACAAAAAGATGTCGCACCCTTGCGACGAAAGTTTTACAACCCAAAATTCGGTGAAAACGACTTAATGTTACAACCAGATGTAGAAAACAGTGCTGCATTTTGCCATGCAAAATGTTAGGTCATAAGTTATTTGGGTTTCTGCTAGTTGGCACATGTCATTAGATGAACACGATGTCCATCAGTTCAGACAGAAATAGTTTTTTGCGTTTTCAGGAAATTGGGATTTTTGAGATGTAACACTTTCGTCGCAAGGGTATGGTATATTTGATAAAACTTTACATGGTTCAGAGAAATTTGGTAATATACATAATCTTATTTCTTCTCTGTTCCATTTAATTTCTGATCGGTTTAACTAGAAGGCACGTTTCTGAAATGAGAAGTATTGATAATTAGAAGTACGTCAAGATAAAAGTATTATATATGTGTATATACACTCTTTCCAAATGTTTTTACCAAACATTCTTTACAAATGTATCGGTATGTAAAAATGTATAAATGTATAGTATAAATGTATATATAAATGTATATGTATAAATGTATATGTATAAATGTATAAATGTATAATTACGTGTATAAATGTATAATTATGTATAAATGTATATGTATGTATAATGTATGTATAAATGTATAGTGGTAACATACCAAACCAATGGGATTCTGCAACAGTAATTCTTTTGCATAAAAAAGGTGATAAAGAGGATTTGAAAAATTACCGACCAATTAGCTTGTTACCTGCTATTTATAAAATCTTCACAAAAGTGCTAACACATCGCCTGCAGAAAAAATTAGATGCAGCTCAACCAAGAGAACAAGCTGGATTTCGAAGTGGATTCAGTACAGTGGACCATATTCAAGTATTAAGAGAATTAATTGAAAGAACACATGAATATGAACTTCCATTGTGTGTGGCATTTATTGACTATGAGAAGGCCTTTGACTCTATTAAAACATCAGCAGTCATCAACTCTTTAAGATCAACAGACATTGAGGATGTGTACATTGACATGGTGAAACGTGTGTATAAAAATGCAAGTGCAAAATTTCGGTTACATAAAGATACCAAAACTATCAAAATTGGTAAAGGTGTGAGGCAGGGAGATACCATTTCTCCAAAACTTTTTACTTCAGCTTTACAGATGATTTTTCAGCAGATAAATTGGAATAACAAGGGAATAAAAATAAATGGTGAATATTTAAATCATTTGCGGTTTGCTGATGACATTGTTATTTTTTCAACGAACCCATTAGAACTCCAAGACATGGTACAGGAGCTCTCAACTAGAAGTAAAGAAGTTGGACTCAAGATGAACCTACAAAAAACTAAGATCATGTTCAATAATTTCGTAGAGGAAACAAAAATACAAGTTGACAACATTGAGCTAGAAATTGCTGATTCATATATTTACCTTGGCCAGCTGATTTCAATGGATGGCAACATTATGAAAGAACTCAACAGACGTATTAAACTTGGCTGGAGTGCATTTGGAAGAAACAGTTTTATCCTGAAGGGGAAATTGCCTTTGTGTCTAAAAAGAAAGGTCTTCAACCAGTGTGTATTGCCAGTCCTCTCTTATGGATCAGAGACATGGAGTCTAACAGTTGGAGCAATACGAAAGTTACAGACAACGCAAAGGAGCATGGAGAGGTGCATGCTTGGAATAACTAGGAGAGATCGAAAAAGAAACACTTGGGTGAGAGAGCAAACTAGAGTAGAGGACATCATTGTTAAAGTAAAAGGGCTGAAATGGCGATGGGCTGGGCATATTGCAAGAAGAACTGATCAACGATGGACAACAGAAATTCTGAACTGGATTCCAAGAGACCACCGAAGACCTAGAAAACGTCCTCAAACTAGATGGGTGGATGAAATAAGAAAACAGGTTGGGGTGACGTGGAAGCGAATTGCTCAGGATAGACTTGTGTGGAAAGCATTTGGAGAGACCTTCATCCAGCAGTGGATAGATAATGGTTGAATATGATGATGATGATGATGATATTTTTTAAATTAACTTTTAAAATTCGCCGATCATTGAATTATTTAAAAACTTTATTTTTATATTACACATTCAGATTTAAAGTCGGACAGAAAGGATAATATTTAATAGAAATAAAATACAGGGTACCAGGGAGGAAATTACATAAAAAGGTTAAACACTGGTAAAATAGCAATGAAAAAGATCACTCAAGCTTTCGGACGCCTTTCAGTGCCGTATTAAGGTTTTATGGGCCCTAAGATGGGGAGGTAAAATGCTCTCCCCTTCGTATTCAATCAATAAATCTATGAGCTTCTTTCTCATTATCTTTAGATTTACCATTAAAAATGAAAACTTCTCAGATATTTATAAGTAAACAATATTAAAATAATGCTTCAATTTCGATAACATCAAGCCATTTCATGGTCCTGGGCTTGGGCCTATTTGGACTATATGTAAATCCGGCACTTCCTTTCTATCTAATAAATATCGGAGTATCAGATATTGGACATCATCAGCATGTTCTATCAAGATCATTTATTAAAATTTGTATCTACTTTTCCACTCAATATTGCAGTAAATATGTCGATATTTGTTTAAAAAGATATACATATCTCCACTTAAAGATTAATGTCGCCACGATTTTTTTCATATATGCCAAAAAACAAATTTTGGCAGTTCTTTTCAAGCTACAAAAATTACTCTAATTAGCGAATAGAGTAAATATGAAACGTTTTTATATCTGTCGAAGAGGACACAAAATCTGCATACACTGTTAAAAATAACAGTTCAGGGTTGAACCAAAATGTGGTGATTTTCCAGCTTCATCCATTGTTAAGAACTACGTTTCACCACATTTTTGCTCCAGCTATGTTACCAATACTTGGCCGGAGGTTGAACCAAAATATGGATATACTTTCAATAACGAATAAGGCAACATTGAACCAAATTCATGGTTCCAGCTTGAACCAAATATACTGTTGTAGGTTGAACCAAATGTGGCCAAAATTTCCCGGACACTGTATAACAATATAAAAACCTGCCTTTAACATGCTACCTATCAAGGGCGTATCGAGGAGTGCAGGAGTACCCATTGTTTTTCTTGGCTGCTATTGAAGCCACATCTACCCCATTTCATATACAGAGAGTACACATAATTTTTATTAATTACGAAAAGGTAGCAACCAAGCGAAATCATAACGAATTTTTATTAGGCCAAACATAAGCATTTTAGCTGTTAATGATAAAAAACATCAACTTCATATATACAGAAATTATTATATAAATCATTGTAATTTATCAAAAATAAAGGATACACATACCATAAACTAATAAATTTTAATGATTTTAGCTTACTGGATCATGATAAAAATCTTGGCACCGTAAAAAGGACTGGTGAATATCGGTAAAGAATCGCAACGGATGTTTGCCACACGTGACTTCTCTTGCAGCAAGCTAGGAGGTTGAACGAAAATCTGGTTCGGTGTTTAACCGTTATTTACAAATCACCACACTTTTATCAATAAGTGGTATTAATTTATTGGTATTATTTTATTATTTATTTGAATTTTCAAGTGAACCAAGTTCTGGTAAAATTATTGCATTTTTACCATGTTTGATAACAACTAATGTGGAAATTTTTAACAGTATAGGAAAATTTGAGATCTGAGAAAAGTACATTTCAATAAATGTAGAACTTTTCAATTTTTTGTTAAAGTACATTTTTTTTTTCACTTGCAGATATTACAACATTTTTGATAAAGGAAATTTTAGAATTCATGAACTGGTGTTAAAAGGGTGAAGTCAATAGAATTTTTGACGCTCAAAGGTATTTTGAAAATAAAAATAAATTAACAGTGAATATAAATTAATATCATACGCCTAGAGGTTAAAATGTTTTCCTTGAATCACGATTTTAATTAATTGCATATAATAAACACTCATTTTGAATTTTTTATCTAATTTTTCTAATTGAATTAAAGCGCAGCTCATAATTGAAATGATAATTCGTAGGAGTTAGAGAAATTGTTTATCAACTCTGTATTTTTATATCCGATGAATAACCTTTCATTGGTTAAGAATTTCTACCTCCAATTTATTTAAAAATTATCAAATAATTTCCCTTTCAACCCAACCTTTCTATATATTACATTTTTTCGCATTATTAATGCCCCAATAATCCTTTAATATTAACTAAGTATCAGTAACATTCTTTTAAAGACATGGATTTCAGATTAACTCCACACACATATTCATGATAGGCATTCTGTTCGTGGTCGCAAGCACCTACTTATATAGATTCAGAATTCTAATAGGCGTAGGATCTTCAAACGTGAATCATATACACAATAATTTCTGCCACCTACGTATATATTATAGCTCAAACTAGAGCTTTTTTCTTTTTGGAGAAAAAGAGACGCTTTCCCCGTCCTCGATTCGAACCAGGGTCCCTCCGTTTAGCCCGGAGTGTCTTAGACCGCTAAATGAAGGAGGACAGGAAACAACGCTCTCTTTCTCCGTATATAAGGATGTAAGATATTATTACCCTTCACAGGGATAACACAATTGCCAAATATGGTCAACACAGAAAAGCCTCCGGGGCGAGATTTTTGTGAGTTTTTCGTGGGGGAATTTATTATACAATAATTTCTGCCAC
This sequence comes from Dysdera silvatica, assembly GCA_006491805.2. NCBI lineage: Eukaryota > Metazoa > Arthropoda > Arachnida > Araneae > Dysderidae > Dysdera > Dysdera silvatica. The sequence continues at coordinate 23,436,724 of QLNU02014802.1, forward strand.
CCACGTATAGATTATAGCTCAAACTAGAGCTTTATTTCGTTTTGGAGAAAGAGAGAGTTTAAGCTATAATCTATACGTGGGTGTGCAGAAATTATTATATAATAATTTCCCCCACGAAAAACTCACAAAAAACTCGTCCCGGTGGCTTTGTGTGTTGACCATTATTTGGCAATTGTGTTATCCCTGCGGAGGGTAATAATACCTTACATCTTTACATACGGAGAAAGAGAGCGTTGTTTCCTGCCCTCATTCGTCTAGCGGTCCAAGACACTCAGGGCTAAACGGAGGGACCCTGGTTCGAATCCAGGATGAGGACGGCGCCTCTTTTTCTCCAAAAACGAAAAAGCTCTAGTTTGAGCTATAATCTATACGTGGGTGGCAGAAATTATTGTATAATAAATTCCCCCACGAAAAAACTCACAAAAATCTCGCCCCGGAGGCTTTTATGTGCTGACCATTATTTGGCAATCGTGTTATCCCTGTGAAGGGTAATAATATCTTACATGAATCGTATGATTTTATTTTTGTATCTCCCTGAGATAATATTAATCTTCCCTTAAGGTTTAAGTCCGCAGATTATTCGTTATTTATTTTTATTAAGTATCTACGTTGAATCGCTTAGTTCAGTGTAAATGCGATTGTTAATTTCTATTGCTTCTAATCTACTGATCTTACATCCATGTTTCCTCCTTATGAATTGATTTGTGCACAAGGCATATCATATAAAGACATTTATTTATTGTGTTAACCTTCAGTCTGACGATATATTTAAAATCTACACATGGATTACTCGATTTCTTATAATCATTTTATAAAACTTTTTGAACTTCAAACATCAAATAATCCTATTAAATATTATTCAAAATTTTGATCCATAAATCATTCATATAATATTTCAACGATTCAGCATTTTTAAAAGTGATGAAACTACAATGCCTCTCATATATATAATAGCTTTTGTTGGCATATTTTCGGATATTTGAATATTGTTGCCTTTACTTTCAATCTCCTCATTCAAATTTTATTTTTTTCCCGTTATATCCAGTGCAGATTAAACCATCTTCTCTCTCATCCCCAAACTTCTCTTTCTCATCAAACTCATGTTGTTCTTCCACCGCTCATAATTATGTTAATGTATCGTTGCAATATTATTTAGAAAGGGAATACAACATTGTCGCTCGTTAATTGTTAATAGGCTGTATTTTCTATACATTTGACCAATTCTATTTTGTTTCGTGCGCGTGTGTCCGTTTCTCACGGTTTCGTTGTTCGTTCAAATGCTCACATCACCGAAAATATAGCTTCCACTTCTCAGCATTTTGTGCGCCTTTCTGGCAAAATATTTCTTGCGCCCATTCGTCCGTGTAAGTTTTCGCAACTGTTTGCAATAGTCGTTCTCTACTCAAAATCGGAGAAACGGTTGTTTTTTATTCTTATTCATGTTCTTTTTTTTTTCTTTGTCTATTCCATATCAAATACTTTTTATTGTTGCAACATTAAATCGAATATAAATAAAATCAAAGCATCCAAAATGAGCGCATTTTTTCTTTTCTGATAAACGACAAATTAGGAAAGGGATGCACAAAATTTATTTAGTTCCGTTACATTGAGCAAAATATCGTTAAAAGATGTTTCGATAGCGACGTGCCTCCATCATTAGAACATGACGAATTCTGTGTTTGGCAACGTTTATTAAAACAGCTTTTAGGAACGTTTTTATCTACATAACTGCGACAAATAAAATTTATGCCTTTATTTTTCTGGCGTATTCAGGCGCATTTTCCTGCCTGCGCATATTTTGCGCTGCAACACTTTACGTATAACACGTCGCGGAGCGACTTAACAATAGAAAACCAACAGAAGTACTTTCTTAGAGTGCGTAAAACGCTTCCTTTGATTTTCTGTTTTTTGGATCTGTTCTTGACATTTTACGTTGTTGCAGCGCAAAATATGCGCATCTAGGGAAACACTCCTTTAGTGCAGTATTCGCCAACAAATAAAAATAACAATTTCCTTGCAAGTTGTAGGAAACACTATGTATTATTCCATTACAATAGTTTGTCAGAATGGAAAAATTTGTTTTCCTGTAGATGTAAATCTCCTTTTTCACTCCTTAAAAAACTGCTTTCCTCATCAAACTGTCACTCACTATTTATTCCTTTCTTCCTTCCTTCCGTCCTTCCTTCCTTCCTTTTTCTGTTTATTATTCTCGTATATATTCATTTATTTATATAAATGACAGTGAAAAAGTGGCCCTGAACAAAAGCACGAGATGCAAATGACATACTGTCATATCGCTTAGACATGCGAAAAAAAGATTCCTCTTGAAATAGCTCAGAGAGCTGGAATTTCCATGTACAGTAAAAGAATTTGAAAAGGCGATTCATACTGCTTAAAATATTTTTCTTTCACGAAAGAAATATAAACTCCAGGTTTTGGAGCAAAATTCGTTTTATCCTCTTTTTTATGACAAGTTTGTTTTTCCTTTTAAATCTCTTAAACTTTGAGATAAATCCTTCAAGTAAATAAAACAGCAATATATGAGCATTTTTAAGACTGAGATTGGGACGATTATTCTTATAGGGAAAGAAATAAAAGGGAAAATATTTAAAGCGCAACATTCCCAATAAATCTACCTTAAAACAAATTCACAAGCAATGAACTTAAATAGAAATAAAAAGCGTATTCAGTTTCCTTACCCTATGTTTAAAATACTGCTTATAGCTTTATAATAAATATTCGTATAAATATATATCGTTAAAGAAATATAGATGTAAATCGTTATAAGTTTCTTTAAAAAAAACTCTGATCGTTTGCATTGTTAAGTGCATAACACAAGCCCATTTATAACATTTCTATAGTTATCTCATAACTAAGATAAATATCAAAATCGGAGTGTTAATTGTAGAGCAGTAAAGTAGATTAATCTATGAACGTAAATTTATAGTTAAATCATCTTCTTGTTTAAACTGATTTAATTAATGTTCATTAAACTATAACTTCTCTTAACCCCCCCTGTCTGCTCAATTTGTTTATCAACATCGCTTCAAAAATTGCATATTTTTTTATTACATATTTCAAATCTACATGTATTTGAGAGTTAAAATATGTAGCACATTTTCGTGACCAAGGGTGATGAAAGATGAAAAATGAAAAATGGCATATCCGCGAAAATCGCGGGATAAATTGTTACCTTCATGTTACCCGTGGAAATAGCGGGATCAGCAGTCAAAGGGTTAATACAAAATTCTGTCTGTTTAGTTTCCTCCGGTTTTCCTGGTAGAGCAGAGTAATCGAAACTCAAGCCTTCAACGAGAAACATTAAACGTTCACCAAAGTATTCCTTAAATGTTTGGTGAAGCAACTTCTGGTAAAAGTCATGAACTGTTCATTTGTCAATTGTCCAGTCGACATCGTCGGTTTTGTCGAGCAGCTCGAAAGAATAATGACTTTCCGAATGCTTTTCACCCGATTGACTCGATAAGGCCAGAGCACCAACAGAAGCGATAAGCCTATGAACACATTTGTCTTTAAAGGCATTGTGAGTCAGCTCGAAGTCCCTGTTTGGAACAAAATTCCCAGCTAACTAACTACAACAATTTCGATCTGTTTGTGTGAGTTGTTTCCTCCATTGAAGATATGTCCTCTTGTAACTACGTTCCAAACATGGCAATTCAACAAGAGGGCTCATTTTGCCTGAAATTATCTGAACAAACGTTTCTTTTTCATTTTCATTCAAATTCCATTGTTTAAAATCTTCAAATAAGTATATATTCTAGAACAGGAGTTCTCAAACATTTTATAAACCGGAATCCTTTCGTTTCACCACGTGCCTAACCAGGAAACCATTTTCTCACCACATGCCTACTCACGGAACCCTTTTCTCACCAAATGCCTAACCAGAGAACCATTTTCTCACCATATGTCTAACAAGCGAACCCTTTCCTCACTACATGTCTAACAAACGAACCCTTTCCTCACTACATGTCTAACCAGGGAACCCTTTCCTCACCACATGCCTACTCACGGAACACGTTTGTCACCACAAGCCTAACAAGGAAACCCTCTCCTCACCACATACCTACCAACGAAACCCTTTCTTAACCATGTGCCTAGCCACGGAACCCCTATAAATATTTAAGGGAAAAACCCTGGACTATTATTTATCATTGCGTGTATATAAACATTAAAATAAGCAATAAATATATCAATATAAAAAGTAAGTAATATTTTTCTATCGTTCCTGGATATTGGTTATTAGTTAACTCTATATCTGTTATTTATTATTACTATCTGCGTTATTTATTATAGTTAATTCGAAGTGGTTTTCGTTGGGGATATGAAATTACGGAATTTACGGGTTTGTTTTTTTTTGTTTGTTTTTTTTAATTATGGACGTTGTTTTGCAAATTATTTACGGGACCCCTGAATGACAGTCGCGGCACCCTGTAGTTCCGCGAAATACACCTTGAGAAACATTGTTCTACAGAAAATATTGAAGTTAGTTGTTAGTTGTATAATATGTATTATACAGGGTGTTCGAGAAGTCTCAGTCCACTTGTCGGTGCACAAGTAAGGTAAGTGAACTTAGGCTTTTCCGAACACCCCGCATATTTATGCAAGTATCTTTTACTTCAATGATTTCAGACCATGAATTTAGAATTTTACTAAATTATACCGCAATGTCAAGTTTATATTTGATTTATTCTTCATTTCTAAATGTAAGTTTTAATGTAAAGTTATTATAAAATGTAGGAAAAATGGTTTCGCTAATACTGTGTATTTATTTCAGCAGTGAAGATTGAATTGTAGAATGACTGCCACACCATGCAGATTATACTCCAGCATAATCTGACGTCAAGAACACAGAAACGCAATGTCAACTGTATAAGGGAACCATGATTCATGGTGAACGCAACACACTGTTACCTGACCAATTCAAACCCTGTTGTTACGTTCTTTAGTTTATGGGCCATTGGTCAATAAGTTATATTTTTTATTAGTTAATTTAACGATGTACGTCTGTATTAGTAACTCTTCATATTAAAGCATGTTATCTTTTGTAACGAATTTAGTAATACGTTCTCAGCTCCCAAGGATATTCGGATGAATGTGCAAACAAAGAAGTGGGTACAGTAAACCCACGAAGCTACGGAATAATTATAATAATATTTAATAATACAATAGAAGAAATTTTGTATAATAAATCCAAGATTCACGATTTAGATTAAAATTATAATTCATTAACTATGTTACGTACATATAATGGTTTTAGATTAATGATGCATAAATATTTTAGTAACGATGCATAAATATTTTAGTAACGATGTGCGACGTACGTGAAAATTTGAATTAAATTAGTACTTTTTGTTAACTGAGAACTCTAAAACTAAATCTTCTGGCACAAAACTTCCAAGTGACTAATTGCGCAAACATTGAATATACACGCTATGACGGAAATTTGACATATTGGAGAGATTTTTAAATTTTATTTAATTAAATACTTTAATTTTCACGTTGGAAACGGTTATACTGAGGCCAACTTAAAATGTTTTTACCTAATTTTTTTTTTTTATTTACCAGAAAATACGTATCAGGTCTTTTTACCATCACAAAATTAGGCAACACTTTTGTCAATTGGCAAGATTTAGCGATTAAAAAAATTTTTGACGCCAATTTAGCGACCCCAAATTGGCGCCAAATTTCATTTCCGGATGTTACGCACAGGTAACGGTTTAATCATAATTTATTTTCAATGTAACTTAATGTTTACTATTGTGGCTATTGTAACTAAATGCCTCTAATTTTGAGGACATCTTTAATTTAGAAATATTTTACGTCATTTCGATAGCAAAATTAACAAATGCACGGTGATAATACCATGCACATTACATTCTAAAAATTAAAAATTAAATATCAGTATAAAATCTATGATTTATTTCTATGATAAAAAAAATCTTTAAGCCTTGGTAGAATTGTAAAATCACATTACTAGGAAACAAATTTAGCATGTGTAGTAAAAAATACTGGTTGTTTTAAGAATTTTGTCTAAACTGAAAATGAACTATTACAAATAACCAATACAGGTTTCATTTGTTAACAAATTTTGTACGTAAGTATATTAAGCTAAAATAAGCTGATTAATTCGACATTTACTTATTCACAAATCACGTTCCATTTAAGAAACTTTTCCTGCTCAATTCGTACAAAATTTTAATCCAATATCTAATTATTAGTAGTTGTATTTGAGAAAAAAACATTAGCTTGTTTTTCCTCTATAACAATCTTTCTTTTTCCGGTCATAATTAATATGTTCATCATTATATAATTAGCATTAAATTTTTAACTATAATTATCTATTTTCTATGGATATACGCATATACGACATATATTTAAATGTCGTTGCGTACTTCACACCTGAAATACAAAGAAATAAAGTACACTATAATAAAATACAAAACAAAAGTAGTGTAAAAATAAAGTATAATATAATAAAATACAAAACAAAAGTAGTCTATTGTTATCTTTGAATATAATATACAACTATATATATGGAACAAATTCCAATAAAAAAGTGTGTGCTGCCCAACAAACAGATTAATTTAAATCGTAATCTTTTGTGGATTACTTATAGTTTATGTTGATCAATTTCAGAAAACGTCATGCATGCATGCATGGCATTTTCTTATCATATATTTAATATTCAGCTTTATTTGGGATCAAAGTGACTGACAGATAAAAAAAAAAGAAGTTGATATCTTCTTGCGAACCAGCTGCGCCAAAAACGAAGCAAAATTGATGGAACTTCTGAATTTTTTACAAGTTTGAGGGAACGATTTTCAAATCCCTATCGACAGACCTGCCATAAATCAGTGCCTACCCCGAGACCCAATTCGTACTCATCCAAAGTTGGCCCTGCCGGCTTTCTATCGGTTTTCACAAAGGTAGGGATAAGCTGCGGACATTTTCTTTTAAAAGGAGAAAGTTTATTAGAGTCTTCTGACATCTGTTCCGTGATCCCGCTCATCGTTACCGACGATAAAATGTGAAGTTGGACTTTCCCATTGTTATTTTAAAGTTTGCAGAAGTAAACTGTGGCTGTCAGAAACCTAAGAAATTATTACTTTTAACTTCGTCTTGAAATGTTATTTGAAAAGTCTACACGAGAAACAACTTGGACTGGGCAAACTGGAGCTTACAAAACATAAATAAAATTGAATATTTGCAGAAAAGAGTTTTAACTAACAATCGGTGATTGTGTACAAATTTCAAAGTTCCGAAACGAATTTTTCCAACAAATAAGCAATTCAGCAGCTAAACGAAACTTGAAATCTTAACGAACATAGGTGCAAGAATAGCGACAAGAATTCACTGCATTGAATGGGACCAAGTCGTCATTTATTTGCGCGTGCTTTGCCTGGTTTAGATTACACGGAAAAATCGCACATACAATGAGGTAGTACAATTCGTTTACGAAAAGTAGTCTGATGGTACCGTTAGAAATAACGGGAGCTGACGTAAGAAACGGCCTAGCCGATTACAGCAGAGGGAAGGACGTCATTTCAGAACTGGTTTTTGGCGCAGACAAACGTTCGCTAAAAACCAGTTCTGAAATGACACCCTTCCCTCTGCTGTAATCGGCTAGGCCGTTTGTGACGTCAGCTCCCCTTATTTTCTAACGGTACCATCGGACAACTTTTCGTGAACGAACTATACACGCTATTCCATGCCTAAATACCCACACATTTGTTTAAGATTGACTGCTTTAGAAAAACAATATTCCACATGAGCTTATATAGGCATAGCTCAAGTGCTATTGGATTAATAATTTTAGCAAAACTGAGTGTATGCTATTAGATTAATAATTTTAGCAAAACTGAGTGTATGCTATTAGATTAATAATTTTAGCAAAAATGAGTATATGCTATTAGATTAATAATTTTAGCAAAAATGAGTGTACTAGTTTTAATGTACCTGAGTATAACTAGTACATCAATCGAATAGTTACAGGTATGTGTAACTAAGTATTAAGACATTAGGACTAAGACATTAATAAAGAGACATTAACTAAAGACATTAACTAAGGATTAAGACATTAATAAAATAATTTTATCCGTTCAGCACAAGCAATAATAGTAATAGGGGATCAGTTCAAACTCTTCTGAGTTGCTTTATTAAAAAATATCTGAAACAATAATCTACTTTTCCATCAGAATAAATGATCATCAAAACTTGTTGTTTGCAATATTACACTAAAATATTTACTTATTAATGGATGCCTTAAAAGTATGCCTAGGCCCTGTGGAGCTACAGGGGTAACACTTTCGCCTAGCATGCTGTTAGCCCGAATGCGACTCCCAACGTTGTCGCAAAAGGAATATTTACCAATTGACTGTTCACTGTAGTTTTGAGGTTGGTTCCCTAGTCCTTAAGAGGTTCGGTTTCCCGGAAATCAGTAGACACCATGTCGCTGTCTGAAAAAGCGAATTCATAACTTGACGATGAGGAGTCCTGATGAAAAATCGTGTTGTTTTAAAAATTGTGTAAAAACTCTGTATATATAGTTTAAATATTGCAAAATATTAAATAAATAAAATTAAAAGTTGTGCAAATAACTCGGTAGACCGTTTAATAATTTGTTCTGAAATATTAAAAATCGTGTAAATCATTAATATTTAAAAACTCTTAAAAAATTTTTTTTCAGTATAGGAAAAATTTTATAGTATGTTATGTTGGTTTTCGGCAGACCATTGGCTAGTTTACATAATTCGCATAAATTGCAAATTTTCTGAATGTCTTATGCGTCTAGTGCTATTTTTTCTCTTAATGCATACATACATGCATGCGTACGTACGTGCATGCGTACATACATACATACATACATACGCACGCACGCACGCATACACACATACATACATACATACATACATACATACATACATGCATGCATGCATGCAGGAAGGCAGGCAAGCAGGCATGCATGCAGGAAGGCAGGCAGAAAGGATGAGAGAGAGGTAGAGAGATTTAGTTACATTGAATACTTTTGGTTAATAATAGATTCTAGACTCTGTTTCAACAAAAACGACGCATCTCCGAAAATTAGGGTGAGAACCGCAGAACATAGATTAAAAACGATGCTTGGTTCAATATAGAAATGGTTATAGAAATAGATACTTACTGCAGACGCCAAGATTTAATCATCGTTGGATACCCACTAAAAAAAGAAGAAAATTATAAAGAGGAAGTTAAACAAATATGTGAAACTTTGAATATTGATATATCGGATGAAAATATTGAAGAAGTACACAGACTGCAAATCAATAAAACATGAAAAAGCAACATTTTGATAAGATTCAACGACATTGATAAAAGAAATGAAATAGGAATGAAAAGAAACGACCCAAGATTATCAAATGAAATGGAAGAAATGAACTTAAAAAAAGCTAGTATATTTAGACAAACTCGACGTTTCGCAAAAAATTATAATTGGAAATTTGTGTGGACTAAAAAAGGAAAGATTTTTATGAGAAAAAATAAGGAAACGGAAAAGATTGAAATTCGGGATATAAATGACCTAAATGGTTTCTGAAAATAAATAGAAGAATATCATAAAGCCAGGTCAACTGAAGTTAATATTAAGAAGAAAAGAAAGATCACGAAGGTCAACAAAGTTCAAAAAGGTCATCGCAATCGACGAAAATACTATATTTGAACGCTAATAGTTTACAAAATAAAATGGACTTACTAAATGATATTATTCAAGAATTAAAATAACCAGATATAATTGTTATAGTGGAAACGTGGAAAAACGGTGACTCTGATAACTCCATAGATAATTACAATAAATTCGCATTATTCAGAAAAAACTCTAAAGGAGGTGGTATATCCATATACTCAAAAAAATAACTTGAAACTGAAAAAATAGAATTGGATTCGTTTGTAGAAAAAGACCTCGAATTATTATCGATAAATACAAAAATATTTGCGCTATTAGCATTATGTAGACCGCCATCAATGAATATAGATAATTTTTTGAGATTACTAGAAAATAAATTATAAAAGTACATTCAAAATAATTTACTGATATTTGGAGATTTTAATATTGATATCGATAAGAAAAATTCTAGTTCAATAAAATTGCTAAATTTAATGGAACTAAATGGTCTTATAAACATAGTAAATGAACAAACTATAATTACTAAAGACAGCGCAAGTAAAATTGATTAATCCAGGATGGTTTACAAATGAAATTAAAAAGCTAATAAAAACAAAAAATAAATTACATAAAATATTTATACAAACAAGAAAAAGGGAAGTTTGGAATGAATTTAGCAAAATAAGAAATTCAACAAATAAACTTATAAATAAAACAAAAAACACTTACTATCATAATATATTATCAAAGCATGAAATAAAATAGAAAACAATAAATCAGTTATTAGAAAGAAAAATATTAAACAAGAAACAAGCATAAAAATACTTAAAAAATGAAATATTTGGTGACCCAAGAAAAATAGCTAATGAATTTAATAAATTCTATATTAACATATCGGAAATTTTTAATTTATCTGATTCACTAAACAGCAAGTTCAAAAAATATCTTCAGCCAAGCTTAACAAATAGTATTTTCTAACATGAGGTTTCTGAAATCGAAATTGTAAAAGAATTAAATAAAATAAATCTAAATAAAGGAGGAATTGACGATTTAGCGCCAAAAATTATTAAACTATGTCCTCAATATTTAAAAGAACCATTAAACATAGTTATAAACTTATTATAAATTTTTATCTTTGAAACGAATATAATTCCTGAATAACTAAATCTTGCTGTAATTAAACCAATTTTTAAAAAAGGAGAAAAGACATTTATAAAATTACAGGCTGTCTTAATTATGAGTATGTTTTTCAAAAATATTAGAAAAATGGTATAAAAGATTAGTTGACTTTTTAAATAACTATAAACTAATTCACATTAACCAATATATGGATTCCAAAAATAAGTCAAAAGAGAATTTATTATTAAAATTGTAAAAGAACATACAACAAAATATTGGTAAGGAATTAATATTTGGCTTTTTTCTAGACCTCAGTAAAGCTTTTGACTTAATAAACAGAGATATTCCAAAAGATAAACTACTTAATTTAGGAATAAGAGGTAAAATGTTTAAACTTATAGAAAATTATTTTAAAGGTCGATACCAAATTTTTAAAATAGAAAATAAATCATCAGACAAAATGATTAATTTAAGAGATGTTCCACAAAGAACTATACTAGGATCATTCTTCATTATATTAGCAATAAATGATTTGATGTATTTAGATGATAATATACTATTAGTTGCTGATGACATAAACTGGTCAATAGGTGGATCAAATACTGAATTACCGGCAAACATAATAAAAGTTAAATAAAATTTGATTCAACAATGATTCTATGATAACGATCTGATAGTAAATGCTAGAAAAACTACATATATAATATTCCATACTAATAACAAAAAAATAAATAACATAGAAAATAATATAAAATTTAATGGAAAAACACTAAAAAGAGTTAAATCAATGAAATTTCTATGTATTAAATTACACGAAAAACTTTTATGGAATGAACAAATAGATGATATAAATAAAAAAAAATAAGAAGAATAAATGAACTATTAGCCAGATTAAATAATAAACTAACTATAAAAGCAAAAATTTATATTTATTATTCAATGATTTACAGTGTACAACTATACGGAAATTCAACATGTGGAAAACTAAATGAGACAAACTTAAT
>QLNU02014802.1:23448601-23502418 GCA_006491805.2 Dysdera silvatica
TGCGTAGTCGATGAATATTAATGTACCACAGCTAGGTGGCTTGAGCCGCCCTAGCATAAAAAAGCAAGTTTGATGTTGAATAATGCTTACTTCCCATTTTAAGTCGTTAGCCGCAGCGTCGACTTGATTACTATGTTCTCTTGTATGTTCGGTTTATTTAGGTTTTAACCTTTTAAATTCGTTATGTTTGAATTGGAAAAAAAATTAAATTTGTTTGGAAACAAATGTCATCATTCTTGTACTTGCTACATTATACTAGAGTCAGATATCTTATACGGCCATCATCTAATTGTGGCGCAAGGATTTTTCACCGTTCTCCAACAAATGGTATCACAGGTTTCGAACCGCTGTCTAATTTAGTTACAAATTTCTTTCTCGATCTCATCAAGTGATACAACATATAATACTTATAATACCACTAAATAATACCAAGCATATGTCAAGTAATATCAAGCGTATATCAAGTAATATCAAGCGTATATCAAGTAATATCAAGCGTATATCAAGTAACATCCAACATATGTCAAGTTATACTAAGCATATGTCAAGTAATACCAAGAATGCATATATCAAGTAATACCAATAATGCATATATCAAGTACTACCAAGAATGCATATATCAAGTAATACCAAGCATGCATATCTCAAGGAATACAAAGCATGGATATGTCAAATAATACTGAGCATGATATCTCAAGGAATACAAAGCACGGATATTTGTCAAGTAATATCAAGCACATCTCAAGAAATACAAAGCATGGATATGTCAAGTAATATCAAGCATATGTCAAGAAATACCAAGCATGGATATGTCAAGTAATATCAGGTATATGTCAAGTAATAACAAGCATACATATTCACAGTAATACTCCGATTATTCGAAAGTCTCTTAATTGAAATAATTTTCTGCGCTTAGTTTTCTTTATAATTATATTTAAATAGACACCCGTTCAATATTTTCGATAAAAACGCTAATAATTTTTTTCTAATGTACTCCGCCGTTAAACAGAAAGCTAAGATAAATGATGAATACCGTACATATACAAAATAATGTATATACATTTTGCGTAGAATATACACAAAGATATCGGTCTGTTTCCCAAGTAGGTCCTATGGCAATTAACCTACACACACATATTCCTTCTTTATGACAGTTTTCACTATCCATATAATAATTTACCATTATGTATTTATAGACGTATTTTTGGGTAAATGTTATAGTTTCTTTACACTTTTACATTGAAAATTGAAATTTCGTATTATCCACAATCGTGTTTGCCTTCTTTATTTCTAACAATTGGAGTTCGTAAGTGTGCGGCCATATATTATAGTTTAATATACTTCAGGTACCTCAATATTTAGCAACCAAATAGAGGGAAACAACAGAAATTTTAAAACAAAAATGAGTCGACGAACTTTGGTTTTGTCTTTACCCCCCTAAAGCAAAGAATCAGTCATTGCATGAAACAAGATTAACCTGCATACCAATACCGATATTTCTAAAAGTATCAAGTTCTGCTCGCTTCTGTTATAAGGAAAATCGCACTACATGGGTGAAAGTTTTAAGGACCAGATGCTAGTAGCAAATTATAATATTTAAACTATGAATAAATAAATAGTTTCCACGCTATAATCTGCGTTTAGTTTATGAATCGAAACAGGCACACACGCAAATATTTATCCACCTTAATCATTTAATCCAGCAATTCGCCATCGCCTTGGGTCTAGATCATTTCGAGAGTTTATTCCAGATATATTCTCATACCTACATGCACGCTCGGAGTAGTATGTGAATGCCCGTTTCCCTTGAGATTTGCATTTATAACATCAATCAACATTAATAAACTACGTTCTCCAGCTACTTATATAAGCACAATTTCCCATTAAACGCTCGTTCTCCAAAATCCGCTAAACTTTACAATGTTCAAACTTTATTAAAGTTTCTCTTGCTAGTAATGTGATTGATGAACAAGCATTTGCAATTAAACGGAATAAAAAATTTCTTGTGTTTTGTTATTGTTCTTGTTATCTAGTGAGTCGTGTCCGACTCTTGGAGACTTCGTATGTCAGTTTCTTCCATCCATTTCTATCCAAAATTCTCTCTTTCAATTTTACAGTAATCAGTTTTGTGTTGGCTTGAGTGGTGTCAAGCCAACGTGTTCTTTACCATCCTCTTCTTCTGAATCCATAGACCATTTCCAGCACCATAGATTTTTCTAATGAGTTTGTGCGCATGACATGACGTGAAAAGGTCAGTCATAACCAGATAACCTTGCCTTCCAGGATGTCTCAGGGTTGATGCGTTTCAGGACTTCCCTGTTTGTAACTCTAGCTTTCTATAGTTCAAAAGCCTACAGTTTGCGCCTTTTAGCCTTTTCCATAGTCCAACTTTCACACCGCATATGTTATGATAGGGAAGATCATGGCCTGGACAAGTCTGCACTCATGGTGAGTCTTTGCTCTTCAAGATCTTATGCATACTGACCATAGCACTGCGCCCAAGTATAATTCTCCGCTTGATTTCTAGCGTTGACTCGCCAGTGCAATCCAGTTTGGACCCGAGAAAGATTAAGTCCTGGACTACTTGAATGCCTTCATTATCGATATGGATAGTCATATTCTCATTTTTGGCTGTTGTCATGATTTTATTTTATGTTTAAGTGCAAATCCACCGTTTCACTTTTCTCTTTTTCATGATTAACTGTTTCAAGTTCTTTTCGCTTTTTGCTAATAACGTTGTATCATCTGCATATCTTAGGTTGTTGATTTGTCTGCCTCCTATTTTCACTCCGATGGCAGACGTGTCTAGGTTAAGTTTCCGAGTGATCGCTTCAGCGTGGAAATTGAATAAGAATGGCTATAATATGCATCCCTGCCTCAGGCCTTGCCACCCTTTTCTATTTAAACCAGTCGATGTGACCATAGATTGTTCTCACCGTCGCCTCCTTCTCAGTATACAGTGATTTGAAAAGTTGCCTGGACTCCAATTTCTTGCAGATCTTTCCAGAGTTTATCATGCTCGACACAGTCAAGGGCTTTACTGCAGTCAATGACGCATATGTAGAACTCCTTTTGATACTCACGTGCCTTTTTCATAATCCAACGAATGTTGGCAATGTGATCTCCAGTGCTTCTCCTTTTCCGAAAGCAACCTGAATATCTAGCAACTCAAAATTAATGAATTTTTGCAACCGCTTCTGGATATCTCTTAGCAGGATCTTGTTTGCGTGTGAAATAAGCGCAATTGTGGGAAGTTTAAGCATTCTCGAGCATCGCCTTTTTGGGGTAAGGGAACGTATAGTGTGGTATGGTATGTTATGGTGCAAAGATATAATGGGAAGTGTGGCAGCCGATGGGCAGCCTGTAATCCCAGATAGGGGTGTCAAGATAATTTGACAGCCAATGGGGGAAGAAGGGATTATCGGTCCGTACTGGCGTACAAGGGCGCACATCTCGCACTGGTGTCGTAATTTAGCGTCAACCGAAATCTATCCACGATCAATGCACCCCGAAATGTGGTTGAAATAGATGGCTGGGAGAGAAGAACACCAATGTTTCTGAAGGAGTTCAACGGACAACGTTGAATGGGAACAAGCCAGCCCTAAAACAAGAGCTAACGAAAAGCCATTCATCCTGCCCAGACCGTCGAGCCAGTGTCCCATCCGCAGGCAGTGAAAGTTTTACCAAGGCTATCAGCACATCGCACGGACGAGGACTATGGCCTAACAGCCCGGAACATAACAAAAGACGCCAGCACGACCCTCAAGATAAATAACAATTCCCGAGGAAAACCGAAGCCCGGGCCCAGAATAGCGGGCACAAACATCAGTCTACCTCAGTCCGGAGGTCTCGCCAAAGTCCCACCCACTGCGATATGGTCAAGCCCCGCTAAGCAATACAAAGTCGACCGAGCAGGACGCCAGACCCGCACCTCAGCAGAAAGATGTCCAGACGCCACCAGAGCTGTGACTGAACTCCGGGTAATGGAATGTATACTGAACTTTTCCAGTCTTCTGGACACTGGCATGTTCTCTATATTTCTTAACATAGTGCGGTGAGCACAATGACAGGTACCCCTTTGAGGAGTTCCACCCGAATTCCATCCATTTCCGCTGCACTTTTTTAAAGCAGTTGCTTCAGTGCCCACTCGACTTCTTGTTCCAAAATGCAAGGCACTATTTCAATTGCTCCCTTGTCACTAGTATCCTGACATTGGTTTCTATTTGTATACAAAACTTCAGAATTTTCTTGCCACCTTTCCCTGATCTTTCTCTGGTCGCTCAGTTCTTTCCCCTCCTTGAGTATACCATTCCTGGTGCTGAATGGAGTGAGAATCTTTTTTCGCCTTCACAAAAGAGTCTCTAATGTGTCTTTTCTGACACGACGCTGTTGTGTTATATACTTCTAATTAGGTATGTGGAAGTTATTAAAAATATATATACATATTCCTTCTGAGATGATTTGCTATCCCTCTGCACTAATTACTTAATTTTCCTTTAGTTCAATTTAATTATAGAATCCATACAGTGCGAACAAGAGCACGATGGCGTTTAAGAATTAGAATTAATTATTTTAAATTTAGGATTTAATAATTAAATTAACTATATCTTAATGTTGTTTTTATTATTATTTTTTTGTGTGCGTTCTCGCACTTGGATGATTAGGCTTAAGACGGGCGGTGCCAAGTTCTCAAGTCTACCTTCAGTGTGAAATTTTTTTGTATGTTTCATTCTGGTGCCAGGTTAAAAATTTTCTGACTGTTCGGCATATGTTTAGTATTGTTGTTTTTGCATCTGAATATATGTGTTGGGATCAATTCCAAGTGTATACAAGTTCTTTTGGAGTGTGGTTGATATTATACCTATTGCTGATAAGACAAGAGGGATAATGTTTACCTTTTCCATATGCCACATGTCTTTAATTTCCTACCTTAAGTCTTGGTATTTAGTCATTTTTGTGGTGTATGTGTTCTGAATGTTATTTGTGTTGGGTATTGCTATGTCTGTGATGTGTGTTGTTTTGCTGATTTTGTCAATTAGGATTATATCTGGTCTATTGTGTGATGTCATCTTGTCCATTATAATAGCCTTATCCCAGTACAATTTGTGCGTTTCGTTCTCCGTTATGTTCTGCGTATTGTTTCTGGTTCGTATTTGTAGTATGGATTCATGTTGGCTATCAGCTTGGTTCTGACAGTAAGCGTTTGGTGAAACATTTTTGCCACTTGGTCGTGACGGTATTCGTAGTCTGTTTGGGCAATTATCATACAACCTGATGTTACATGTTGTATTGTTTCAGATGTTAAGTCACATTGTCTACATTGATCATTTTCTATATTCCACAGGATGTATCCCTGGTAACTTCTTGTTTTTATGACCTGGTCCTGGATTGCGGTCATAAACCCTTCCATTTCCGGTTGTAAGGTTCCTCGGGTTAGCCATGTGTTCGAGGCTTTCTTGTCAATGTGAGGCTTTTGAAGATCATTATAGTGTCTGCCCATTCCTTCAGTTTATTATGTAAGGGTGGTATTTCTTTTTCAGTACCGACACTTAGTGGTGTGTGGGAGGTATCTGCGTCTACTACTGGTTGGATAAGAGGAGACTATCTGCTCTCTTCAAAGAAGTACTGCCCCACGTTATGGATTTGCTTCTCATGGAGATCTTTCAGGTCGATTTGTCCTCGTCCATCATCCTCTAGAGGGAATAGTTTTTCTTTGGGTTGTTGACGGATGTAGTTGTCTGTATTTTGTTTGTATGGTTCTCATTACCTGTTGTAGATCCTCTAGTTCTATGTTTGACCATTTGATGATTCCAAAAGGAGTATGTTAGTACTGGGAATGCAAAGAAGTTAATTGCTTGTGTGATGTTCTTGCTATTCAGCTTGATCTTCAATATTGTTTTTAGCCTGTCCTTGTACATTTGTGTGAGCTTTGTCTTGACTAGTTTATGTTCTTGTCTTTGGGCCTGCATTATTCCTAGATATTTATATGTTTCATGTTCTTGCATGGTTTCCATTATTCCTCTGTTATCCAGTACAATCTCATCTAGTTTCATTTGTTTGGCGCCTCCAGGTATTTTACATTTATCCAGGCCAAACTCCATCTTTAGTGACTTCCCTAGCTAGGGACTTCCATTATTTATGTCAATTCTGTTGCCAGCTGCGAATGGGTACTTGAAAATTTCTTATACCAATAGTGTTGGATTTTGTCCACACCTGCTGCTTTCCAGTTGTATGTTTTACTGATAACTTTTTGAAGTTCTTCGGTAGTTATTCCTTCATATTCCATTCCTGTTATGTACTTTCCTGTAGTTCTTTCTTCCTCTATCCATGCAGCTTTGTTATGTTTCACTTCGTTGGACCAAAGCGATTTCCAAAACTCCTCAATTTCTGTTGTGAGCAGGGTTTCACTTGTTGCTCCATTTGGGAGTTTGTAAGGGTTCTAAAGAAGGTTTTATGATATGTTGTGAACAATTTGTTCTGTGCCTTTCTAATAGCGCTTTCTTCGTCTCGCCATAGCCTTTTGCTGTAGGTACTTAGTTTCTGCTTTAGGGTGTCAAGGTATTCGTTGGCATGCTTGTTATGCTCTTAGTGTTTTGTGTGTACTTTAACCTTCCTAAACACGTTTTACTCTGTTAACTAATTTCCTTTTACAGTTTCCCTGTATATATTGTGTTATCCTTCCGATATGTCCTCGTAATTCACTTATTTTATTCTCTAATCTACTTTCCCATGGTGGAACTTTACTTGCCGCAAAGTTGGAGGTGGGGGCTCAGATTTCTAGTCCATTGGTTCTTGTTGCTGCTGCAGCTGCACACTAAATAGCTGTGTGAATGTCTAAAAATGCGCGATGTTCTTTCAAGTATTCTGGTAAGACAAGCGCATTTAAATTCACCAACGATTTCCAAAGTTTTCGTATTGGTTGCTGCTTTGATATAGCAGGTCTTGCAGTTTGGTCCATAGCTGCAAATTCTACAATGGCTCTGTAGAATTCCTCGGCCACGTTCTCAATTCAATATCGTGTTCAGCTATACTGTGTTCTGCAGTCCCTGTTTCCCTTGTCATATCTTGTGCATTTACTACTACATTATTTATCGCAAGTGTTGTTTCCCTTGTCCCATTTTGGTAGTCCTTTTAAGTTGACCCTCTGCCCAAACTTTTTGCTACTTCTTCCTACAGCGTTTGTAGTGTGGTTTGGGGAATGAAATTTCTTAGTACTATTATCCGACGTTTATCTTCAACTATTATTATTATTATTGTGTGTGTTCTCGCACTTGGCGGATTAGGCTTAAGACGGGTGGTGCCAAGTTCTCAAGTCTACCTTCAGTGTGAAAATATTTTTGTATGTTTCATTCTGGTGCCAAGTTTAAAAATTTTCTGACTGTTCGGCAGGTGTTTAGTATTGTTGCTTTTTGCATCTGTATGTATGTGTTGGGGTCAATTTCAAGTGTCTCCAAGTTCTTTTGGAGTGTGGTTGGTATTATACCTGTTGCTGATAAGACAAGAGGGATAACGTTTACCTTATCCATGTACCACATGTCTTTGATTTCCTGCTTTAAGTCTTTAGTCATTTCTGTGGTGTATGTATTCTGTATGCCGTTTGTGTGGGGTATTGCTATGTCTCTGACGTGTGTGGTTTTGCTGATTTTGTCAATTAAGATTATGTGTGGTCTGTTGTGTGGTGTCGTTTTGTCCCTCATAATAGCCCTATCCCAGTACAATTTGCGTGTTTTGTTCTCTAGTATTGTTTCTGGTTCGTATTTGTAGTAAGGATTCATGTTGGTTATCAGCTTGATTCTGACAGCAAGTTTTTAGTGAATTAATTTTGCCACTTGGTCGTGATGGTATTCGTAGTCTGTTTGGAAAATTATCTTACAACCTGATGTTACATGTTGTATTGTTTCAGATGTTAAGTCACATTGTCTACACTGTTCATTTTCTATATTCTTCTTCAAGATGTATCGCTGGTAGTTTCTTGTTTTTATGACCTGGTCCAGGATTGCCATCATGAATCGCTCCGTTTCCGGTTGTAAGGTTCCTCAGGTTAGCCATGTGTCCGAGGCTTTCCTGTCATTGTGGGACTGTTGAAGATCATTATAGTGTCTGCCATGAAGTGCTTTGCCTGCCTGTTCCTTCAGTTTCTTTTCAATGTGTACGGGTGATATTTCTTTGTCGATACTGAGATTTCGTAGTGTGTGGGAGGTATCTGCGTCTACAACAGCTTGGATGAGAGAGGACTGTCTGCTCTTTTCAAAGAAGCACTGCCTCATGTTATGGATTTGCTTCTCATAGAGATCTTTTAGGTCGATTTGTCTTTCGGTTTGTTTCATGTTCTTGCATCGTTTCCATCATTTCTCCGTTATCCAGTATTATTCCATCTAGTTTCATTTTTTCGGCGCTTACAAGTATTTTGCGTTTATCGTGACCAATCTCCATCTTTACGTTGTTTGAAAATGCCTCTGTAATTTGGATCGGATGGCGGAGTAAAGGGATAGACGGTGCATATAACTTTATATCG
The DNA here is from genome assembly GCA_006491805.2 of Dysdera silvatica. Taxonomy (NCBI): domain Eukaryota; kingdom Metazoa; phylum Arthropoda; class Arachnida; order Araneae; family Dysderidae; genus Dysdera; species Dysdera silvatica. Next base: position 23,457,117 of record QLNU02014802.1, read on the forward strand.
TCCGTGTACATGAGGTGTGATACCTATTTTTACGGAGATGCATCCAGCAAGGATTTTGTAAAGGGTGTTAAGGAACGTTATTGGCCTGTAATTTTATGGGTTCTTCGTGTCTCGGTCTTTCGATAGTAAGTGGGTAATGCCTTTATGTAGAAAATCCTGCATCTTACTAGGGTCTTCCATTATTGATGTCAATTATGTTGGCAGTTGTGAATGAGTACTTGTAAACTGCTTATACCAATAGTTTTGAATTTTGTCCACACCTGCTGCTTATTGTTATTATTATTATTATTATTATCATCATTATTTTTATATAAATATTAATGCTTTTTTATTCAATAGTTTTAAAGTAATTTTTAAATGATTTTAAATAATGGTTTTACAAATATATTTACAACTAAAATTATCAGACGTAAATCACTTTTTCTGAATTTACAATGTTCATCATTTTGTCCAATTACACCCTTGATCATTTAATCCTATTACGCTCCTGACCATTTTGTTGAGATTCTTCTCTCCAGATTGGTTGAGAACTCAAATTTTTGTTTCCCTATTATTTTTCGATTTTCCAATTTTTTTTTTGGCGTGAAATGGCAAATTATCGTTTTTTTGCGTCTTTTACCGCACTTCTAGTACACTTCTGATGAATCATCTTGTTCAGATGGCTCAGCCGTTTCTGGATCATCATCTAACGTTCAAGAAATTAATCGTGGCTTCCAAAACTGCACTGTAACGGAGCGAAACAACCAACCAATGAGCGCTCAGGTTACAATCGCTGCTGGCCACTCCCTCTTCGCCGCCACATCACAAGTGAATGCTAAATCGTCATCGCGTCCACAACCCTTTGTTGACATTCGAAGCTATTCCATGGAGCCAATCTTGGATACTTTGCCCCAAATAACGAAAATTCTACATTAACCAAATTTAATACACAGCCTATTGCTTCAAGCTCAGAAAATATGGAGGTAAACGATCCCTCTGCAAAAATGATGGTTAGTGATCTTCGTAGTAATGCTTCTCAAAATCTGGAGCCTACGTCGACATACGCGGGAACTGCATAAAAAAAATAAAGAAGTTTCTTCCTCTGAAATAAATGATAACAACCCATTTATCTTCACGGGCCGTAAACGCCGAGTTGAGCAAACCGCGAATCGGAAGGTGTTGGAGCCTACTTGTGTGCTTGCAATCATTAATGGAGAACGGCCCATTAATAACATTAATTCAAATCTCATTGAGGCTACCATCAAAAAAACTTATTGGCGCATACCAATCTAAATATATGGGCAACAACGAATTAATTGTCAAAACTTCCTCTAGGCAGGCCGCAGCCAGACTTTCTGCTATCACCACTCTGGCAGATTTTTCAAGCGACAATATATCCTGACTTCGCCAAACCCTTGGAGTTTATCGAAATCTCTCCTCTATATAATGATGCTATATTAGAGACCCTCCAATCAAATGGTGTGGAGTCACTCCAACGTTTCACAAAAAAAGAGTCTAATGGAACCATTACTCCCATAGACAAAATTGTTATCACATTTACCAAACAACCAATACCTGCTTCTATCTATCTAGGTCCTGCTACAGGGGTCTTCAACCCGCGGCCCACCGACATGCTTATTGCGGCTCGCTGGCTCATGAAAAATACAGATTGTTTCATACAAAAATAAACACTTTTTTCTCCCTGTGAATCTAAGTCTATGTATTTTATTTTATTCTGTTCACATTCAGCAATAAATATTTTAAAACCATAGAAAACTAAACACACGGTCTTCCCTCAATCGTGTTTTACTTTAATTTTCCAGCGCATAGGGTTATTAAAGGTAGTTTTATTGATTTGCAGTGCAACAGTGATTTTAAAATAAAATTCAACTTACGACTCACTGAATTCTATTCTAAATAAATCGATAAGAATATCTTCCCAACCATCCGACTGCATGCTCCGAAAACGATATCACTATTCGTGAGAACTTACGTCTGCGAACAACTCTTTTCAAGATGAAGTTAGTAAAATCAAAAATTAGGAGCAGAATAACCGACGTCAACTTTAAAAACACTCTTAGGGTTGCGACGTTAAAAATAAGATATGACAGGCTTGTTAAAAATAAACAGTGCTATAAATCTCACTAAAAGGTTTGATTTCGCTTTATATATTAACAACTAAAAGTATTGTAAATGTTTTTTGCTTCCATGAGTAATTTTACATTGTAATATATATATATTCAGTTCCAGCGGTGGATCTAGAAAATACTGTCAGTGGGAGGGCGCAAACCAATATAGGGATTTAAAAGAAAGGGCAGCAAATTCAAATCAAGAAAAATCACCCCTGTGCCTCCACCCACATCCACCTTTGTACAATCCTAATATTGCCGGTACAATAGTGAGGCCGGCGGGCCAACAAGAATAAGCAAAATTGGCCCTTGGACTGAAAAAGGTTGAAGACCCCTGCCCTATGCGGTTCTTTCTTATGCGACATCCCCATTCCAATGCAGGAAATATTTAATATTTGGACATAAGGAAGCAAACTGCAGAGGAAACATCAGATGTTCAAAGTGCAGGGAAAACCATGGTTCTGATTCATGAAATATCACTAAGCCATACTGTATAAACTGCCATCAAGAACATGAGGCAACCTTCCATGGATGCGCGGTTAAAAGAATCAAACTAACAGCGAGAGAAAAAGTCTGTAAGGAACGTTATGGTCTCTCCACCAAACCTCCGCGACGCCAGCAACACCCCATGAATACAATTCCGCCAACCAAAAACCCAACACTCTTGATGAGTGCAAGAAAACCTGGAAACCCAAAAACCTTCGAAAAGCGTCTTCTTTTTTTACCTCGTCTCTTCGGAAGAAAATTGCAAAGACATCTGAATTTCCTGCTGAAAAAAGCCAGATTCAAAAACGTTCCCGATGGTTGCTGAATCGAAAATTTGCCAGCTAAAGGGGTGATAAGAAAAATTCGTGGCAGCATTGAGTACTTTCACGCAACCACGGGATTTGTGTTATTATATCTATATGGGTAACAGAGTGTGGCTTTAAAATATTTGATTTGAATTTTTTCTCAAATGTTTTGCTTTATTTTATGTTTTTTTGCTACTGTTTTTCGTTTATGTTTATGTAGTTAAGTAAATTCCCCACTTCTCTGAAATTTGTAAGAAATATAGCATTTCGTAATATAGCAAATGATATGATATAATATAGTCCAAATGATTAAAAATATCTTCCATCATTAACACTTCTGTCATTAGGTTAATACGTACATTGGTGAAAATGCCGTCACTCTTGCGAGAAAAGAAAAGTATAAAAAATATGCATGAAAGAAAATAATGATTTTTTCAATTGACGTTTTCAGAAAAAAATATTTAAAGCTCAAGTAATAATGACTTCAATTGGGAAAATTAAGTTTAGTTTCAAATTAAAGCAATTTAAAATTTGAAAGCAAATTCGTGCATTTAATACACTGGTGTGCAAAAATTAAGGACGAGATGGAAAAAGTAACGTAACAGCAGAACGAACAGGCAGAACCGACCGAAAGACCAATCAGGAGACAACTCACGGTCTGATACAGTAGGATATTTGCATATACGCATCATAACATAATGCGGGCGTGTGGTAAGGTATAAAGCGCGAGCGAGGGCAGTGTTTGCGCAGCATTTCAGTGAAAGCTATTTCATAGTGTACATCGGTTTGAACGACTGCGAGTTGTTGTAGCATTGCGAAATGTCCAACGGACAGTCCCGTAGACAACATCTGGATGAATTTACTCGAGGTCGAATCATTGGAAAGTTGGAATAAGATCGAAGTGTGACGAGTGAGGCCGAGGAGTTCGTAATCGCACACAGCATCATGTCACGAAACTGGACGACATTTCAAACGCCATGAAAAGCAGTCCGAAGGTTTAATGGTGGTTGTCCATGAGCAATCACGGCAAGGGAGGATCGGTATCTTGTTCTACAGACGGTGAGAGATCGACGGCTGACAGCGGGTGAAATCACAAGCCACATGTAACGCACTACTGGACGGTTGTTATCGCATTTTACCGTGACTATGAGATTTCACACAAGCGGATTACTAGCTCGGCGACCAATATAGTGTATGCTGTTGACGTCTACCCATCGGGGATGGCGTTTTCTGTGGTGCCAGGAACACAAGGAATGGGGTCGAGTGCTTTTTACGCATGAAAGACGATTTAATCTCACAAGTGATTCCAGACGTCTATACATCTGGAGAGAGAGTGATGAACGGGCGATCATCCCTCCAACATCGCTGAAAGGGACCGGTTTGGATGTGCCGGTGTTCTCGATTGGGGAGGCATAATGCTTGATGGCCGTACGAAGCTCCACATCTTCCAAGAGGGTTCAGTCACTGGTGACCGCTAGTGTACCGAAGTTCTCCTGCCTAATGTCCATCTTTTCCGGGGTGCTGTGGGCCCTGAATTCCTCATCATGGATGACAACGCTACACCTCATCGTACAGCTGCTGTCGCTGAGCTGTCAGAGAGTGAAGATATTCATCGTATGGAATGGCCCGCACGGTCTCCGGACCTGAATCTAATAGAACACGTGTGGAATGTTCTCGGGAGATGCCTGGCAGCACGTTGTCATTCGCCAGCAACGATTCCGTAGCGACGATTGGCACTACTAAAGAAATGGGCCATGATGCCTCAAGAGCTTGTCGACAACCTCTTACTGAGCATGAACAGATGGTGTACATCCTGCATCGCAGTCAGGGGTTATCATATCCCCTACTGAAAACTGTTTTTCTTGCCTGCCGCCTGTCACATGGACGTTTCTGTCTTCTGTCCTCCTGTGCTGAAAGCCCACTTTTGAATAAAAGTCCTTTGTATCCTTTGGATTCCTTTCTTGGTCAGTTCGTTCACCGTTTCCATAATCTTACATCACAACGATGTTACAGTATGCTTTGTATTCATTTGAAATATTGGGGTGCGACGTTAGAAGCGAAAAACTGTCTCGTCCTTAATTTTTGCTCACCAGTGTATTATACAATAAAATGTCGACTAACAACTTGAAAAATATAGTTAGGTAAAAACAGCCAAAAATGCACATACTTGCCTTAGGCATAAGGGAAACGATAGTGCTCCGCAAATAATTTTTCTCCTGAAAAGTGCTCAGTGACGTAAAAAAGTTGAGAACCGATGGCCTAGGGCTTGGAAGTTGAAAACTTTTTGAAATTAATGCACAATGAATTAACACGGATTAATTAACTGGACGACAATCGGAAAGGGTCCTTCTACAGTTATGACAAGCATTAATTTGCTGTAACCAGTGGCGTACAAAAACGGGTCTCTGGGGATCTGAACCCCCATTAAGGGCAAGACGCAACCTTTTCTTTAATAACACCGCATCACGTGATCCTCTTTATATCCAATTCAGCCCTCTCCCCTCCCAATAATTTTTTAATTACTACGCCACTGGTTGTGGTTATAAAACAGTTTTAGCATTCAATCCGTATTAAGAATAAGTAATAATTAAAATATATTATGATTATTATTATTATTACTATTGTATTTATTAAAATATTAAAATAATTATCGACTTTTTTTTCAAATTCTAAGGAAATATAACTTCATCAATAGCTGACATATTTGTCAATTTTTTAAAAGTAATATTGAAATACCGTTGTGCGATTTAGGTTGGCAATTTAAGTGCAGATTAGAAATTGAGTTGGCAATTATTATATGTTCTCACTTCTCAGAGAAACTGAGGATCATTTAATTATGATATCATGACACTTGTCAGAGTAAAATTTATTTATTTATTAAATATATAATGCGAAAATATCTAGATTGGGAGGATAGCTACAACTATTCATCCATAGACTATTCTCTAGAGGAATATTTAGTCCCTCAATTGGATGTTCTGTTTGGAGGGATATCGGGTATTTGGCTAATATCACTATCGGCAACCATCGAAGCGTTTACTTGTTAAGTTGATGAGGATATTTTCTAGTCCAATAAGTCCATAACAGCCACGTTCATTGGCTACTCTAATAGCGGAGTTTCAACTATCCATTTACTTTGGTTATAACAAAAAACATATTCCTGCATACGATTCTCGTAATAGTGAGGATCGCGGCACATAGGCACTTAGCAATTTCTTCATTTATTTCTCATATATGCATGTTTTTGAGCTGCATTTTCCTTTCGTTTTAATATTAAATGCATGAGATAGTGCACCGCAGTCAGTTAAAACGTTGTCAATCACTTAAGATAATAAGTTCAAATGCCTGGGTAGTCCACATAATTTGATGCTATGGCTGTTGGTTCCGACAGATATGCAGTTGGTTTGATAAAGATCTCATGTCTATTATTCTTGTCTCCCAAATACCATTAATAGCAGCAATATATAGCAGCATCCAAATATCAATTATGTGAATAGATTCATTTTTGATAGCGCTACATTGCATTTGAGGATGGATATATAAATCTAATGTCGTCTAAAATAAAAATTCCAACAACACATGAGTTGCAAATAGAATTTTTCCAAAAAAAAAGCATGTTAAAAATTAATTGTGACTTGAAAAATAAAAAATATGTTCGTGTAAAATCCAAAATATATTCGTTCCCATCTGGAAGTCTTCAAAAATAGAAAATATGATAGCCCGGCGATGGCGCAGTGTGGTAACGCGTTCGCCTAGTGTTCCGTTAACTCTGGTTCAATTCCCAACTGTGCAAAGAACACTTACTCAGAGATCTCGTAAAGATCGCACTGCACACTTTAGTCCGGGGTTTGGTTTCCCTAGGCCTTAAGAGGTTTGGATTCCTCGGAAAACTGTAGGTCCAAGAAGTTCAGATTCCTCGGAAAATTGTAGGTCCAGAGGTTCGGATTCCTCGGAAAACAGTAGGTCCCGGCGCAGCATGACCACTGTAGTCTTTGAGCCGTAAAACCACAAATAAGTAGACAAACAAACAGAAAATAATGTTGTGCTGAGTGGGAATAAATACATTTTCGAACGTGGATTATGTAAGATCGCTGTACCGCACCTACATCCTAATTGTACTTAAGTCGAGCAGTCAGCTGAAACGGTATTTTCCTAATTGAATTTTCTTACCACAATAAAAATTAGAGCACAAATTTTTCTAAATTATTTATAAAATTTTCATTCGTATTGATTACGATGTCTTGTGTAAAACAGAAATGAATTGTTATCATACAAATAGAAAGTTATTAGGGACTGGGCAAAGCAGACGAATGTGAACAATATACATTGCGTCTCAGCACCAGGGTTACAGACATCTAGGAGGAGTAGGGTACATCTAGACGAACAATATTTTTCATAGAACCTAGGGTCGCAAACCACTCACAGCGCCAGTTCTAAAACCGTCCAGCATTCACAAATAGTGACAACCAGTGCATGAGAAGCGCAAAATGCGATGTCCTAATCATCTATGCACTTGAGCAGCTGACCTGAGTTTTATCTGGCGCTTTTCACGCACTGGTTGTAAATATTTGTGCATGCTGGACGGTTTTAGAACTAGCGCTGTGAGTGGTTTGCGACCCTAGGTTCTATGACAAATATTGTTCGTCTAGGTGTACCCTACCCCTCCTAGATGTTTATAACCCTGGTGTTGAGACACCCTGTACATTGCTTGCGTGCCTAAGTTCGGTCACAGTTTGACAATCGGCACTAAAGTGAAATATGTTGAGCATGAAAATTACTCTAGATAGTCATACTAGATAGCACTCTAGATAACTGCAATATTGTATATACGAAATTATACAGCCAAAGTATATAAGCAATTACCACCAACATCTTTGTTGCCGACAATTACCATTGCAGTGGTTTTCTTTTTTAATCTTAATGTCATTAGCCATTAAAGGATAGAGAACTATTATTTTAATAGGGGGAGAGGGAGATTTAGGTAAAACCATGGGCAGATTTATCAGTTTGCCGCCTCTAGGATACTTTTTATCACCCGTTCCTACCTGTTCGCCCCTCCCCGCCACCAGTGTAGGGAAATACAAAAATCAAGTTACCACGCACAAAACTTTTGTATTAATAATAAATATGGTGGAAAATAAATTCATAAATTGAAACACAAGCATTTATCAATATTATTTTGCATTGAAGTATTATTCCTTTTTGATATATAATAAATCAAATTCAATTTTATTGAAATAAATTTTAATTTTGGCAAAAATACAAGGGCCTATCAAGCACTGGTATTTAAATGGAAAGCATGACGTCTAGCTTTCTTCTCGGCAAAACATCTGATTATATCATCGTATGGTATTGATTTTGTTATATCAGACTTCATACACAAAATTTTGCCGCTCTAATCTATAGCCTAGTATAACATATTGGGAAATACGGCACTGGGTAAAACATGAAGTTGGGAAGGGTGGCCGCTGAAATCCCAAACATGACGTACAATCTGTCCAATAAACCACGATAGAGTCGACGGGGCAAAATAAGTTGGATCAGCCAATCCAATGCATCACCAGAGTCGCTTGCACTCCAAGAATATTATAAAAACAAACATTTACCGAAGCCAGACAACACCGGACCCACCGTAAAGAAGGGGGCCTGACTGGAGGAACAAGGACACCCCCCAGCGGGCTACAGATTTAATAAATTGAAATTTAGTCAATATCTTTCCAATAAAAACGTCCGAAGCATCCAAACCCCTTGCTATAAACTCAACTAATTTGCCAATCCTTCATTCAACATGATATAGTCACTATTTAATAATAATAATAATAATAATGCAATTTAAAATGTTAATGATGTGCTAAAATATATTACCGTCTTAAGTAGTAAATTAAATCCTGAAAAGAATAAATATCAGAAACTTTCTAAGATTAAGAAATACTTCAATATTAAATAATTCCTCATTTCTTTCAGAATTGATTATTAGGTAAACAATTTGTTATTCCACAGTTATCTAGTAAAATTAATACGAAAACAAATATAAATATTTGTGATTTGCTAATTAGGGCTGTCCCCAAAGGGTAAGCGCTGTGTGCGCCGCTTACTCTCAAGAAAATTTGAAATATGCCGAGAACGTGCCGCGTACTCTCAAGGTCTCAAGAAAGTTTTTGTATTTGCTGGTTTTGGGGCAACTTTCAATACAGTTCAGCCTTTTTTTTCCTAGTCATTTACAAACTTGAATGAAAACAAACGAGGAAGCCCCCTGAATCCACCAAGCCTCAAAATAATATCCTGCATACGACCAGGAGAGGAATGAAAAACTGATGAAAGTGGTAACTGCCACCTTGGGCTTGGATAGACGATAGACGACCAGTCAAATGCCAGCCAGCGAAGCATGGTGACGTCACCAAGTATACACACACACACAATAACCCCGCGATTATAATACTCTTTAGTTAAGAAAGTACTGGATACTCTCAATAATTTTCTTCAGGACAGCCCTGATGCTAAGCATAGTATAAGCCTGTCAATTAGATTATTTTCCTTATTTGTCCAATATGCATAATTCTAGATTCGAGAACAGGAGAGTCTTTATCAAATAAATATAAAATGCAGTGACGGATAAGTCAAAAATATCAAACAAAGGTTTTTTTGCAATACAGTCCGGCAGAAAATACATTTTCATTATATACACTTTTATAAAATTTTCAGGAGAGTATACATTTTAAAAAGAATTGTTTATTAGATGCTTGGAAAGTTCATGACGTTCTTCTGTTTCGAGACATCGTTTAACCACTTAAACTGCCAGTCGCAATCGGCTTTCTTCACTCATAATGTCCCCAGAAGTGTTATCAAGGAAAAAGTATTTCAAAATGATAATATCCACGTCCGCCATTAAAGAAACCCACCCATTTAATATTTTACGGTGCTCAAAATGTCAGATCAAAGATATGAAAGTATCGTGCAAGAAGCGAAAGAGAGAGAGAAAGGAAGAGAAGAGAGCTCTTCAACTGCTGTTAACGGAAAATGTGGCCATTACTTTAAATGTAATAGCGCTCATGCGAAATGTCTAAAGCGAATATTTATGAAGCCACTTGGCAAATAATGAATTAATTAATTAAGCCACCATAAACGAATGCCACAAGAGACCTAAACGACTAATCGTAGGTCGTTCTTTATTTCATAATGTAACAGCCAAGTTGCCATTGAATGTCCTAAGGCTGAAAGTGTATAGATATTAAGTGGCCATTTGAAAGTAAAATTTATGACACTTATAATATTCATAAAAATGAGCTATTATGGCCATTAGTTTGGTGGGTAAAATCGAGATATGGATATATCTGAGAGTTATTTAGCAACATGAGGTATATTAAGCTGAACCTCGTTTGCAATCCTTCAATGCAACATAAACTTTGAAGCTGTTTACCGGCAAAAGAATATTTAAAGAAAAGTTAATAATATATCCTCAAATACCTCATACATTTAAAAGTTCTTAAATATTTGAAAACATCCACAAACGTTTATATATATACAAGACTATAAGAGTTTAAAATGCTCTGAAATGTCTCTTAATTTGTAGTCGTTATATCTATAAATTCTAAAAGTCAGACATATATGACCATCGGTAAATCGAGGAATGTTCAGACGTTCAGTTACGTATCCTCTGTCTTCGAAGACTTCACGACACGAATGAGCAATACCCAAAATTAAATTGTTGCTGCGAGGAAGGTTGATTGAGAAAGGTGGCCGCCGAGTGGGACGCTGTCTTCCCAGAGAATTAAATGGACCTCACAAGGTAAAATATGTCATCCGTTCCTCAATAGATATTTCGAGCTCCCTTAGAAGACAAGTGAATATTTGCTACGCTATAGCATGAATTAAAAAAATATTAATAAAGCACCTTTCGGCGGGTCTTTTTTTATCATTGCTTTTGTTATAGATTGCAGGTCTCCCTATATGAGAAACATCTGACAAAAACATTAAATAAATTCGGCAAAAGTAGGACCAAAATATCCCTATAAAGATGAAGACATGAAAGAGAAAATTGCCGAAACACATGGGTTGGCTATTTCTTATACTTTTATATATTTAGTAAGGATTTTTCAACGGACACTAACAGGGCCGGATTTACATACTTTGCGCCCCTAGGCAGAATATATATAGGCGCCCTCTTTACTCGCGCCACCTCATCTCTCCACCATTTGACCCCTCAAATTTTATGGTACATATTTTATTCTAAAGCAGCGATAAGTGAAAACTTAAATAATCATCACCCATTCAACTTGATGGGAGGGAAAAAACACAACAGCAATCAAAACTTATTATATTATTATTTAATTTTCATTACTTTTCGACAAAATAACGTTAAAATTTTTTTGCAAAAACGCAAATTGAAAGCATCCTGGAGAACAATCATTGTCCTTCTGTTGCATAGCGTCTTGTAAGAGTTTTATTTTTAAATATCGTTGTTATTTAGTTTCAATGTGAAAGTTCCTTGAAACCATATGTGTCAAAGATGGAACATCACTATAGTTGCTCAAAGTGTGAGCTTCGTAAAATATTTTCGGTCGGAATTTTTAATCAAATTTAATGATGGAAACATATTTTTAAGCAGATAGAGTGTAAAGAACAAGAAAATATGCCAAAACTGGGTCTTTTTTTTAGCTTTTTTTTTTTTGTGCCTGGTTTTCGAACATTTCACCCCACTATGCGGCGGTAGTTTTTAAGGTCTGGTTGTTTTCCCTCCAGTCGGAGCTCTTAGACTCCAGCCTAGTAAGCCTAAGGGTAAATACGGGCCTGAACACTAATATGTATTTCCTCGCCTCTTTCATATTAATAGGTCTCAAGCGAAACGAATTAAATAAAATTTTAAATATGCTTTCCCACTTCCAGTCTCTTGTACTTAGTTTCGATGAAACCGATTTGAGTAAATTTATCGATTACTTGGGTCGCATAGAGGATACCCATATCTATACTATCATGCAAAGGCCGATCCAACAGGTGCGTCTGTCAAACTTCCATAGTGATATCGAACATCTTGACCATCATCTCCTGCAACGAACTTTTGGCATTGATTCACGACAGTTGTCATTCCTGCTCAGATAAAGAATACCTTCTCTCCTTCTACCGATTTTTCTACCCCAATATTATATCAAAATTCGTAATTCTGGCATCCTGATCCAGCTTGTTTTTTGTGATAAGAACAAATCCTCTTGTTGTGATTTATTGGAAATACGATTTTCTGTTCTTTATTAATGATGCTTTAAACTAATCCCAAACCTTTCTTACCGATGACAACAGATATTGGATTAAGGAATCTAGGTTTCGTTTCATTTATTTCAGTAAAGCACGGTATAGTTTATCCGATACTAGTATGGTAAAACCGTATTATATAGAAAAATATCATAGGCGTAAAAAGTAGATCACCTCCAAGTTTTAACCGAAAATTTCGTTTCGTTTGGTACCTTTGTTAAATTGTTTCTCTATACGTTTTTAACTTTTTAGCTTTAACTTATTTTTATGTTAAATCTGCGTCTACATTATCACCTTGTTCGGCCCTTGTGTCCTTGCGCCATAGAAACGCAACCAACCAACCAGCTTAAACCGAAAATTTGAATTCTTTTTGTTCGGTTTAATTATATTTTATTATATTATACAGCAATTTCTTTCCCATAATGTCCTGCTCATTAAAGAAATTTTTTCATTTGGCGGCCGTGTTTTGAAGCTTTAGCAAATGCTTCATAGAAACTAATGTAATTAATTTGATCAAATGCAGCAAAGTACTGTCTTAAGTTAGTACAGGATACCGTAATTGTATTTAATCATCTAGATAGCGGCAAATGTATTTAATTAAGTATTGATATAATCAAACCAACTGCAAGATCTACGTTTCCTTGTGATTTAATGTGTATTCCAGTATGAGAACAAATTGGAGTTCTAGCCTTTTCTCCTTTTTTTTTTAATAGCGTATTATATAGTGTTAAATCAATGGGATTTACTCTGACGCTTCTATGATTTCTCTCAAAACTAGAACATTTTTCACTAAACCGGTGAAGGCCAGTGAAGGATCTATAGGAGTGCAACGTACTTTAAATTTTAAATATCTCTAACGGATTATGATACTCCTTCCCACAGAGCATTTGATGACATTACATTATGCTATTCCGCAAGAGGTGTAATGGAAATTTTATAATAAATTTTCCTCCTGCTAATTTTTAACGTATTAAAATATTTTTCGTTGCCCACACATTTCGCTTTTTTATTTGTATCCCGTTTATCCAGAACTGGAATAAAAATCCTGTATATTTTCCGAATAATTTACAGTCTCCGGTAAAAAATTTCCTGGGGGCTGAAGCTGCGTAATTTGCAATGGCCGTTTGCCATCGAAAAAAAAAGAGGGGAGAATCTTAACAGACCGTCTTTTACATTAGATTTTAACCTATTAGGAGCAAAAACACTGTGACAAGAACTTAACCCCTTGACTCCGAGGACGTACGCTTTTCAGTAATCAACGACCAGGACGTACACATCGTGCGTCGTTCACTCGAGTGTGTAAAAAAGTACTCCATTCTTGTAGTGGAAAGCAAGAATTTTTCTACGAACTATTACATATTGAAAAGTGCAACTTCACGATGGGACCTATCGATCATGTCAATGAATTACTGCAACAATATAATCTAGTTCGCAAATCGTACACGTGATTTGAAAAGTTTGGTATTGACATGGCTCCTAGAATGTTTTTGAATGGTCTTGTCATTCATAGAAATGATGGTGGTCGGTATGTTAGGTTCAAAGATTTTCTTATAAAAATTTTCGAAAGTATACTTAAAAAGTATAATGAACAAATTATAAAAGTTATGATAAAAAAATAATAATAATAATATAAAAAAATTAAAAAAGTTAGGAACAAATGTTTTCTTCTGGTAGTAGTAAATGAGACGAAACTAAAAATACCACTCCACTTGTTCAGATTCCAAGAAAGGATCAAAAGAAAAGTCCCCAAATGCGATGCCGTATTTGTACAATTAAACGTGTTAGGCAAAATACTAAGCTAATATGTTTGTTCTGATTGTGAAGATATCCCAAGACTCTACAGTAGAACTCATTTTGATTAATATCACAAATTCTTAAAATAAATTCCTGAAATATTATATATAATTTACATATTACGATAATATCGTAAATCGTTTTTGAACATTTTCCGGCAGCATAGCCTGGTATATAACCCAACACTGGCGAAATAAAGCCTGGGAGTCAAGGAGTTAATTGAGGGCATCGGTTTGATAATAAAACGCTAATTTCGAGCTTTAAATTCCCGGAAATCAGACATTCGTCAGCCAAAATTTACAAATTAGCCAAGATTTGCTAACAGAATCGCCAAGCTCAAGTGTCTGGCGATTTAGTAGCTCTTAAATTTTTCTTAAGATGCTCAAAAGATCATTTTAATTTCATGCTTAGGTATGCCGCAACATGAGATGTCCTGATAAGTTTTTGTGTGAACTTATTTTCTCTGGAATTTATAGTAGTGTTATTCTTTTTTTTTTCTTTGGCGCAGTATAGCCCAGATGCTCTTGCGCCATAAAAAATCCAAGCAAACAAACATTTTTTTAACCTCTTACGTGTAACAAAATCAGTTAGTTGTCTGAGCAATGATTGAAACAGAATATCATTCTCATAGCACAAAAGGATGGAATACCGTGTACAGTTTCCTCATATGGCATTTAAATTGTCGCAAATTAATATAAATTAATATTAATATAATAATGCTCAATAACATGAAATGGAAAAACTATTCGCTATAACGGGTAAATTAATAATGCTTTATTTCATTTGTTTTCACATATGAATGCTCCACATACATTTATTTTTTTGTTTACTCGTACACTTTTGTATACAAGTAAGTGCATATTTTTACATATTTCTTACGTTTATCTACATTGATGTAGAAATCAGATCACTAGTAAATACTTTATACGTGCTCGCAACATGATGAAAATCTTTCTATATTTCTCCTAGTTATCTTATATCAAGGAGAAGTTTTGAAAATGGTAAAATTAATTAGCAAAAATAATTACTCATGCAAAATTAAAAATTAATGTAAAGTTATTTCAATCAGTATGAAAACCCACTAAGCGTTAATATATGATATATGATAAATAAATATTTTTGTTATTTACACGATTAATTAACATGTCATCAATTTCCTTCTGATTGTCCCAAGAAACATCATATCATAATATATGCATCACCTCTTTATACGACACTATACTGCAATGTGGTGATTTAAAACACTGGGTAACATCGTTATTCCATATCATATCTGATCTTCCCCATGGAAGTTACGCGGTGGAATTTACCGCAAGGCTCACATTATCTTACCTGCTATCAGCCCTTCTAGCTATGTCAGTTTCTCAACTCCAGCTCAAGTTGATAATGATCTCACAAATTTAAGATTGTCTTCTGATCCAAAGACAGGGTTTTCTCCGCAAGTTTTCATTAATGGTGTGCTAAATTGTTCAATTACCAAATCACTGAACGAATCTGCTCGTTTAAGATAGCAGAGAAATATTTCCCATTGACTCTTTTACTGAGCAAGTCTGCTCGTTTTAGATTGCAAAGCAAACCTTTCATTGATTCTTTCACTGAACGAGTCTTCTCGTTCAAGATTGCAGAGCAAAATCTTTCATTAATTCTTTCACGGAACGAGTCTGCTCGTTTAGGATGGCAGTATAATGCCTTTCATTGATTATTTCACTGAACGAGCCTACTTGTTTAGGACGGCAGGGTAAAATATTTCATTAACTTTTTAACCAAACGAGTCTTCTCGTTTAAGATCGCAGAGCAAAATCTTTCATTGAATCTTTTACTGAAGGTGCTGCTCGTTTAGGATAGCAGGGTAAAATATTTCACTGATTCTTTCATCGAGTCTTCTCGTTTAAGATTGCAGAGCAAAATCTTCCATTGATTCTTTTACGGAACGTGTTTGCTGGTTTAGGATAGCAGGGTAAGGTCTTTCATCGATGTTTTCACCGAACGAGTCTGCTTGTTTAGGATAGCAGGGTAAAATATATCATCGATTCTTTCACCGAACAAGTCTTTTCATTTAAGACTTCAGGGCAAAACTTTTCATTGATTCGTTCATTGAACGGGTCTACTCGTTTAGGATAGCAGGATAAAGCCTTTCATTGGTTCTTTCACTTAACGAGTCTGTTCGTTTAGAATAGCAGGGTAAAATATTTAATTGATTCTTTCACTGAATGAATCTTCTCGTTTAAAGCTGCAGAGCAAATTCTTTCATTCATTCTTTCGCTGAACGAGTCTATTCATTTAGGATAGCAAGATAGGGTTTTTCATTAATTCTTGTACCAAACGAATCTGCTCGTTTTGGATAACAGGGTAAGATTTTTCATTGATTATTTCATCAAACGAGTCGGCTCGTTTAGAATAGCAGAGCAAAATCTTTCATTGATTCCTTTACTGAACGAGTCTGATCGTTTAGGATAGCAGGGCAAAATCTTTCACTGATTATTTCACTGAACGAATTTGCTCGTTTAGGATAGCAGGGCAAGGCTTTTCATTGATTCTTGTACTGAACGATTAGGCGTACTTCTAGTATGCATATACGAGTGTGAACTTATATTACAGTTTAGCGTATTGCTTTTATATCAATATTTAACACCCAAAAAGACACAAATTAAAAAAAAAACTGAGATTATGAACGCTATTTCAAACATTTTCTCCCAAAGAACACAGTTGATCATTTTGAAAGAAAAAAATAAGAAATCAATTATATAACCGATATTCTTAAAATACATCGATGTCTGTTTATATATAAGAATTCTCTTCCGTTAACAAGAAGAATTACACTCCATACGTGAAAATTTTATGAACCAGGAACCTCCCATAAAACTAGTTTAAGATTTAAATTACACATAATTGGTTTTAAAGATTCCATTCGCATTTATTTTATGAATTAAATCAAGCAACCACATATTTATGGTCAGTGATTATTGGACCCAGCATTTCCTATAGCAGAAAGACTTCAGTTCCTTCCAAACGTTTATTTGGTAATATTCGGTAATATTTTTGGAATACATGCACGTTCGAATATTCTTGGAGTATACGCATGTTCAAGATATTCTTGGAGTAAACGCACCCTCAAAATAACCTTGGAGCGCATGCACGCTCATAGCAATACAGAAATGAAATATTGACTTAAAATCTACATTTACAATATCAATCAACGCAAAGTTAATAGACTCACTTCCAGTCACTTAAGCACAATTGCTCCTTCTTCAAAATTCGTTTGGCTTTACATCGTTTGAATTTAAATAAAATTTATTTGTTAATAACGAGAATAGTGAACTGTTAATTTCGGTTAAAGAGAATCAAAAATGAATTTTGCATTACTTATTAGATTCAATTACTTGGGAATCTGGAGCAAATTATGTATTTATATTCCTTATACATTGATTTGATACTCCTATACTTATCATTTAATTTTGCTTAGGTTAAATTGCGATATAGCTATCGAATTCTATACTTACAAGATAATGTTTAAAACCAGAAATTAATTATTTTAGAAAGTAATTGCTAAAGATGAACTAATGAACTTCAAGCCAAGAAATCCTTAACAAATCAAGATCAGAAAAGCTATAATCAGTAAAATACCAAACAGAAAATTTGAACGTTGTGACCCATAGTGAGATGTAAAATGCAAGCTTCCGAATTAGTATAAGAGAAGAAACATTATGTGAAGGGGACCTAGAGGCAGAAAAAGAAAAGGATGGAGAAATATGATAAAAACGCTTGCAGGACTTAATAACGAAGTCGTTATCCGTAGCAACAAACTAACAGAACTGTGACCCATGTTGTCTGTAAGCCTCTTCAAAAATTAGAGAAGTCAGTTTAAGAATAAGAATAAGAAGAATTATTATTATTATTAAAAAAATTAATTATATTGTAATTGAAATAAATTACCAGGTAGTAGGCGTATCAGTAGGCAAGTACCAAGATAAATTTATATATAAAATGTAAAACACTAGTAAAATATTGAATGAAATAGATGTATATATCATAATGCTCTTATTCTTCAAACATACGCATATATTAAGACATTGTTTATGTTCAATATTCCCGAAGTATACCTTGAACGATTTTAAGTAAGTTCCACAAGGACATTCACGCCTATATTTAACAGAAGTAAATGCTTTTGGCCAGGTCTGTACCATGTACATGGGCGCCGATAGCATAAAAATATTAGGGGATACGGTATACTAGGGGAAGGCCGTCTGTTTTTAATCAGGGCCCTAGCCATCGGTTGGCCCCAAGGGCCCGTCCTCCCAAACTTCCAAAACGTTTTTACTACCAATACTTATTCATTAGCGAGGCTGTAAAAAATTCTTGCCTCCACAAAAAAATTTCTGGTTAAGGCCTTGTTGTTAACAACTCTTTACAGAGATAACAGACACCCACAAAGCAGTGTTTAATTTAAATGTGCTTCTGCTTGATGACGTTCACTTTCCATAAAATTAGTATTCTTGTTATATTTCCAGTTTCATTTTCACATATAATAAACTAGGGGTGGACTTGGCAACCGGCTCCGTGCGCCCTTTGAGAGGATCCAGTTCGCCAATAGTTCGACTGTATTTGTTTTTTACAAGTAATTTTATTATACAATAATTTTTGCCACCCATGTATTAATTAGCTCAAACTAGAGCTTGTGTAATTTTGGAGAAAAAGAGACGCTTTCCCCATCCTGGATTCGAACCAGGGTCCCTCCGTTTAGCCCGGAGTGTCTTGGACCGCTAGACGAATGAGGACAGGAAACAACGCTCTCTTTCTCCGTATGTAAAGATGTTAAGGTATTATTACCCTCCGCAGGGATAACACAATTGCCAAATATGGTCAACACAAGAAAGCCTCCGGGGCGAGAATTTTGTGAGTTTTCGTGGGGGAATTTATTATACTATAATTTTTGCCACCCACGTTTTAATTACAGCTCAAACTAGAGCTTGTGTAATTTTGGAGAAAAAGAGATATTTTTAGAGAGAAGAAAAAGAGTATTTTTAAGCAATTTAAGAATCGCATTATCCATCCTAATACGTATCATCATTTTTGTAATTTAATTTTTATATAAATGTGATTTTTTTTTTAGAATTTTTAAAAATTAGTCATGAATGAGAGTAAATTTTTTTTGTGATTAGTCAGTAAACGTTTTCATTTTGAAAAGAATAAAAATTTGCGTTTTTAAAATAATTGCTTTTAACTTAAGACTGGAAATTTTTCTCATCACAGTCGATGGTGTTAATATGAGATGGTTAGTTGTTTTTTATATATGAGATATTATTACCATTCACAGGGTTAACACAATTGCCGACCATTTAGCAATTATGCTAACCCTATGAAGGGCAATGATCTCATACTGTAAAAAACAATTTATCATCTAATATTGCTTTTAACTAATTAAAAATTGTAAATAAATAAAAACCATGTAGCTAAATTTTCTTAGAAGTATTGTAGGGCTAGCATCATACTATATAATCTGGAAACACGTTACTCTCAAAACAAAAATATAATTTTTTGTTTTAATTTTACGTTTGGTCCTTTAAATTTTGATGGGTATCAAAGAAAACAAATGTACTATTTATTTTCGAAAATAGAATTTTTTGTAAAATCAAGTAACTCTCACATAATAAGGGAGTTAATAAATTAATATTAATTTATATAATATTAAATTAATATTTGTATTATATATCGCTATAATAAGAGACATGTATTTATGAGCCCAAGGATAATGAAATCAATCCATCATCGAAATTATAAATTTTTATAATTTTTCTATTTTCCTCTGCAAGTTTTTGGTGCCAAAATTATTACTTTTATTTAATATATTATATATATATAATTATTATAATAATAATTATAATATATTATATATATTTTATATTAACTTTTTTATTAATCGATGTTAAATAAGTTAGTTCCTCTGATTTTATTGCTAAAAATGACTGATTTGCATAAACCATTTTGAACACTAACTATGCATTTCATATAAGGCAGTAGCCCAAGATTTAAATTCGGGGCGTTCATTAATTTTTACAAATAACTTTGAATAAAGACGTGTCGTCTTTATCATAATGTGGAAATATAAATATACAGTAACAAATAAAGGGCGATGGGGGCGGGGGCACGCCCAAATGCCTAACGACCCCGAAGGGAAGAAGGTCAATTGATCATCTAGGCGCTTCAATAAATCAAATTGATATTTTATAAGTTCTCTGAATGCATTATATAATTATGGTTACTTCCCTACGTTTTCTAAAACCAATAAAAATAAATTTAGGCTAATACAGAAGTAATACTATGTACTGATTCTTTGTATGCGACTATATGAGACTTCAAATAAGGAATTAGGAAAATAAAACTACATCAAATGGATGAATTTATTTGACTGCACAGAGGGTATTCCGTATTACTGAAACTCGTGCAAGGCTCCAATTTTTATATTAAAAGAATTTAATTTTTGGTACATCAGAAAAAACATCTGTGATTCATTTACATGTCATTTGTCGTAAGGAAATGTTTATTGTTGTCGTGTCTTTTCGTCTTGTAATAATATCTAGTATTTTTTATCATCAAATTCAGAAACGTATTAAGGAGATTTGTATAAATTTAAAAAACTGTGTCGCAAAAGAAACCATTTTTAAAATAATATTAAGCGGGAGAGGGGGCGCCAAATTCTGGGCTCGCACAGGGCACCATATGAACTAAATCAGTCTCTGCAAATACACTATACAAAAATAAATGAGGAAATACTAATTTTGCCTTCAGACATAATTGTAATTTTTTGCTTGTAGTTTTGCCATCAAAATTTAATTTTTTATAAGGTCCCCCTTCTTAAAAAAAGGTGGTTTCAATATTTTTTTCTTTAAAATATTCTCAAATTAGCGGTTTGCAAAACGAGGTCTTGTGGGCAGAATTTTGATAATCATTGAATGTTTGTGAGGTTTATTCCTCCTCATTCTACAAGTTCGACAAGGAAATGCATATATGTATTTTTGCAGTCCTATTACAAATTTAATTTCACGGAGGCTGGTCCCTAAGACCCCCCCCCCCCCGTATAGATACGGGCATTATTTCATATCGCACCTTTACGACGAAAGTGTTACAACTCAAAATTCGGTGAAAATGAGTTAATGTTACAACCAGATGTAGAAAACAGTGTTGCATCCTGCCGTGCAAAACGTTAGGATATAAGTTACTCGGATTTCCGATAGTTGGAATATGTAGCGGTGTTGATGTTACATCGCTGTCATCCGCCTCTCATGGAAAGAGTTACATCTTTAATTGCTCATTGACCTGGGACGAGGGACCGTGAGGTTTTCCTCTTGTAAAGCGTTATATTTTCTGTTGTAACTGTTTACGATATCGGACGAGGCAGAAAAGTATGTACTATTTCGAGTTGTCACACTTTCGATGAATGGTCAAAGGAAAGGATTTGGTTACAACTTGAATTGTCCCTTTTTAGGGGAATGTTCAAAGAAAATGGAGTCATCAATGTAGAAACTTTTTATGAGTACTGAAGTAGAATCTTGACATTAGAGAGGATAGGATATTAATATCTTCCAAATTATTTCTACGGCCTTTGTTTCTTTTTGAAAAGAGTACGATGACTTCCTTTCCAACTAACAGTCCTGCAGGGCCGTACTTAGGGAGATGCGGGCTGGGCAACCTCCCAGGGCCGCTAAAAAAATGCAGTGCAAGCACCAAGAAATAATTTTTAGCGGCCTTTATATACTTTCCCAGAGTATTTGGTCAATTGACCTTTTGTGTGTGTAACGTTATATTTCCCATAACGCACAAGAAACTTTTAAATCGTGGTCAAAAAATAAAATACATATATATATACACTTTATTGGTTACATGTGCTAGCATCAGTAGACAATGCAAATTATAATGTTTATTGTGGCGGTCTTATAGCCACTACAGAGACCGCCTGTTTCCGACAAAAAAGAACTTATTGCAAAGTTCTGAGAAGTAGAAATTTATAACTACATTGGGCTGGTTTTTCTTTGTGTTTATAATGCTGCAGTAGAAGTAAATAAAACACTTCCATTTATCCACAACATCGAAGTTAAGCAAGAAATGTCACGTGATTGATATATTCTTAGCTAATTTTGTTTAAAAATGTCTATTTTTAATTTAACTTCATCTTCTTTTTACCTTTGGCGTTTGGACCAGTGAAGAACTCTATTTTGTAACCTTAAACCCCAGTCAGTTTTTTTTTAATCGTTGTGTTATGTTAA
The DNA here is from genome assembly GCA_006491805.2 of Dysdera silvatica. Classification (NCBI taxonomy): domain Eukaryota; kingdom Metazoa; phylum Arthropoda; class Arachnida; order Araneae; family Dysderidae; genus Dysdera; species Dysdera silvatica. The sequence continues at coordinate 23,479,314 of QLNU02014802.1, forward strand.
AACATTTTTGAGGGCCGCTAAAATCTGTTTTGACCAGGGCCGCTAAAGCCGTAAGCACGCTTCTGGGTCCTGGCGTCATATTTGTCAAGCTTGCCCTTATAGTAGGGGTCTTCAACCCTCGGCCGGCCGACATGTTTTTTGCGGCCCATTGGCTCATGAAAAAATACAAATTGTTTCACACAAAAATACACTCCTTGTTGACTATAAATCTTATGTCTATGTATTTTATTTTATTCTGTTCACATTTTTACATTCAGTAATACATTTTGCACGGATCTTGATAACCTAAAAGGCCCTGCGGTGGCGCAGTGTGGTAACGCGTTCTCCTAGAATAGAAATTCTCCTAGAATTATGCAGAAGAACTGATCAACGATGGACAACAGAAATTCTGAACTGGATTCCAAGAGACCACCGAAGACCTAGAAAACGTCCTCAAACTAGATGGGTGGATGAAATAAGAAAACAGGTTGGGGTGACGTGGAAGCGAATTGCTCAGGATAGACTTGTGTGGAAAGCATTTGGAGAGACCTTCATCCAGCAGTGGATAGATAATGGTTGAATATGATGATGATGATGATATATATATGCAAAATTTCTTCGCAGTTGGGTGTTACAACCCCACTTTCAACCCCCCTTGTGTAAGCCTGTGGGGCCCATTTTATCCTTTCGGCCTAGGGAATAGCCCATGAAACTTCAATCCGGCACTGACTCGCGCTCTCTGAAAATTCAAGGTATGAGCCTTTTGAGAGGACATAATCCGCCCCTGAAATGTACCTTACTAACTTTCATATTCATTACACTGATGGTGATGCTTCAGACAGTCCCTTTAATTTATGTCGTTGATAATGAGCGTAGAGGGCCAAAAATTTCCTTGAGCTTGCGAAATTAAAATAGAGAAACTATAGTTGTAACGTTATTAAAAACGTTCCACTTGAAAGTTGAAATAATAACACGTCAATGAAAACGCTGCCATGCAGAAAAGAGAGCTATATAATACAATACAACAAATGCTATAATTACATCAAATAAATGACAAAGTGCATTTTTTTTATTTCGCACTAAATACACTACGCCGAAAAATATAACCGCATTCCTTAGATTAAAAAAAAATATTTTAAACTTTGAATGATGTTACCTATCATAAAATTTTCCTTTGAAATTGGGAGGAGCTCATGGAACCCTAATACCAACATTGACGGGGATGGGTCCCCCACTGTCCCCCATTCCGCTAACGACGAACGTGGACTATGGATGCATTTGTTTTCATACAATAGCAAAGCATTCTCTTCAGCTTAATGATTGAATCCAATTTGGTAATAATAAGATAACAGAGTAGGTTCCATTATACTAGCCAAGTATTTAGAGAGGATAGCAAAACTGTTAAGATGACTAAGCTTTTAACAAGGATAGACATAATCTTCCTTTCTGTGCACCCATTTGAACTTCTTTATAAACTTCATAATGAAGTTTTTTAGTTTCCAGATTTTTCCAACTGCATTTAATTCTGCTAGTTCTGTTTGGCTGGCCCAATATTATTAGTTTGCATGTCAGCAATTTATTGAAAACTTATGAAAATTCCGCTTAGTAATTTTTTTACCATTCATATAAAAACAACAATTTCTTTATCGTTATTAATTTAGTCCCTTTAATACGCATTTGAATTGTTTCGCTTTTTTTCAGTATCTGAGGTTTTATTGGATTTAAGTAAATTTTCATTGTGATTATGCATCTTTCACTTCTTGCTGAGTTACGCCCGGTGAATGGTACCACTGATCAAAGCTATTACACACATCAAAAATATATTCAACTATGAAAACACAATGTATTTTGGCAAAACGTTCTGAGATGGGCAGCTTATTTATATTGATTTTGTATGCAAATGGCCATTTGCATGTTTATTCTTCGTATTGTGCTCTTTGCTTATCTTCAAGACAATTTGCTTTATTTGGCTTCTATTTCTTGGCAAAATAAAGGAAAAAACCCGCCCAATTTCGCCCTTTTCTTGTAATGCCCTTTTTATATTCCTCTCACAATGGCAATTCCAAGATCTACCACTGCAAAGATTTTCCAAGCGATATTTTCACCGAAGTTCATACAAAAAATTTATTTCTTGTATAGCCTTAAAGCCATTGAAGACCCCTTCCAGAATTTTAAAGAATAGGTCCTTTCACGAAAACGTATCAAACTAATATAATGTATTGAATATTATATATTAAATATAACATATTAAAGAGTTTTTCAAATCTTCTTAGACACATTCAAATATTAAAAGTAACATTTTTAGATTAATTTTAAATATATCGAGGCAAAAAAAACGAAATCTTATTGGGACTAAATAAAGAAGAGACTTTTTCATGTACTTGTCCATATAATTTTATTGCAATTTATAATTCTTTTCAAATTCTGCTCATATAATTGACTTTAAATGAAAGTTATTTTGAATAAACCTTGAAAGACTTACGCTTAAATAATATTTTTTATTTTCCTGAAATTGGTGTGCAAATGAAAATCTTTTTCAATATTAATATGATTAAAATAAGTATAATAGATCCCAAATAAATAGAATCAAAAGTTAACTTTAAAAAATTATCAAAATACCGACATCATATATCACTTGAAATCTTTAAAGCTCTAGAACAGTGGTTCCCAACTCAATTTAAGTCGCGGACCACTTTGAAAAATTCTCATCGGTTGGCTATAAGACCTTAATAAAAAAAAGGGACCCGGGTCCTTTTTTGGGGGAAATGTGTTTGTAAAATTGTTCTTTGGTAAAAAAAAGGAATAATAAACAGAAAAAAAAATCTAATGATAATGCAGTCAAACCTCGTTAAGATGAACACGCTTAAGACGAATTACTTTTAATACGAACCGTTTTCTGAAATTCCGTCAGATTGTAAAATACTACAAATATGCAATCAATTTCATTTTTATATTTAATTTTAATATTTAATAATAATAATATTTTTATAAGTATTTTTTTTAATCGTTTTTTTAAATAATGACCCGTCTCGCGGACCACTTGGGACTCTTTGGCGGGCCATCAGTGGTTCACGGACCACCAGTTAGGAACCACTGCTCTAGAATAACCAGCAATAACAAAACAATATGTCTATCAACTACATAGTTCACTACACGTACATTATATTTGTAGGATAGCGCCCAAGTGGATATATCTGCTTTCTTGGTTTTAAACATACCGTGAGATGGTGTCAATCGCATATATATATATATGGGGCCTCATGACAAACGAACTGGCAATTTTCTGTTTGTATCTATCAGATTAAAAAATGATTGTCAGATAATGAAAGATTCGAAGAAGCAAAATGGTGGGCATTTGTACCAAAAAAAAATATGCGTAGAATAAAAATATCACCACGTATGCCAAAATATATTTTTTTTAAAAATCGTTTTATATATATCTGTGGTACCGAATTTTTTTAATTTTTAAATTTGAAATAAATAAATACGATCTATTATAAAGCTTTACAGGATGTTCCGCCACGTCTGTTTTTTAAAAGCACGTAAGGTTTTACTCCGCGCTATGCGGAACATCCTCAGAAGAAACAACCGACCAAGTTTCTCTCTGCAACTTATAAGACTTCCACTTGGTTGCTCTGCCAAAAACCGAGCCACATTTCGCCAATCAACCAAATGGAAGTCTTGCAAGTTGCAGAGGGAAACTTGGTCGGCAATTTCTTCTGAGGATGCTCCGCATAGCACGGAGTGAAACGTTAAGTGTTTTTAATAAACAGACGCGGCGGAATATCCAGCAAACCTTTATAATGGATTTTTATGGACGCAGTGAAAGCCTTCGTAAATGTATAAATACATTTTTTTTGCTTTCATTTTCTTTAGCTAATTTCAATAAATTTGAATTCGCAGAGTTCGTATTATTTTTTATATTAAATAAATATTTATATTTTTCTTTTACTGTATGAAAAACTAATAGTAATCTTCAAAATTCCTCGGACAATAATTCAGTTCCCAGTAGATTCAAACGACATATAGTGGAACTTGGTAAATCGATCACCTTGGTAAAGTGACCACCTGGATTAAGTGACCACCTGTTATAAGAAGGAACTGGTAGGGATCTAGTCATGCTTATACCAAAGTCCGTCGTGCATAGTGACCGCCTGTCTATAGTAACCACTGCAGCCCCGTCGCAAAGGTGGTCCCTTTAGGCAAGTTCTACTGTAATTTAATGCCCTACAAATATCCTAAAAGCAATGGATATAATTTTGATGAAACGTCTACTGAGCGTTCTCTTGATTTTCGTTCTCAGTCGCAAATTGCAGAAACATTTAATTAGTTTTGCCCACTGCTTGATGTGTGTGTATTCATACGGCACAAGGACAGCTGCTCGTAGAACTACATTTTACCGAGGAACCCAGAACTCTGTTGCCTGGGAAACCAAATCATGAGCTTTAATATACAGAGAAATGGCAAAAGTTCCGAGATATCACCGGAAGTCAGGAACCCTGATTAATGGCACAAAAGTCATGTGCGTTATCATCAAGTCAGTCACTGTAAGGCGGTGGTCTACCATTTTTCTGAGAAATCCAAACCTTTTAAAGATTAAGGAAAACGAACCCTGTACTACGGTGAACAATTGCGGTGAACAGTACGGTGAACAATTGTGGTGAACTTTACGATGATTAACGGCTCCCTTGGTGGATGCGTCACCATTTCGTTGCCTCAAAACCTCCCCCTGCTTGAACTACCAAAGAAAATATTGAGAATGAACACGGATTGAGGAAATGGTGGGTAACTGAAAAACTCCTGCCATATTTATAATTTAATAATTATATGTAAACATGAGATATTTGAGTATATCGTATTTCCTAAATATAAAGAATAAATAATGATGTATTATAATTCAAATAAATATTTATACGTATTTTTTGTTCAGATCTTGAGAGAAAATAATTTTGTAAATAACTCTCCTGGTCTTATTCATAAACTTTTAAATCATAGTAAAAATTTACTTTTTTACGATGGTAAAGGGATTTTTTTCCGTACAGAAACAATACTTTTGTTTGTTTTCACCCAAATTGAAAGTACAGATAGAAATTCATTCATTTCAGGAAATATAAAAACCAAAAAAAAAATGTGTTTAATTCACTTACTAAACTTACGGCAATATTCAGGAGGGAATATTTAGTTTCCCGTTCGGGTGTTCTGTTTGAGGGATTATGGGATAAAGTTAGGGAATACTTTACTATCTGCAGCCAGCCAAGCATTCACTTATTACATCAACAAGGATATTTTCTGTTTAGTAGCTCCTCAATAGCCACGTTTATTGGCTACTTTAATAGAGGGGCTTGAAATATCTATCCTGATTGATCAATTATATTATAGAATATAATGTAATAACCCTATATACATTTGTTCTAGTAATGCAGACGATCATCTCATTCATACTTGTAGTAATTTCTTCATACATTTCACCAACAAGCCTATCCTTGGACTTCCACTGTTTTGGTTTAAATATAATAATACATGAGGTAATGCACGATACTCGGTTAAAACACTGCCAGGTATTTATAATAATGTATTTAACTGTTTAAGTAGGCCTAATGAAGTGAGACTGAAATCAGGGGCATAGCAGTTCAAGTATTAAGGGGGCTTAAGTAGCTCTATGATAGATTGATGATGTAGCTCTATGATGGCTCTACATGATGATGGCTCTATGATGAAGTAGCTCTATAATGGCTTGACAGAGTTCTCTAACCTTCATTGTTCTCGTAAAAAATAGAATTCGTAATATCGAGGCATCTCATGTTGAAAGATGTAGATACGAGTTAAGCGGGAAATATATTTTTCATACACTTTCTAGTGTATGTCACTAGTATATCTTTAATATACTAGTGACATGCACTTCAGAATAAACATACGGAATATAATCCGAAATAGACGAATGAACCATATTATTTGTTCAATTATATATACTTTCATATGTAGAAACCAACGTCATAATCAATAGTGGAGTCTTACATGCATAGTACCACGTCAAATTATCTTGCCTAAGCCTATATACATCTTGTTTAGATTTGAGATACAGTAAATGGCTACAACAAGAGTTCACGTTTTCTGGTGATTTTGTAAACAAAGATTTCGTATTTTTTTGGAAAGTGTGTTGTTTCTTCGCCAAGTTTTTGTTTATTTTGTTTTTGCCTTCTTTTAAAGGACGTCTCGTTTTGCTTGAAACCTTTATGTTTCACCTTTTATTTGAGAACACTTTGTTCCCACATAGAACGCTTATATTTGTAGGAAATGCTTTCGCTTTCGCGTAGAATGCTTTCGAACCTCAAATGCAACTTAAAGCATACACATGCTGTAATACATAATTTCATTGAAGATCTTGGTAATTCTGTTACGAAAGCATTGTTACAACATTTGAAATCCCAAGTAATATAACGCTATGGAACACATGAATTGTCCAACGACGCACAAAACCGCAGTTTCACCATCAACCATAAAGTAAACAATGTTGAACACGAGAGCTACTAAATTACCATCTAGGCACCACTCTAAACAACCCTCACATACAATTCACTTTGGAAGAAGAAAACAACGGTTCATTGCCTTTCCTGGACGTTTTGGTACATAGATCGCCGTCCGGGTTCCAAACCAGCGTATATCGGAAACATTTTGCTGTTAGCCACCCGCCGCATGCTGCTTCCGCCCATCCACAAAATTAGACGATAAGCACGTTCTACAGGTTTGGTCTCATGTACTCTAAAATTGTCATCATCTGAAGAATTACTCAAGATTGAACTTAACCATATTCTTGACATCGCTCGAGATCGTGGTTACAATCCCACCATTATTGGTTGTTTGTACATGTAACATTATGCAGCCAATGCGTACTATGACCTGTCACTAATATCGTGGTTGTTGACAACATTGGTGGTAGTAGTGGTTTTAATTTGACATTAATAACATTGTTATTGGAAAAGAGTGAATCACCAGTTTTATAAATTAAATTGTTGGTAATATCATTCCAATATATGTGTGTGTGTTTATGTGTATAGTGTACGTGTGCGTGAAAGAGAGACAGATAACTGATGCAGCGTTCAAGCTTCTTCCTATAAATAAGACTAGTTCAGAAATCCATCCTTCACCCAAGTTTTTGCGACATGTAAAATTACAGGTATCGAGAATCCTATCTACGCCAATCGGGGGAAAAACAAATATCCCAAATATTCTAAGACTTGCAAATACGGAAGAGTTTGCAAATTTCAAACTTCTGTATGTCGAAATTTTTATGAATACCATAGTACGTTCATTACACAGAAAAGCTTTTTACATATCGATTTTTGAGAAGACTGCAAAGTGTTCATCTTCATGCCTTTTTTTCATGACGGTATCAACCGTTTTCTGATCTAACAATGTTGTTTCGAACTTAGAGTGGGTACAGAGTCGAAAGCAGTCAAACAGGTTTTTTGATCTTTGATAACATAGAAGATTGCTTCGAGAATTCCTGAGGTATCAGAAACGAAGTCCATTCGGACAGAGAGGTCGTGATTTAGTTCGCTATTCATCGCTGAGGACAAATACGGATCAATGCGGAGCTGAATCAATCACGTCCGCATTCGCCAAGATCAGAACTTGGAATGATTTATGATTAATTTCTTATTTCGCAGGTAGCTCACAAAATGGCGACGTACCTGGTATAAATGGTTATTCATAGTAGAGAAATTGTACTTAATCATGTACTGTAAAATTGGATAAGAACCCTCGCATAAGACACTATGTGTGATTCAGTAACACGAACATTATTCCTCATTTTAATAAAATGAGAGCCCGCATTAAAAAAAAAAAAAAATTTGAAAAATACTTTTATAAGTTACCGAATAATTAAAAGATACCATAAAACCGATTTTTGCAATATCACTCAGAAGAGAAAAAGCACCATTATTTCTTTCTTAAAACTTTAAAAATGTACAGTTCATTCTAAAAAAATATATTGGACACTTGAAAATTTCACGAGATAGCCTTTATTTCAAGGCATTGCTTAATCTCTTAAACTGCCAGTTAAAGTAAGCTTTCTTCATTTTATAATGCCCCCAGAAATCTTGTCGGGAAAAAAATATTTCAAAGTGATAATATCCACGCTCACCATTAAAAAACAACAACCCATTTCGTATTTTTACGACACTCAAAATGTCAGATGGCAGATACCAAAGTAGACTGAAAGCCATTGCAAGTAGGAGAGCGCCCATAAACTATTGCTTTATACGTAAGAACTTTCACGTGGAGTATATGAACCGAATATTTATGAAGCTATTTAGTAAATAGTGGATTAATTAATTAGGCTGCCACGAAGTGGCCAAATGACTAAGGGCAAGTCCTTCTCTATTTCCTGACATTAGAGGCGAACTCCCATTGAAGGTCCTCAAATGGAAGTCCGTGGATATTACCTGGCAATTTATAATCTCTTATAATGTCCATGAGAAAGGGCTGTTATAGCCATTAATTTGGCGGGATAAAGTCTAGATATGGATATATTCCGAGGGCAGTTTAATTTCAGTTATTTTAAGCTGAGCATCGTTGAAACACTTCCTATGCGAAATAAACTTTGGAACGACCTACTTATGAAAGCACATTTGAAATAGAGATAAAAAATATATTCTCATTTATCCCATAAAGTTGAAAATTTATGAGTGTAAATAAATCTTTATAAACATTCGCTAACTTGAACTTTCTCAGAATTTACTTTAGACTAGGATTTCTTAATCTGCAGTTTCTATATCAACAAATTCCAAAGACAGACATGTATTGTCATTGGAAAATAAAGCAGAGGTCATGACTTGGGTGGCGTAGTCTTCACGCGCAGAAACTTCTCGACACAAAGACATCATGCTCAGCTTTTACAATGACTTCTGAATATAAACTCTATCATGCGTCCATTAACCATCTCCATAAGTACTTTAGATGGCAAACTAATCGTTGTTACGCCACAACGTGTACTAAATAATTTAACATGGATTGATTATCTTCTACTAAACTGCAGATTGCAGGCTCCACCAAATAAGAATCATCTTACGAAACAAGATGAAAGTATCATTTTTAATATGAAGGGATGAATTAAAAAATACAGAAAGAATAGTTTGCCATGCCGTACCTCTAAGCATTTAGTAAACTAATTTTAGTGGATGTACCGATGTATTGATTAATTCTTTGCAAACGATCTTGAAGTATATCAGAGAAAATGAACGAAATATAATTTAGAAAGTTCATTTCCAAAATTGAGAAATCACGAGCATGGTTTCTATGACACACCGATTCGAATCAATTTATTGACTACTTGGAAAACTCCGAGAAAGGTAATATCTATACTCACACGCACACGCAAAGTCTAATCCAATAGGTTCATCTATCAAGGTGCCATTAGTGGCATCGAACGGCTAGTCCACTGTTCCCTACAGCACACCCTTGACATCGATTCACGGTAGTGTCATGTCTACCCAGAAGAATTCTGAGTAGACATTCAGAAAAATCTCTCCCCTTTTAGTGCTGGTTCTGTTTTGATTCAAATATTGTATCGAAAAATGACTGAAAACGCGATCTTCCGGCGTCTTAATCCAACTCATTTCTCTGTGAGAAGACCGAATCTGTGTTTTGTAATATATCGGGAATGCAATTTGCTGTCCCTTACAAACGATGGACTAGACTAATTGCAACTTACTGCGCTAATGACAGCAGTTACCTTATTGAAGGGTCCAAAGATAATTTTGCTCCATTTATATTTGCAAAGCTTATACAGGAAACTTATATGCGTACATATTGCATCCCCATATATACGTTCTTTTGGTTTCGGCTTGGTGATTTTTGTATTTTGGTAATTATATGCCTTAAGTCTTAAAACCGCCTTATGGGTCACCTAACCTAAAACCGGAAGTTAATGCAACCTCCTATCCATGGTATCACAGTGGTAATGCATTCGCCTAGCGTTCCCCTAACCCAGATCCTTTCCCAATGGTATCAAAAAAAAGGAGATCATATACCGACTAATTGCTCACTATAGTCAAGGATGCTTTTCCCTAAGCCTCAAGAGATTCCGGTTCCTCGGAAAATTATAGGTCTTGGAGCAGTATGACCTTTATTGACCTTGCGCCTTAAAACACAAAAGATTTTAACCGAATCGTGATTTATTTGCAATTAATCAAGATTACTGACAGCTGGAGCTGGTCTAGTGTTAAGGGGGATAAAATGAATATTTATTGTATTGTAAAATTTTATTAATTGACATTATTGAGAATAAACGGGTTGCGTTTATAATGTAATAATAATAGCTGTCCCTCCATAATTACTTTAAAAGTAATCGTGAAAGAAAAACTATTCTGCGAATCCATGATTTCGGGAAAGGGAAACCAAGCGGAGCCCCGAATAATCGCTGAACATGGGTCCATCCTTTTGGACCTATGCTCACTGATCAAAAATGATGTAAATGCCTTAATGAAACTTGATTATTTAATTAGCCTTAACTAAACACATATCATATGCATGCATACTGATAAGCAACGGAAAATTACTCAACAAGGGAAACAAAGGATTAAATAATTTTTACACATTTAATAAAACAATTTTTAGGTTTTACAAAAATACCATTTCTTCTACATAGGGCCATTACCTAAAATCGTTAGTTCCAGGGTAGGACACAATTTCCCAACCAGATATTTACAAAATTAACAAGACTCAGACATTACTCCGCAGTTCACACACTAGAATGCTTTTCATTCGACAATAAACAAGGAATGACAAAAAGACCCGAGCTATTAATTCCATCTAAACAGAGATTTTCTACTCTGAATGAAAATGATTAACTACCCAATTTCGGGTCTCACTACGAACAGTTGTTCATCTGAGCCAATTAATTAAAATAAAATAAATTTCCTACCAAAATTAACTAGGGCACCAAGGAGCAGTTAATTTAAAGTTAAATAAACAGAAAAGAAAGAATGGATATGTATTTTACCCGGTAAGGTGGCCGATGAATCAAGGTGGAGCCCAAGGCCCCTGGACTTTTTCCCAGAAAGAACTACATGGTTAAGTTGAGGGCAGAAAAAAACCCCAAAAAAAAACGTATGTTAGTTGGTCCAGAACTAGAATAAGAGTGTCTCGACGTTTGGTGACAAGGCTATCTAGTAAGAAAACTTTTCAGTCGCCAAATAGAGCCCGGGCCCGCCAAGCGGATGCGATGGACCCACTGCCTCATGTGATAGCACAACTTACATATCTGACACCAGGATCGCTGCAGAACGTACAGCAGGGACAGGTCGCCAAGGATTTAGTGACCATTCTAGAATTTTCGGCGGCTAATTACAAGATTCCTTGAGATAGATCACCGGCAACATCTTAGGACGGCTTGGAGTATACTTGGACAATTGAGACTGCCTCTCGCCACAGTGTCATTTCCAGACACCTGGCGCCGAAGTATATTTTTGGATCGGTTTCAATAGTCAGGCAGTACGTCGGTATTTCTGTTGTAGACAAAAACCACACAGATGCTGGAGGTATGCATTCTAGGATGGTCTTTTTCTAGGAGCTTCGTTATTGTGAACTTCGCTGGCGAGACATGGTGATTTCGCCTTGACCACCCAAAAGTAGAATAAATGAAAGGAGGGAGGAAAAGGGTGTATAATCTCGAACCATAGACGAAAGGATAGATAAGCAAAATACTAGAATAATTGATTAGATTAAAAAAAGTAAAATAAAGATTATTAGATAAATAAAAGTAAAGAATTTAAAACAAATAATAATGGACATTAGTCACTAATTAAAAATATGATAAATGGTTAGCCCAAAATGTAAACGATGACCGAGAATAATTTTTCGTTGGTGACTACATTTCGCAATATTTCACATATGCATTCATATTCACATAATTTATATACATATCATATTCATATGCATATGCATATCATATTCACGTAATTTATATGCACACTATTTGCGAGGCAGAAAAAGAAAAGATTAATAATGTCTAAAAGCCTATTTGAAAAGTCTATACAGAAAGCTAGCCACTTCATAGAATCCTCTTGAATTTAGGGTTTATTAAAACCCGGCCAATGTCCGAAATCCTTTATTTAAACTTTCAGGAATCATAAATCACTTCATCTATTTGTTATCCCAATGGATTTATCTCAGTTTCAAAGAGGCCCCGGTTGTTGAAAAACCACTTATGCTTGTGAACTGTTCATCGCATCAGCAAGGTGGTCTAGGTAGGTTAGGGACTGTAGTACTGCATATATCTTCTTCACTTATTAACTGTTCCACTTTGTAACGTTAAGGGATGGTAATTATTAGGTTGTCGTTCATCAGGCAGTTGCTCCAATTGGCTTCCTTTCCTAAAAACAATTAAAAGAAGGCGGCAGAATCGAATAATATTTACAATGTGTGAATTTTTGTGTCTCACGGTATACTATGTAGAAATTTTATGAGATGAAGAAATATGTTATTATGTAAGATGATGTAATGAAGCCACCCATATATTTAAATAATTAAAAAGTATAATTTTCACAATGTTCGCCACACAACACTAGTGGACCTGAAGACGATGGGCAGTACCATGATCACTGAGGCACAAAGATGACAATAAAAATGCTGGTCACCTACGATTAATAGTCAGCACATTCATTATAGCAGAAGAAACACAGCATTGAAGTTAGTCACCAGACCTTTCGCCAATCGAACATGTATGGGACATGGTAGGCTGCTGGATTTGGGCACCGCAAAATATCGCAGAGCTGGTGCAACAAGTAAGGACTGCCCGGAAGAATATGTCGCAGGATGACATGAGGAATCTTTATCACTCCTTATCTAGACGTATAGAAGCATGCATCTACGCCAGGAAGAGTCACCAACTATTAATTTGAACATTCAATGTAAAATCCCTAGCCATTGATGAATGAGACGAGATTGAATCTCATCATTTCCTTACCTGCGTATGTGCTGGATATATATTTAATTTTAATAAAAACAGATAATTTCTTTATGGTGTTGGGGTTTTTTTGCAAAAGTGTGTAAATGCCCGAGTCCCTCATTCTTACGTAATAGTTTGGTTATTTCATTTTTCATTAGGAATTAATCTGCAATAGGAAGTATTTGTGGTCCAAATAAATTATAAGAATAATGACAGAAAATAGGATAAAATTAAAATATTTTTCGAAATTCGGTTTACAAAAATTGTTTGAAGGTATAAGATATGCCATCGAGAACATATAATTATACATGCTACAACATATCGAAGCACATGCAACACACACGTACTACAACGTATTCAGATAACTTACAAATGTTTGATGTATATTGTATGATGTATATTGTATGATTGTATTGATGTATATTGTATGATTGTATTGATGGTGTGTATTGTACTGATGTTCATGTATGATTGTATTGATGTATATTGTATGATTATTGATGTATATTATTATGAATTTAATATTGGTATATATTTGTATGATTGTGATGATGTATATTATATGGATTATTATTGATGTATATTGTATGATTAATATTGATGTATATTGTATGATTGTATTGATGTATATTGTATGATTGTATTGATGTATATTGTATGATTGTGATGTATGTTGTATTGATGTATATTGTATGATTGTATTGATGTATATTTGTATGGTGTAATTGATGTATATTGTATGATTGTATTGATGTATATTGTATGATTGTATTGATGTATTGGTTAATATTGATGTATATTGTATGATTGTATTGATGTATGTGTATGATTGTATTGATGTATATTGTATGATTGTATTGATGTATATTGTATGATTGTATTGATGGTGTGTATTGTACTGATGTTCATGTATGATGGCCATTCTCTTATCAGTTAAAGTCGTTGGATTTCTCCTTATGATAATAATAGATGACAATTTTCTATGAAAGTAACTTCAAATTTCTATGCCAATTGCAGATAGAAGAAATACAAAAGTTTTCAGCCAAAAGATTCTGTAACACATCTGCTTATTAAAAAGGAGTTATCTTCTATGATAAAAGATTTTGGAGAGGTAAACAAGATTTATTTAAACAGTTTTGTTTTCAGCCCAAAATATGTTCCCACGACAATTAAGTCGAGGAATGAAAATAACATTCATCAGACTGACTTGGAATCAGTTAACATACGTCTGAATTACATAGAAAACGACAGTATAAACACAACCTACTTTATATTTAAATACGTTGAAAATAGATTGTAATATTTCATATTTTATTCAAGGGATCCTATAAATTCGCAATTGATAATATTTTCTTTTACAGTCTGAGGTATAAAACAAAACTTTGATACTAAATGTTTTCTCTGCTTATTTTTCGTTTCTTAATATACGCGTTTCGTCGCCCATATTTCAGCCTTCTTTTTCTATTTTATTTATCCAAAAGTGGAAGTAAAAATTTGTATATTCTGAGAATAAGTTATAATCTCCGCGTGTACATTTCCCAGGGGCTAAATATGTATGATTTGAGAAAACCGTATTCCGTCGTTAAAAAAGAGAAATATCTCTTAGCGGTCAATCTTTTGCCTTATATTAGACCTCGTTAAGGGCAAAAAGAAGTTAAGGAGAACTTAATGGTGTGCATTATTTTAATTTTTGAGTAAAAAACTAATTTAGGCCGAAAATTCCTTGAAATTCCACTCGTGCCCAACCAAAATTTTCTACTAACGAGAGCGCAAAGCTCAAGTGGCTGTTGATTTAAGCGCCGCTAAATTTTCCTTAAATGACGCTCAAAAGACCATTTTATTAGCTTAACTTAATTGCAATAGGATATCACTTTATACGTTGTATAAAGGCTTAATTTTTCTTGTTTTTGCGGTCTTTTTATCCCTTCTTACTGATAGAAATAAGCACTTATAAATGTGCACAATAATTTTTTTCACAGGATAAAATTTCCACAACGTAGTGGAAAAATGGAATTGAGATCAGCTTCTGAATATATATATATATAAACCAAATTAACGCTAATTAATATAAATTGAAACTGCATGCACTTATGCAAACTGGCTAACGATCATGCCCGCATCCGAGGGGGGTCTTAGGGACCGGTCCCCCGAAACTAAATGGGGCTTACGGCGTTTCATACTGTGGTTGTATCGATACATGCTATAAAAATTTTTGAACCCCCCGAAATTGAATCCCAACTACGGTCTTGTTAAAGATATACACTATGATATGTATAATAATAAAAATGCAGTCTCATCATTTCAGTATATCGTAAAAGATTCCACGAATAACAAATAAATCAAGAAAAAATAATTACTTACAAGAAATTAATAATTAGTGTAACGTTATTTCAATAAGAGCGAAACCTGGTAATAATTAATAGTTTAATATTGACATACCATGACGTATTATTACTTACGTCATCAATTTTCTCCCGATTGTTACGTGAATCACGCTATTACAATAGCGTAGGAACGGGAGGGGCTGAGGCTTCCCATTGGATATCGAAACACATTTTCTCATAAGCCGCATCACAAAATCTTTTTAAAAGGTGCTTGAACTCCCTCCCATAACCACTTGGACCCCTCCCACAAAGCCACTTGATCCCCCGTGAGTTTTGCATGGCTACATTCTTCGCCACTTACATATATATATATAACGATGTGGCGGTTTAAAACGCTTGATGACCTCTTTAGTTACTAGTAGCGTCTAGTTATCTTACGTTTGATTTATTGCTTGGACATAACGTCTAGTAGAATTCATTCAAAATATCCTGTGCTTCGTGTGATGTCGGACCTTACTACATGGCCTTACCATTTCTAAGTCCTGGGATCACAAAGTTCGGACTGTATTTCGAATCAACTACAGTGTTGTCGTCCTCCTTGGTATTATCCGAGGAGAACGACGACTACGGTGTTATCGTTCTCCTCGAAGAACACCAAGACATGCGTGTATTTGTACATGTATCAGCATTCCTTACGGTTCATTGCAGTGATATTAACGTTGAGTTTTCAATATTATTGCTGGAAATGGGGGGCCAAGCTCATATATTATGCATTTCGACATTGATTAACGTTGATATTTATATATATATTTTATATTGATTTATATATTTTTATACTGATTTATATATATTTTTATATCGACATATATTTTTATATTAATGTTAATGACAGTTAATGTAAAATTACAAATTATTGGAGGAATCGGGGCACCACGGGTCCATGTAACCCTACGAGTGTGTCTCAAGATCTATTTCCATTTCTTATGATTTTTTTATATCATTTCGTTTGGTACCTTTGTTAAATTGTTTTCAACAAGTTTTTTACCATTTTAGCTTTAATTCAGTTTTATATTAAACCTGTTAACACGTTGCACGTTCTCACCTTGTTTGCAGCAGAATAGCCCTTACCGTCCTTGCGCCATAAAAACACCACCAACCAATTATCTCAAGATTTAGCACCCGAGTAGAAAAGAGAAGTAGACAAAAAATAGGCTGCGGACTTTGATTTCAGTTTTCCTCCAAAATCGGGTAATTGATCGTTCATAAAAGCAAACTTCGTTCTTCATTCTTCGCTCTCCATTCTTCCGTTCTAATTCAAACTTTTTCCATTTCCGATATTTTTGATGGATCATTTTAAGTAATAACTAGTAAATCATCATCGCTACATATAAACAATTGCATTCATCTGCAATTCGTCTGAATTTTCGTCGTCATGAAACAATTGAATTCGTCTGAAACAATTGCATTGGTCTGAGCAAAGCGTGATTTGAATCATAAAATACAAAGCTGTATAAAAGTGTAGAGAATGTGGTTTAAGTTGAGGAATATCGCACTTCACAAGCAGCCAGAATCCAAACTACTCTAAAATTTAATCTGTAGATAATTGCTTTTCATGTTGTATTTTGAATTTATTGTCTGAAGTAATTCAGTCACGCAAACACACCGGTTAGGTAATTATTTAATCCAGCGTTACCGCATCGAAATTGGTAAAGATCTTTTCAAGAGTTCATTTCGAAGTTATTCTCGTAACGGCACGCACGTTCCACGAAGTGTATAAATGCCAGATTTGCTTGAGATTTGCATTTGTGGTATCAATCAACATAAAGTTAACAAACTCTCTTCCATCCGCTTAAGAGCAATTTCTCATTAAATACGTATTCTCCAAAATCTTTTCCGTTTTACAATGTTTTAAAACTTAAATGAAGTTTCACATGATAGTAATTCAAATAATAAAGTAGAAATTTTAGTTAAACCAAATCAAAAGTCTCTGCATATGTACTTCCAAGTAGGAAAGTGGGAGTAATTAAGGATATGTACACCTCATGCGATAATTTGCTACTCTTCTCCTTGTCATTTAATTTCCCTGGAGGGAAATTCAACTATTAATAGTTTTGCGCAAACTTTCACAGAACATTATATAATATGAGAACACTTTTCAGGATACAAGCTGCCCATTATAAATTTAACCCTCTGACTGCTTATCCCGCGATTTCCACGGGCAACATGAAAGTAACAAAATTTTCCTTTCGAACGATTTTCGCGGGTATGAAATTTTTCCATCTTTCATCTGTCATCATCTTTGGTTACAAAAATGTGCTACATATTTTAACTCTCAATTACATGTAGATTTGAAATATATAATAAAAAAATATGAAATTTTTAAAGCGATTTTGATAAAAAAAATTGAGCAGTCAGAGGGTTAATGATCAAAAAGAAAGTCTGATTCTTCCATTCAAGCATCATTATCATGCGGATCGTCATCAGAAGTACTAATTACAGGTCGATATTGAAAATTGCCAAACATACTTACGAATGCAGTGCCGTAGCTAGCTTGATATAATTGGCAGGGCCAATAAATCTGCTTTTTAATGTTGATCTACAGGCCGGTAGCAAATCCGTGGCCATCAGGGGCATGGCTCCAGTTGCCCAGGCATGTGCCCCAGTGGCCCCATCGAGTTATTTATATATATAGAACAATCTCCGGGTGCCCTGTGCCTTGCCCCAGTCGCCCCCTTAATCCTAGCTACACGCCTATGATCTATATATTACTCCGCGGCTGCGGTGTAGACTTTACAGAAATGGACAGGCCCAAAATGCATTTTGATAGGCCTGGTCCCCCCCCCGGCCCGTTCTCAGCTACAATACTGTACGGATGCAACATTAACATTCTAATATAATCTATAATTCTAATATAATTTTTATATAATTTAATAATCGTCGACACCCAAGTAACTCAGACTAGAACTTTTTTGCAAAGAAATAAAAGTGACAACGCGCTGAACTGGAGTCGAATCTGTGTTCCTTAACTTGTTCGGTAAGCAAAAAAAAAATATTGCACATATTTTGATCGATATCATTTTAGAAAATTACGTTATAGATGAAAATAAAAGCCAAACAGAGCAAAATATAATCGAAGAGCAAAAACAGAGATTCACGCATTACAATTTTGCTAAAATACGTAGCCAAGCAACGGGAAAGTTTTTTCTTTTAGCAACTTTATTTAGGCAGCAACATGTATAAAAAATATATACATTAACACTACAGTTTAAGTTAATTATAAGAACAAAGACATATCTACATTAACATTATACGAAAATATAGATACATAAAATTAATTACAAAAATATAGATACATCAAAATTAATTAGAAAAATATCAATACATTAATTTATATACTGTGAAATAGAATTTTGTCCATGTCTGCCTGGGTAGCGCAGGTAAAGACGTAGTCTGACAAAGCCTGCACCACTCAGGCAATACCAGACATCCAAGGCATCTTGTGGCCAATGCAACCTCATGGGATATAACTGAGCAAACATCAGCGACAATTAAATCAGATATGCAATTGATTAAACAGAATTAGCGAGGAGAATTCGAATCAAAAACTTAAATTTAGAATAGTATAATAAAATATTATATAATAGAATAATAGAATATTAGAAGGCAGCCGATTCCACAATTTAGGACCTGAAGAACCCACTCTGTGGTAACCCAGCTCCAGACGAGAAAATTGAGGTCTGTAGTTATGTCTACTTGTTGTTGGATAGTTATGTGTAGGTTGCTGTAAATCAACTGGAATAGATTAGTATTTTTAATTTTTTTAAACATTCATAACAAAATTTTATAATTTAAAAGTTGATTAAAAGTTAATAAATTGAATCTTTGCGGAACCTCACGGATCGACATTGGTTGTGGTAATTTATGGTTAATAATATTGAAGAATTTATTTTGTAATGACTAAATTCTACTTTGGTTAGCCTGTGAAGTGTATCCCCAGACCGATAAACAATAAAAAAGATGAGAAAAAATAAAAGAATAATATAGAATTTTGCATCATTTCCATTTATAATATTCGTAATAATATTCGATAATATTATAGTAATAATTATTAGGATGCTTATATTTATTAGGATTATTATACTTATTATATTGATTATTATTATTAGGATGTTTGAAAATCTGTATTGCTTGTCTGTATAATCTAAGCCAAAAATTCTATAAATTAAACTACTGCATTCAAACCAGGATGAAAACACGATGACGTTTAAAAAGTGAAAATTATGATTCTAAAAAGTAATTATTAATGAAGTTAATTATATAGTACTCTTATTATTGTTATATTGTTATTATTGCATAGTGATGTTATTTTATAATATATTTATTAAGGCATAGTTTCATGTTCAATATTGTACTTCTTGGAAGTAAGCATTGAACAATTTTGGATATTAATTTCACGTGGCTGGATTTAACAGAACAGAAGCTACAGGTCTAGCCTGCTTTGTGGGCATGTAACAATATCTGCAGTAGAAAAGCACGCTATCTGACTCAATCATTTAATTAGATTGTAGAACGCCAAGACACTAGATTATTAAATACTCTCAAAGAAAAGGATGATTTTTCGGCGAATGGTGGGAGCCGAACCCACACCCTCCTGATTGCCTGTACAATTCTCTTACCATTAAACTACAGGCGTCGATCGTTCCCTCCCCTGCGAGCATATAAGGCGTTTTTACGGACAAGTTCCATAAATACGCTGGAGGTGGGGGAGAATGATCGACGCCGGTAGCTTAATAGTTATAGCACTTGACCGGCAATCAAGAAGATGGGGGTTCGGTTCCACAAGGCGCCAAAAAATCATTCTTTGCGAATATTTGATCATCTATTTCTGCCACATCATCAACTATGATGAGAAATACACTAATATATATCACGATAGTACTTCATTATACCGGCCATGAATTTACAGAGGAATATTTAAAATTGTGAAAAGTTTAATAATTTTAGAAAGCTCAGTTCCAAACCCATTTCTTCTTTCTGGATACCCATATAAACTATTTTAATCGTATTGACTCCACAATTATACATTTGCGCTTTCACACTTTTATAATTATATTTAGTTCTGATATCTTTAACTTTTAGTAATGTCACCTCTAGCTTTAACTTCTTTTTAGCCATATCTCACCTTTAGCTTAACTTTAGCTATCTCACCTTTAGCTGAACTTTTAGCTATCTCACTTAGCTTAACTTTTCCTCAACCAACCCTTAAGCTTTTTAACTTCACCTCTGCCACGTGAAAAAAAGGAATTCAAGAGCCATCACTGAATGCCTTTTAATTAGCATTGCATAATCTAAATACTGTGTAAACGCCAACGTGTATATTTTGGCGAGAAATTGGCCTGGCAACTCCCGCCAATTTGTTTCTTTTAAGTCGCCTTGCTGGCCGAGGACTCCGCCGAAATGACAGAGCGCTTGCAGATATTAGGTCGAAAAGTTAACGCCAATATATGAATACCCCGTAAGGAAGTGGTCCCAGCAATTCCCGCCAATTTCTTTCTTTTTAAGTCGCCTTGCTGGGAGCTTCGAGGGACTCCGCTGAAACGACAGAGCAGCCCAGGATATTATCGGTGTTAACGCCAATATATGAATTTGGTAGAGGAAGTGGTCCTGGGGCAATTCCCGCCAATTTGTTGCTTTTAAGTTGTCTTGTTCGAGCTACGAAGGACTCCCCCGCTACTACGATGGAGCCGTCAAGGACATTAATTCGATTATATCCTAGACAGCTCTATAGTTGCAGCTGAGTTCTTCAAAAGCTCGAGCAAGACGACTTAAAAGCAACGTTTGGAGTCTGCCCCAATGCTAGTTTCTCGCCAAATCTATATGTTGGCATTAACAGGTTGTGTATATAGGAGAGTGCAAGTATTACATAAGAACATTTTGATCATTTCAACCCTCCTTCTGGCAGTAAGAAAATTAACATTACAATACAGGAAAATAAGCCCCCCCCCCCCCCTTCAATGGTGCTTACATAATATTTGAACGCTCCCTATTAAATAATTGTGTAAATGTATTATATATTTTGATGATTTAAATAATTGCGAAAATAAATTTTATTGTTTTATATTTAAATTAAATATCTGTGTAAAATGAAAAATTTTCGATGATTATTATACGTTTTGATTTGTTTTGCGTTTAATTTCACTCCAAACTTTAAAAAATTGCACTCAAGAATTGACATGTTAGTTAAATAATGGCGAAACAGAAAAATAACCCAAAAGTGACTGCCCCCACCAATTGCAATTAAAGTGACCGCCCACAACAGTTGCAATTAAAGTGACTCAGGGGTTTTGAGCTGGGGTAAGATTCTGGGTAAACCTCTAAATAATGATTTAAATTTATAAATTTATATAAAATAAATTGAATAGATCTCTGCATCGCTTGATATGAACTTCGTTGAAATAAAATTAAAAATTAGAAAACTCATTAAAACCACAGACGCTATATACCAGCATGGCGTCAAATATTTTCCAAGATATGGTTTTTTTTTTTTACATTACATGTAATTGCCTTGTTACATCCGCGTTATCTATTGGGGTTTATTTATTTCATTACTTAACAAATAAAAATAGGTGACAGAGAAAATGAATAATGTTAAAATTTTGCATCCATATTAACTATTAGGGTTCATTTATTTCATTACTTAACACATAAAAATTTGTGACAGAGAAAATTAATAATGTTAAAATCAATTCTGAATTCAATAATGTTGGCTTAATCCGCTTAAAAGAACATCAAGTAAACCTAAGGCTCGGACAAAACGAAACAGGACTTACACACTATGTATTCAACAACGAAGCCGAACCAAATTTTAAAGAAACAGAAATTTTGGCAACAAACGCTAAGAATGAACACTCCCTAAGACTAATGGAAGTAATAGAAATCTACCAAAGAACACCCACAATATGCAACCTTGAAACACCGGTACAACTAAGTGGAGCGTGGAATTGCATTCTATCAATGAGCAAATAACTTCAGCACGTTTAATTTCACCATTATTTTTATTTTACAAATTGGCAACACAAGCTATTATTTACATTTGATATCATTTAATAATTTTTTCATTTCTAAAATTGTTTTCCATTTTATAACTTCACAAAGTCTTGTTACATTCTTATGATGACCCTCCAGTGAAGGGTCGAAAGGGTTTAATGATGTATTAAAACTTAACGCAAATTCAACGTTGTATTTAGTCAAATAATATTCATCAATTCTGAAAATTAATCATATATATATATTTTTAAACAATAAAATGTATCGCAAAATAAGTGAACAGTGAGGCACTATGGAAATTGGGGAATTTTTAATGCAGATATCACACTTTATTCTGAGTTATTTCTGGTGAGTATAACCATCAATCAAAAACATTCAGGAAATAAAAATTTTTAGATTTTTTAAAACTGCCTTCACTCTCAAGATTGCAGGTACGTTTACAAATGTTTTGATCTGTATCCAAAGTATATTTATAATTCAATTGTATAATATACTGAAATAAAAATCTTACCTCACATTCAAATGCAAGTGACGTTCAAATGAAAATGGCATTCAAATAAAAATTACATTCAGATGAAAATTTCATTCAAATGAAGATGACATTCAGATGAAAATGGTATGCAAATGAAGATGGCATTCAAAAGTAAATGACATTCAGAGGAAAACGGCATTCAAATGGAAATGATATTCAAAGGAAAATGTCATTCGGATGAACATGACATTCAAAGGAAAATGACATTCCAATAAAAAGTGAACTTACAAAGTTCTAAAATTTAATTTTGAATATGGAGATGAGTTGTTGGTTT
>QLNU02014802.1:23502518-23523311 GCA_006491805.2 Dysdera silvatica
ATTCTGCCACATCATCGACTATGATGAGAAATACACTAATATATATCACGATAGTACTTCATTATACCGGCCATGAATTTACAGAGGAATATTTAAAATTGTGAAAAGTTTAACAATTTTAGAAAGCTCAGTTCCAAACCCATTTCTTCTTTCTGGATACTCATATAAACTATTTTAATCGTATTGACTCCACAATTATACATTTGCGCTTTCACACTTTTATAACTGTATTTAGTTCTCGTAGCTTTAACTTTTATCAATGTCACCTCTAGCTTTAACTTTTAGCTATCTCACTTTTAGCTTTAACTTTTAACTATCTCACCTTTAGCTTTAACTTTTAGCTATCTCACCTTTAGCTTTAACTTTTAGCTATCTCACCTTTAGCTTTAACTTTTAGCTATCTCACCTTTAGCTTTAACTTTTAGCTATCTCACCTTTAGCTTTAACTTTTCCTTAACTAACCCTTAAGCTTTAACTTTCTCACCTCTCACGTGAAAAGGAATTGTTTTCATCACTGAATGTCTTTTTTTAATTAGTTATCTGTATAATCTAAATGATTGTGTAAACGCCAACGTATAGATTTGGCGAGAAATTGGCCTTGGTGCAACTCCCGCCAATTTGTTTCTTTTAAGTCGCCTTGCTGGAGCTTCGAGGGACTCCGCTGAAACGACAGAGCTGCCCAGGATATTATCGGTGTTAACGCCAATATATGAATTTGGTGAGGAAGTGGTCCTGGGGCAATTCCCGCCAATTTGTTGCTTTTAAATCGTCTTGTTCGAGCTACGAAGGACCCGGCTACGACGATGGAGCCGTCAAGGACATTGATTCGATTATATCCTAGACAGCTCTATAGTTGCAGCTGAGTTCTTCAAAAGCTCGAGCAAGACGACTTAAAAGCAACGTTTGGAGTCTGCCCCAATGCTAGTTTCTCGCCAAATCTATATGTTGGCGTTAACAGGTTGTGTATATAGGAGAGTTCAAGTATTACATAAGCAATATTTTGGCCATTTCACCCCCCCCCCTGGTAGAAAAATTAACATTGTAACATAGGAAAATAACTCCCCTTCAATGGTGCTTACATAATATTTGAACGCTCCCTATTAAATAATTGTGTAAATGTATTATATATTTTGATGATTTAAATAATTGCGAAAATAAATTTTATTGTTTTATATTTAAATTAAATATCTGTGTAAAATGAAAAATTTTCGATGATTATTATACGTTTTGATTTGTTTTGCGTTTAATTTCACTCCAAACTTTAAAAAATTGCACTCAAGAATTGACATGTTAGTTAAATAATGGCGAAACAGAAAAATAACCCAAAAGTGACTGCCCCCACCAATTGCAATTAAAGTGACCGCCCACAACAGTTGCAATTAAAGTGACTCAGGGGTTTTGAGCTGGGGTAAGATTCTGGGTAAACCTCTAAATAATGATTTAAATTTATAAATTTATATAAAATAAATTGAATAGATCTCTGCATCGCTTGATATGAACTTCGTTGAAATAAAATTAAAAATTAGAAAACTCATTAAAACCACAGACGCTATATACCAGCATGGCGTCAAATATTTTCCAAGATATGGTTTTTTTTTTTTACATTACATGTAATTGCCTTGTTACATCCGCGTTATCTATTGGGGTTTATTTATTTCATTACTTAACAAATAAAAATAGGTGACAGAGAAAATGAATAATGTTAAAATTTTGCATCCATATTAACTATTAGGGTTCATTTATTTCATTACTTAACACATAAAAATTTGTGACAGAGAAAATTAATAATGTTAAAATCAATTCTGAATTCAATAATGTTGGCTTAATCCGCTTAAAAGAACAAGCAAACCTAAGACTCGGCCAAAACAAAACAAGCCTTACACACTATGTATTCAACAACGAAGCCGAACCAAATTTTAAAGAAACAGAAATTTTGGCAACAAACGCTAAGAATGAACACTCCCTAAGACTAATGGAAGTAATAGAAATCTACCAAAGAACACCCACAATATGCAACCTTGAAACACCGGTACAACTAAGTGGAGCGTGGAATTGCATTCTATCAATGAGCAAATAACTTCAGCACGTTTAATTTCACCATTATTTTTATTTTACAAATTGGCAACACAAGCTATTATTTACATTTGATATCATTTAATAATTTTTTCATTTCTAAAATTGTTTTCCATTTTATAACTTCACAAAGTCTTGTTACATTCTTATGATGACCCTCCAGTGAAGGGTCGAAAGGGTTTAATGATGTATTAAAACTTAACGCAAATTCAACGTTGTATTTAGTCAAATAATATTCATCAATTCTGAAAATTAATCATATATATATATTTTTAAACAATAAAATGTATCGCAAAATAAGTGAACAGTGAGGCACTATGGAAATTGGGGAATTTTTAATGCAGATATCACACTTTATTCTGAGTTATTTCTGGTGAGTATAACCATCAATCAAAAACATTTCATAAGAAAAAAATAAAAATTTATTAAAGGTATAAAAACGTACAGAAATAAATGTTAAAGAAATGTCGTAATTCCATGAAGTTAAAATAAATTTAAGTAAATTGTGGGAGCCCACAAACGTAATGTTTCGAAATCAGATGGAATCTATACATTACCTGTTTTAGTTTTTGTAAAACGGTAACATTTCGTTTATTTACTTGGAGAATGAGTTGAATATTACGCAAACATTTCCAGCATCTATTCATCGTTTAATACTCTGTCTCGTCTGCAGTAAATTTCGTTTTATTTTGCCTCTATTTCTGGGAAAAATAAACAAGAACAGTCCGTCCAATTTACTCCTTTTCCTAGTAATACCTTTTTCACATTCTTCTCACAACACCCATTCAAAGTTTTTGCACTGAAAACTCTTCCGAAAGAGACCTTCGGAAAAGTCCATCCAAACATTTATTTTCAGTGAGGCCTTAAGGCCATTGACGAGCGCTTTCAGAATTTTAAAGAATAACTTTATTCACCCAAATATATGGGATGAAACATATATTAAATAATCTTCTAATTCTCCTTATGCAGATCCATTCAAATATTAAAGAACAACGTTTTTCGGATGAATATATTTTGAACGTATTGAGACGTCAAAATAAATATTTTTCAAACTAAATAAAGAAAATACATTTCCAAACTCAGTTTTTGTATATTAGCATTGCAGTTTATACACCTCTTTAAATTTTACTTATATTATTGACTTTGAATAAAAAGCTATTTTGAATAAACGTAGTTCAGCTTACGGTTAATATATATATATATATATATATATATATATATTGTTTTCCTGAAAATGATATAATAGCAGAAAACTTTCAACATTTATATAACTTGTAGATGTATTCGATTCTTAATAAATAGAATCAAAAGTATGTTTTAAAATATAATCGAAACATCCTTATCTTTTGCATTTAGAACATGGAATACTCTAAAGTAAAGAGTAATGCCAAAATATTACTTTATATCTCTCTAGAAATCGCTGTAATTACACTATTCTCGCGGGATAAAAATATATTTTATATCTTTTAAGCCCTAAGCCTTTTTACAACCAGAATAAAATGTCACTTCCGTTTTTTGTACTGTAACAACAGAAATATTAGGTGACAAATATATATCACCAGAAGCTGTACATTATTTGAGTAAACTTATTCTTATTGGTGGAAACAGTCACCTATTAATCAAGTGGATAAATCCCCCCTTATAATTTGAGGTGTAACAGAAATCTATTCTTTTTTTCAATATTACTAAGTGGGTGTTTTTTTTCATAATATAACCGAACAAAAACTATATTTCCCTTATTTTTTTCTTGAAACTTTAAAAGAGTATAGTTTTAGTCAAAAAATTGTGCATTAAACATTTAAAATTTCCGCGAAATATCCTTCGTTTCAAGACATCGTTTAATCGCTGAAACTCTCCTTTAACGTCGACGTTCTTCATATATTATGGCCCTTGAAGTGTTATCAGCGAAAACATATTTCAAAGTGATAATATCCACGTTTACGATTAAAGAAACCAACCCATTTAATATTTTTACGGCGTTTAGGATGACAGATCAGAGAAAGGGAACTACCCTGTGGAAAGTGGGAGTTAAAAGAAGGCTCGTCAACTATTGTAATAAAGAATAGCCATTATTTTAAATGTAATAGCGCCCATGCGAAATATATGAAGCGAATATTTATGAAGCCACTCGACAGCTTTATAATGGACTAACTAATGAAGCTACTGTACGAGCAAGAGTTACGAAACGACTGTCTATTTCATAAAGTTAAAGCCAAGCTGTTGCTGATGACCTCTTATCTATAAAGCTGTAGGTATTGTGATGATTTATAACTGAAATTTATATAATATTTATACTGTTCTTAATGGACTAATATAGCCATTAATTTGGCATTTTAAAATTATATGCGTGAATCGGAGAGCTGTTTGATAGTGTGAAGTATATTAAGCAGAATGTCGTTTAAAATCTTTCAGCGCAGAAACAACTTGCTGACGAGAGAACTCTTCGAGAAGGGATAAGAATATATTTCCAAATAAACAAGAGATTTTTAGAAATATATAAGCGTAGCCTCCACAAATGTTTATTTCCTCGAGGGCAAGACTTTACCCTCTCGTAAAACATATCTAAATTTGCAGTTTCTATTTCCACAAATTTCAGGGGCCAAAGGTGTGACTATTGGGAAATCAAGGAACCTTCACGTATTCTGCGGCGGAGCCTTCGTCGAGAAAATTACGACACGAAGGCGCCCTGCCTAGAAATAAATTGACCTCATGTAACAATTATTACGCCACAACATTTAATAATAAAATATTCGACATTACATTATCACTTTCGCTTTAACTGTAGATTGCGAAATTTACTAAATGAGAATCGCCTCACACAAGCATTGAATATGGCAAAAAAAGAGGATTGAAATCCGATTAAATTTATAAGATGAAGATGATTAATTTATAAGATAAATTTTAAGTTTTCCGATTAAATTATCAAGATTAAATCGTTTAAAGGCAAATTACAGAAACACTGGTTTTCATAAACATTAGTCTTACCTCTGTACTTGGTGAAGTAACTTTGTTTTTGTTTATAGCCTTGAAAACGATCCTTAAAGTGATCAGGAGAAAAGGTATGAAACTAATGTAGTGTATATTTCCCAAACTGCGATACCAAGAGCTTAATTTCGATGAAACTCCGATTCAAATCAATTTATCGATAAGCTTGGAAACTCAGAGAATCATAATACCTTTACTGCCACGTACAGGCTAATCCAATAGGAGCATCTGTCAAGATTCCGTAAGAGTATCGAACGATTTGACCACTGTCCTCTACAACAAACATTTGACGTTGATTCACGACTATTGTCATTTCTGCTAAAGATTCCTTCTATCCTTCCACTAGCTTTGTATTGTCCCAAATATTGTACCGAAGATTGACCGAAAACGCGTAATTTCGGCATTTTGATCCAGCGTATTTCCTGTGATAAGGAAGAATCTGCTTTTTTGTCATATATCGGGAATGCGATTTGATGTTCGTTATTAACGATGCGTTAGACTAATCCCAACTTTCGATACTGATGACAGCAGATATCAGATAATGGAATCCAGAAGGATTTGTTTCATTTGTTTCAGTCAACATCAATAGAGTTTCTCCGTCGCCAGTATAAGACAGTATATCATACTCGTATAGATGCAAAAGTATATTGCTGCCAAATTTTTATCGCAAATGGTATTCTTTTCGTGCAACTGGATAATTAATATTTGTACATGATTTTTGCACGTGTTGCATTCTAAGATTTGCCATGCATGATGTTAGATGGGTTTGACGGCTCGACTCTACCTCTGGAGTACGATGTACACTCATGTTTATGAAAATTGCAACAACTGGAAGGAATGGTCAGATCGGAATGAAATTTATAAAATATATATGCCGAGTGGCATTATAACGATATGTTTAACTTTACAGACAAATGCAGCTACATTAAGGGCAAGTAATCAATATTTAGTAAAGTCACTCCGAGCAGCAATAAGAGCCTCTAAACCTCTTGATAACGAATTCAATATAATTCGTGTGTGTTCTTGGGGTATTGCGTAAGTCTTTTTCGATCGTCGTCCACAGACTGCTGGAGAACAGTAATAGATTAATTAACAAGTGACTATATTCCACATATGTTGAATCGGTGACAAGTCTAGTGAACGAGCAGGCAAAGGAAGAAACGTTGTGTCCTATGCTGTGAAGAGGTCTTGGACAATCCGAGAAACATGGCGTCATGGAATATAGCGTCAGGAGTGTGATAAATAAAGGGTACAACTTGGGCTTCTAAAACCTCCCTGATTTGGTGGTTGCTGTTAAGAACACCCTCAGTTCGTAACGGCCAGGATCGCCTATAATAGCCAACAGAACCATGCACACTGACCGTTTGTGCAATATGGCGTTCTAAAACGCATGCCAAAAGATGGCGCTTATCACAGTACCGTCTAACGCTTAAGCGACCATCATTTCAATCCAGATCGTTGCGGGTCTCGCCCGAAGATGCGATCGAGTGACAATCTGCATACCATTCTCTATACACATCCGCCCATTATAACCGGAGGCATCGATATTTTAGGGTCAAAAGTACCCTCCGCAAAGGTATGCATGCACGTAGTTCTCTGCGTAGAAGACGCCTTCGAGCTGTAGAAGCAGACAATGCCGAACCACCTGTAGCAGTCCTATAGTTCTGTGCTAACACTCGATAATAAGCTGTAGAGTTCGCTACTACCATGAGGATGAAATGTCTATCATTCCGTGTTTTCACCACGTTTCGTTGTACAGTGCCAGATTCACTCGCACTCGGAATTCGATAGTGGCATTCTTCCCGTACGAGCAGCAATATCCTGGTTGGAAAATCCTCCTTCCCGCAAGCGAATGATGCGTCTTCTTTCGAACTCTATAATTTGCTTGTATGGCGCTGCCTAAGATTGACGAAGAATAGTGACTCCAGTAGAAGAGTGAGTTCTCTGACAAGAATACAATACTTGTCTACCTCATTCACCTGCCCTCTATTTATACTCCTAGTGTGATCGTTCAGAGAGCACTGCTGAGTTCAGACGTGCGCATCAACGCTGAAGTTCTGACAATTTACATGTCATACCCTGATTTGCAATTTCTGTAAATTTTAGTCAAATCAAACAAATCTCTCCTGGTGTTGCAATTATCATAAACGTGAGTGTATTTATACATAACCAAACTTAGTAGGACTCGAACCCCGCCAAGAGGATCCGATATCGATGGTCATAGTCACTTGACCACCGGAATGCACGGCATATACGACAAGGATATCAATGTACCATTTGCCCACCAACAGACGCGTTGAAGTGAAAATCATCAAGGTTGCAAAGAAATATTTTATTTATTAATATTTAAGCATGGCCTCCAGGACCATCTTAATCCAATCAAGGACTGAACTCGACCACTTTCATGATTAACTTCTTACACTAGGATCTTTAGTGGTGTAGTGGTAACGTGTTCGCCTAAAATGTGACCATCGCTTGTTCGACTGCCAACTGCGTCGAATAAAAAAACGACTACTGAGTAACTGTTTACCACAGTCAGAAGGTGAATTCCATTGGCTTTAAAATGTTCGGACTCCACGGAAAACTAGGTTCTGCGGCAGCATAATTCTTGCTGTCCTAGCGCCATAAAACTGGTGCAAACAAACTTTTTACACTAACAATTAAATTTACAAAGAGAAAAACGCAAAATAAATTCTCTCTCACTCCCTCTTTCTTACTTCCTTCTTCCTTCCTTTTTTTTTTTTTTATGAGGTCCCTGTTTGGGTCAGAGCCTTATATTCGAGCGTCGTTAGCCCATCCTTTAAAATCACACTAATGATGATTTTGATATTTATGCTTCTATATAACTTTTGACTGTATGACGTATTTTATCATTGTTATCATTGCAATTAAAATTATATAATATCTCTTAAAAGTCAAAGATAATAGTACTTTGGTCAGTTTAGAGCACTGGGTTATTACATTTATAGCAATAACGAAACAATACAGAGTTTCACCAGGAGATTCCATAACAAACAGTTATTTCGACACTGGCGTAAGGTTTAAAAACACGACGTTTCGGGAGCCAACTGCTCCCTTTGTCAAGTGAAGGCAGAAATTCTACCTTCACTTAACAGAGGGAGCAGTAGGCTTCTGAAACGTCGAGTTTATAGCAGTGAAAGCAGGCTAAATTAATTTGGTAATATACGATAATTTAAAATCAACTACATCTGGTAATTACAATACAAACTTTATTTAGGAGAATGAATTGCAGTTTCAGATACATTACATTATTACAGAAGTATTAAATTGAATCGCCTGGGCGGCAATGAGTAAAGACTGTAGGGTTGACAAAGCCCATGCTGCCCGAGTTGGAACATTTTATTATTTTTGAAATGAACAGATGTCAGTTTAATTTAATAAGAATTGGGAAAAGCTCTTTTTAAACAATGGGTTCAGTGATTGCACGGTTAAAGAAAGGGAGTTCCATACTCTAGGGCCAAACAGAAAATTCGCGCTAGCCCGAGATTAGTTATTGAAAAATCTGGGACAAAGTTAGTAGCGTTTCTCGTTAGATATGTATGACTGGGCAGATGAAGAGAACTAAGATATGGATATATAACCAAGATATGAACATAACAGACCAACATAACAGAGCCAAGACATGAACATAAATGCTAATGCATAAATGCTTCTCATAAAGTAAGAAGTTTATCAATCAGAGGAATGCGAAAGTGTCTAGCAACATCCAAGTGATGGGAAGTAGAAGTATGGTTGGAGGCAAGGCGGAAATACTTTTTGAAGTGAGGCTAAACGATGTATGTTTGATTTTGACGTGTGACCCCAAATTAGTAGGCAGTAATATAAGTTAGAGAAAATCAGAGAATAATAAAGACTGAAAAGGATTGAAATAGGTAAATAAAAGCTAATGTTTCTAATTACACGAATGTTTCTGTTTAATTTGGTACATATTCTCTGAATATGTGTGTCCCATTTTAAATTTGCCTGGAGAGTTACTCCAAGAAAATTTGTTTCTAGAGAAAAGGGGTAATATTGTTTAGAACTATGGCTGAGTTGATCCAAATTAATATTTTTTTTATTAGTAAATAGAAGATAGTTTGTCTTTAAAGTGGTTAAAGTTAGTTTTGAAAAAGTTGATAAAATATTTAATATCACTATTGATATAATGAATTAAGTTATTAATTTCAATATCATTAAAAAATGCTAGTGTCATCTGCGAAGCAGAGGGGTTTGAAAAGTACAGGTAAGAAAAATATATCATTTATATAAAAATTAAAGAGCAAAGATCCAAGAATAGACCCTGTGGAACACTACAGAATATAGTACGGAGTGGAGAGCGAATCTCGTTCATATGCACAAATTGTTGCCTATCGATTAAGTAATTTCTGAACAAGGCAATGCAGATACCACGAGCACCGGCCAATTCCAGCTTGAAAAGTAACCTTTCATTATTTATGGTATCGAAGGCCCTAGATAAGTAAAAAAACACAAATTGCTGACTTCTTTAAATCTAAGGATGAATAAATAAAATCAGTAGCGGCCAGCAAAGCCTATTCAGTAGACTTACCCTTGACAAAGCCAAATTGATTGTGTATAATGCTGTTGCTTTCAAAGAAGATATATGATCTTCTACAAAGAAGAAGTTTCTCAAAGACCTTAGCAAAAACTGTTAAAACTGAAATAGATCTGTAGTTCGAAATATTAGATCTTAAGACTTCTAAATACTGGTGTGATAGCTGATATTTTAAAGTCGTGAGGAATGATTCCATTTATAAAGTTATAAATATGAGAAAGAGGTAAAGCTATAATTTCAGCGACGAATTTTACAGCAGCCGGTCAAATCTGATCATGTCCAGGGCCTCCACAGGAATCAATTTCGCTCAGAAATCCTATTTGTTTCAAGATCGGTAACGGCTGACAAAAACAGAGTTGTAATAGTGTAATTATGGCAGTCAGTTTTGAAATGTAATGCGAATGATTACTGATTAGGCTATAGGGAAAAATCAATGAAATAATTGTTAAATGAGATAAACTTTTTTGTATCTGTTATGAAAATTTGATTGTCATTAACAAGATCTCCGATTGAGGTATTTGGAATTTTCCCAATTTTTTTAGGAGTGGAATTAGTAAAAAGTTTAAGTAGGATCGCTTGGAAAATTAGTTTTTTGTTTAATTTGTTTATAAAAACACGGAAGATGGAAAGATCATTCTGTGGTCTATTTTTTTAAAGGTAAAAAGTAATTTATGTTTTATCTTAATCTCACGAAAGAGAATCTGTCATCCACGTTTATTTGTAAAGTCAGAATCATGGCCAGCTGAGTTACTTTGGTTATTGAATATTGTAAGAGGGCGCTGGAGACTGAGTGACGTCAGTCTCCAGTCAGTACTGCAGTATGATTAAATAATGAAAGCGAGAGCTATTTAACCACGATTCCTGAAATGTTAACTTTTTTTTAGTTAAAACGTTTTAAGATGTTAAAGTGGCTTTCAAGGACGCAATGTATGCGTTGTAATTCTGGTTTTCGCTTGGTAAGCGTAGGCTTGCCTCTTTTAATTCAGTTATTCGTTTGCTTGCAGAACCCTGGTTACGTTGAGAACAGGTAAGTGCTTGAGGAGCAAGGACTAGAGTTGGAGTCGTAAGTTATTCGCTAAATTCTGGTTGCAGAACCATTGCTGGAGTAGTAAATGCCTAGTGGAAGAAGAGTGATTAACATTACCAGTCTGCGGAATTAAATAAACGCGTTCGACAACTAGACCTTGCGTCATAAAGGATGTAGAGCTGTTTATATCAGAATGAAGAGACTGACCCAACGAACTGCCAAAAGGGTGATATTGTATTTTTTTTTAAGTTAAGAATAACTGGTGCGGAACTGTGTTTAATAATTTATCCAACTCTTACATTAGTTAGCCAGTTGACATTTCGGGACTTACTAATAAGGACATGGGCGTGAAGCCGTCAGTTATAAAGAAACAGTTTATTAGGAGTTGTACGTTAAGCCCTGTATTGAGTCCAAGTGCTAAGAAGCACCTGTGTAGAAGAGCCCAAGACATCAGCTACTGGATACTAAATCCAGGTTATTGCTATTGTTTAATATTGTTGTAAATTAACCTAAACTGCTAGTTAGATATTACGTTATTTGGTTAATTTAATATCTTTGTAGTAATACTGCCCCGATTTAGTCTTCACAAGTGGATGGGTTCTTAAGCAGTACCAGAGTTTACAGTGTGATGCGATTTTCATGTATTGATTAGTTCCCGTGCATACATTCGCTCGAAATGATGGATAAAGTCTGGGCTTGAACGTTATTGCTACTGTTGTAACTTCTAGAGCACAATAAACACCTGTTCACGATTTCGTATATTGTTTGCCAATGTTAACCAACACGTAGCTACCTGATTTCCCGATAGTTAAATAGATTTGTAACAGCTAATATTCTTTTATACGCAAAGTTAAAAGTAAATCACCGTTAGAAGCAATTGACTAACGCTAGTTAGAAAAGGAATTAAACTGAAAAAATTGGACATGGACTTCGTTGGCGAGGACATAGGCTTCTTCGTTAGCATCGAGGATAGGTGACCAGTCCACGTTAAAAAGATGAGATTTGAAAAGCAATAGGAGGTTCTCTAAAAAATCCCGAAGGAGATATTTCCGCTTGAATTTTTTTCAGATGAAGATCTAGAATAATAAAATTAAAAATAGGAATGTGATCACTGCTGTGATAGATTAGTACTCCAGAATTTTTAAAATGAATATTAGTTATACAGAGATCAATTAATGATCGAGAATTAACAGTTATTCTGGTAGGTGATTTAATCGAGATTTCAAATCCATTTGCGTAGATCATGTCTAAAAATGTTTTTGTACGTTTGTTATGATTTAGATAAATGTCAACATTGAGATCCTCATTATTATGAGTCTAGATTTAATTGAGTTGATATAGTCGAATAGTCGTTGCAAAAAGCTCAAAAAGTCATCAATATTTACGTTTAGAGGTCTGTAGATACAGGCAATAAAGACTCCATTAAACTGTATCGTGATAATTTCAATTTCAGCGTAGATACCACATCATTGAGGGATTGTGACGTATAACAAGCTCCGATGCACATAAATAGCCACTCCACCTCCTCGAATATTGCCATGGCTTTCAGAGGACAAACTGTAGCTATATAAGTTGGTGGAGTAATTTGGACAGTACCAGGTTTCGATTATGCAAATATAACATACACGAGTCATGATCGTGTTTAAAAGACCGTATAGTAAGGGAATCTTATTAGTTAGGCTGCAAGCGTTAATGTGTAGAAGAAATAAATCATTTGTGCAGAAGTCAGAATTAGTTAAACGCGTGAGCTGGCAATAATGGCCGCACTTACCGAAGTTGGAACTCATTGTTGTGGAAAAGAGAACGAAAGAAAGCAACGACAACGAAAAGAAAAAGGAATTAGTAATAAAAAAATAAAGAAAAATTAAAATCAAGCAAATGGCGTCGTATAAGTAATTATCCATGCAAATATACATATGAATACATGGCAGTAATTACAGTGCAATTCTACCTCTGACCCTTTTACACTATTTCCTTTTCGCTAGATCTATATTAAAGTTAACAGGAGATACGAGTGTTTGTGAATATTAATTAAAGAGATAGTATGAAAAAAACTATTTTACATTGCCATTAACTGCTGCAGTACTTCTTTAATAAAATATTCAAAATTCATGATTAAAATAAATAGCAAAACTTCCAAGTATATACCATGATTAGGAAAGTTAATTTGCTAATTTTTATGCTCTGAAGAACAACTTTATTAGCGTTTGACCTTAAAAAGGCCGCAAGCAAACTGAATTAAGTTACAGAAAATCGGTGTATCCGAAGCTGTATATCGTTATACTTAATACTATGTAACTTGTGCAACAATCATGAACAATAGTGCTGTGGGATATGTGACTTCATCATTTAGTACCCTGTGGGTTGTTTAATTATTAAGCACATTTTATGTCCAGTAGTTATATTCCATAATAAATAGAAATTGGTTGGTAGTATTATGGCGCAAGGATAATCAGGCTCATTTCGAGCCATAGAAGACTATGTAAGGTATACTGATATAAAGAAGATATGCAGAATGTAAGTTTAAATATTATAGAGTATCAATGAATGTACACGAACTAGAAAAAATGGCAATGTTTCACGTGAGGTGTATCCTAAGCCATACACAAGTGATTCCAGCTCCATATGCAAATGAAGATCAATGTGAAAACACTAAAAAATTAATACATAATGATTTTAGCTTGATAATTAACATCAATGTGATGAACGACCTCCAGCTCTATGTACGAATGAAAAATCATGAACAAATGTTAAAACAATTTTAGTACAAACAATCAACATCAATACTATGTTACTTGTATAACAATCATGCGCAATACTCCTGTGAATTATATAGCTCTTTTATCCAGCACTCTGTGAGCTCTTAAACGCTCTTAAAATTATTCAAATATTAATCACTTTGTGAGCTGTTTAACTCTTAAGTAAATTTTGTGTCCAACAGTTTAATATAATAATATGCAAGTAATATAGAGGTTGGATGGTTGGCTGAATTTTTATGGCGTAAGAACGATGGTCATCCTACGACAATGATAGCAAGAACACACGAAGTTTAAATAACAAATAAATTACTAATGAATGTCATTAACTGAATATTTAGCAATGTTGTAAATGAAGTGCAAACCAAATCATACACAAGTATTGTTTAGTAGTATATACAAATAAAGGTTAACATTAATATACGAGTCAGTGTTGAGATATAGAGGTTAGTTGTATTATGGCACAAGGGCAGCGTCAGTTGTTGCCCCAAATCAAGGTAACAACGCATATATGACTTAAATAATATATAAAGCGTTTATGAATGTCCATTAATTGGAGATGTGGGAACGTTGCAAAAGAAATGAAGCCGAAATCGTACCAAACATGAAACTGTTATGGCGCAAGGATTTACGAAACCTCCATTCCTTTCAATGTAATTATAAAAGTATGTTCAAATTAATATACAGCGTATCAATAAATAATAAGCAATAAGAAATGCGGGTGCGCGGCAGAGGAAAATTATCATAGGCCATAGCATACTCAAAACTAAAATCAATGTGAAACCATGAGCCAATATTGAGATTCAACAAATACAACATAACCATCTGTAAGACTAACAATTCGTTCATTTCACGGCCAAATCTGTTAATGTCATCAATTGATCTGGTAGTAAGCTTTTTATTAGTTTTGGAAATTAAGTTAATATTACCCATTTCAATCCAGCACTGTAGTCCCTTTGTGCGTAATTCACTATAGAATTGGTTTCTAAAAGTGAGTAAGGCTTTTGATTACGACAATGCTTTTTAACATCAATTACAAATGGCAGACGGTAAATCAAATGAAACCAGACAAATTTTTTGGTAGTGACTTGATTTGCCATATATAAAATTTTTGGCCAGAATAGAGTACAATAAGCACCACATACGAAACAGTTATCTTAGAATAAAAATAATTTTTATATATTCACACAGACAAGTATTTTTTTGTCCCAGGAGTATACTTCCTTCACTACTCGTAATTTCGGGTTGAAAAACAAATCACCAACCTGTATACATCTTCATACTCAACCAGTATCTAGATACTGTTGGGAAAAGGATTTATGTTTTATCCATACATGATTTCATATATTGCTTTTACATAAGCTTTTAGATTTGTGAAGTTGTTAATAATTTGATTCGTTTAAGTTTCCTACCAGTAACGCTCAGTAACTTGTATTTTAAGCGTGTGTCAT
The DNA here is from genome assembly GCA_006491805.2 of Dysdera silvatica. NCBI lineage: Eukaryota > Metazoa > Arthropoda > Arachnida > Araneae > Dysderidae > Dysdera > Dysdera silvatica. The sequence continues at coordinate 23,517,384 of QLNU02014802.1, forward strand.
TAAAACTAAACTTGTAATATTTAGTAAAAGGTAAAAGACCACGTCGAGAATACAGTAATACGTTGTCTACAATAGTATTTCACAATTATCGCACATATACTAGAATATATTTTCACCGCACTGCGTAAGAGTATCTTAATTGCACATAATTAGGCTGTTGAATTGCTAGAGGCAAATATCTCCATGATCTGCATTCTCTTGTCATCTAAAGCCTTCAGATTTTCCCCTTGTGGTAAAGCTTATAGCAGAGTACTGTATTTACTGGCATTGACGTTCCCTTTTAATGAATTGTAAGTAGTTGCAAATTAATTCTGAGCGACTTTCTACTCATCTCCAAGTCAGCCGGAGGCAATAGATGGGGTCTGATGCCTTTACTTGGCCGAAGACCTACAGTTGTATTTGGAAATAGATGATTTTTCGCAATTGGCAATAGTCGGAATCTACTAAATGTCGGTTAGGCAATTCTTCCGTGAAGACATAGCGCTGCAATTATATATTTGTTATATAAAATACACTATTTTATATATTATTTTTATTTAGTCATAGCTTTAAAAATAAGTTCATAAAAAATGGAAATATAGAAATAAGGAGTCCTGTTTCCTCTTTGTTTTCTTCCTGTATGTATGATGGCATTCATACGAATCTGGATTGAATAAATATAATTCTCGCATAAAATTTATAACGCTATCGTTATCAAAATCTCGAAAACCTATAGTATACGTAAAAGCACAATACTTCAGTTATTTGCAGTTTCTGAAAACATTGCGCAAGTCTTTTTTTTACCCTAATTCCATTTCTCTTATCTATTTCTAAGTTATATTTTCTATGACAAGTCTTTCTAACTGCATATCATGTGTTTACGTTTCTAGTTGTTTGATAATTATCTTTATAATTTGATGACCAAATTTGTAATGTATGATCAAGTCAATCATTCAATTAGATAGCCATTTCGCGCTATAAATATGAAATAGATTGTTGGCCATAATTTAATTGTTTTATACGGTCACGGTTGTGTACATCCAGTATTTGGAATTTATTAAATTGTTTCACGAATGTTTCATGTTTTAATAAGACTGGCTCATTCACCTTTGCAGCTAAACTTAAACTGAACGTTTACTTAAAGCCAACTATTTGTTTAGGATACTACCATGGCATGCAAAAGGTGCTTGAATTTCGGCTAAATTTTGAAAATCTATGATAGTAATTGAGCATAGCTAAAAACGCCGTTATTCCGTTACGGTTTTAGGTTGAGGATAATTCAACAAAGTTTTTACTTTATTTTTAGTGGAAATATTCCCGCTCCTGTAACCTTACAACCCAAAAATGGCAATCGTTCTTGTTCAAAAACATTTACTGACGTTCAACTTAAGCCCATGTTCGTTTATATGCTCAAAAACTAATTAGCTTTTGTCGTTTGCAGACGAAATCAATACGTCGTCAATGTAGATGTAGCAATTCGTAATATTGCGAAAAACGTCGTCAACCATGAGCTGAAATGTTTGGGCACTGCATAATCCAAAACCACCAGTGTATACTCATGTAGTCCTATTGGGGTTATCACCGTTTTAACCATATCGTCTTTGGCAATTGGTTATGTGCTCTCGCTAGGTCAAGTTTACAAAATATTTTCTTTCCTGCTAAACTCTGAGCAAAATCCTGTATTGTGTGGTATAGGATACCTACCAGATTCTGTAACTGAATTTAATCTCCGATAGTCTCCATAAATGTGCCATGTGCCACCTTTTTTTTGGCACCATATGGATCGGACTTGACTGACTTTTTGAAGCTTTAATTATATTTTGACTCAACAAAGTTTTAAATTCCTTTTTAAAAATTCCAATTTTTCAGGAATCGAACGCCTAGCTTTTGCAAAAACTGGGAGGTCCACGCGTAGGAATACAGTGTACAGTTTTGTGTTTCAATTTAGTACCAACCAAATCAGGATTTGTAATGTTAGGAAACTTAAGTAAATTTGCGATATTCAGATTCGGAGGACACAGTTATTAAACGTAACAAAGGAATATTCACAATTTCACCTTTTGTAGTTAATGACGTAGCTTTATCAATCAAACATCTATTTCGTACGTCAATAACAAATTATACATTTCCAGAAAATCCACTCCAATAAGATGTGAAATATCTGCAACCGTGAAAGTCCATTTAAAAATTTTACGTAAACCAAAATCCAATTCAAAATAAATTGTTCCATACGTATCTATTTCTGAACAATTACCAGAATATAAATATGTCTTATAACACACTCCTTTAACGTAACTCTTGGGAAATACTGAAATGGCACCGCTATCAACTAAAAACCGATTTCTAGATTTCAATCGCTGATAAAAAACGTATTTTTCTCCATTATGTTTCACACCGTATAATCAGGGGAATTTACTAATTTCCCGTCCAAGTGCAAGGAGGTGTGCATTTGTTTGCTTTACGTTCAAAATTTGCATGATACCAACAATAACCCTTTTCTTTATTATTTCTTACTAACGGCTTTTTTCTACTATTAAGACATTCACGTGAAACACATCGTCTTAAATCGAAACTATCTCGCGAAGTATTACGGTCACGTAAAGCTGCACGGTCCCGTGTAGTACACGGCCTTTCTCTTTCAACTAATCGAGACAAGTGCGTAACCTGTTCTGCTGATTCTACTACTCGAGTTTGTAAATCAGTTAACGTTACGTTATTCAATACGTCCTCTAGTACTGAATGCATACCAGATATTTCATCTTATCAGCCATTTGAGATAACTGACCAGAGTCACTGCTGACAACATTTGTCGAATTTGGATGGGTAAATAACGTAACCATAAACTACTCAACATTGACTCAATCAATCTACGAGCTGTTAATTTTATTTATTTGCCTCAACTGACTGAGTTATCGCAGAGGGTAAGATCCTGCAATAAAGTTTGCAAACGCACATTTTCCGATTGTGCTTACAATTCATTAATACGTTTTTAAAGCTCTGTATATGGTTCTTTAGGGGGATCCCTTATTATACGCTAACGCCTAATAATAAATCGTTATCCAAAACTGCAACGACTATGAAACTTCGTCTGTTCAGAAGTTATCCCTGCAATATAAAATTGCGATTCAAGTTGAATGAACCAAAGTTTACGGTTTGTTTTCCAAAATGGTGGTTCCTTAAATGCAATTCTTGCCATTTCTGTTTCCGGCATTAACAAAAAATCTATACTATTGATAGACGATTTTTTTTTTTTATTGTTTTACTTGAAAATTATTTTATGGCAAAAGAACTACTTTTTAAACAAAATAACGTTATATTTTACTATTTTATTACTTGTGGAGCAAGAACAACTACACTTCCCTGACTATTCAGAATTTTAACACGATTACGATATTAATATACAATTCTAGACAAATTTAGCGAATACCACTACTCGAACCCAATGCAAACGGTAAAAAAAATTACCTACTCCTGGATTTATCTCCGCGCATAGTTTTTTTTACCTCGTAACAAAGATCCTTGAATTAACATAATAATGGTAGTTCAAATATTTCTGCCAGTTCGTCAGCAGAGTGTATAAGAAGTTCGTTATTTAGGAAAGTCAAATATAAATACAGAATTTCAAATATAAATACAGAATTTCTTCTATTAATTGTATTGAATGCTCATAACCCGTTGAAAAAAATGTCCAAATTGATTCCGTAGAATGAAAAACGTCCAGCAACTCCAATACGAAGAAATGTTCAACTAAAGGTAATCTTCTCGAGAAACTCAGCCGCAAATACGTTCCACGCCAAATTAGATGAAATATTTCATCCTTGACTTTCGAACATCCGTAGATTATATACCGAAACAGTCTTTCAAAACACAAATTGAGAAAATGGTGTTTGTTGCATTTTGGTGCTCGAAGTGTAATCAAAATTTTGCCAATCGCTTGAAGAATCGGTTTCATCCACTGGAACTTCTAACATCAGCTGTACCTCGGAAAAGTGTCGAAAAAACAGCTTACTGATTGAAACATTCCAAAATTGAAAATCGTAACCGAAGTTCACAGGTCACCAATATATAAGGAAGTTTTGTTAAACAACATGGGGTATTTCTTATCCGACTCCACTATATTTCATTCTAACTTGATTGCGTAATCGATAAAACCTGTTGAATTCGGTATTTATATTAGTCTCGAAATGACTGATCCAGTTGTTGAAAACAATAACAGTTTATTGCGCCATTTAAACATAACGTAAGTAAAACTGGTTAGTAAACGCAATATAAATTCTAACACAACGATAACAAATGACGACTCCAACCTCGACATGCAGAGGGCTAGCGTACAGCTAGTTAAAAGAGAGGGAGAGCGTATGCATAACCGTACCTTATATCTAGAAGGTGACGCCACGACGACGATACATCTGCGTAACTTATGCTAATCAGTATGCAACATATTAAATATAACTAGGTATTGTTAAATGTACCTATGTATTATTAAATCTAACTATGTTTTATCTCTGTACAAATGTTCGTTATCTATCTAAAATAAAGGTTTTTTTATTAATGTAAAGGGAAAATTAGCTAAAAACAATTATAAATAGAATTAATAGTACACCACCTAAACATTCAAAGTTTGTCTTAGTTACATTTACGGAAACACTGTTATATTTCAAGAATATAGTTACCTTTGTTTTGTGTTTGATTGAGAAATTACGTTACATTGTTCAAGTTTTTTAATAATCCTCCTTATAAAGAAATAACCGGGTATTTCACCAGTACTTAAACCAGATTTCGCTGATATGAACGAATTCTTACTTGTAACTTAAATAACCAGAGGCAACGAGAATGTGGTTGTGCTCCGTTCGCTTTACATAAATAGAATTTAACTTAAATAATATTCACTTATTTCTGTTTTAATGGCCATGTTTTCCATGGCTTGTCCGTTCATTTTATTCATTCGATCGCGAATTGCAAACTAATTAATGTATCTCCGCATTTTCGCTCAATTACTTAGCAATATTTCGATAATTCTGACAAGCATTCTATCCATATTTCAGCGTCTGAGTGGTTGCTGATGAAGATATCGTGGAAGGAAAGTACCCTGCAGGGGATCTTGAAAACGGTTTTATCCGCACAGATCGCTTTCTGAAAGGATCTCGTGTGTTGTGTTTCTTATTTCACTACACAAAGATACCCTTGGGAAACTGGAAAGCGACCTCGTCGTCGATTTCAATGACTTTCCTACATTTTGTAAACCACTCGTTGTTTCATTTTGAGAGGCTTTGTGATTGACATACGCCATCCTGCATAATTCGTATTTAGGATGCAATCACGCCATACTACACAATAAATCTATATTTATACTGATATATATATATATATAGAGAGAGAGAGAGAGAGACTTCTTAAAGTGACCACCTTTGGGGCTGGACTACAATGATCACTATAGATAGATGGCCACCATACACGACAGTCTTTGATGTAAGCATGACTAAATCCCTGTCAATTCTCTCTAACAAAAAGTTATAACTTTATTCAGTGGTCAATTTACCAGGGTAGTCACTTTACTAGGTTCCAGTGTGTGTGTGTGTATATATATATATATATGAATTAAAAATAAAAATTAAAGGTAACATAACTCATACTATATTTAACGATATATTTATATTGATTTTAATTGTAATTATGTGGCATAAGCTGCAATGAATCAACAATAGAAGGAATAAAGTTATAATATAATGAGCAACATATGTATATAAGAAAAATACAGTAAAAATAAATACGGAATGATAATAAAACACAGAAATAAATAATAAAACTAAAATGAAAAAGGAATGAAAAAAAAAAGAAAAAACAGAGAAAATAAAAGGAAGAAATTGAAAGAAATGAACCAATTTCAACGACCTTAGAAAATTCATCATCAGGGGAAACATTTTCTAGAGGTCTGAATAATGGGATGTT
>QLNU02014802.1:23523411-23539549 GCA_006491805.2 Dysdera silvatica
TGTCGGGCTTTGTTGCCGTCTTGGAGAATTATGATATGTCGCGGTTTTTAAAATGTTCCCCTTTTTGAATGCATGTTACCTTATCTTTTCATTGCCTATATTTTTACGATTATATTGTCTTACTCCCAATGTTAGTGTAATTTTACCTTTTAGGTTTTAATAAGGTTATTATAATAAAAATTGTAGGTGTGTAAATTAAGCGAAAAGAAACAGAAGGCAAATGATTTTATTTATTTTTTTCGATAAATGGTAGAAATTTATTGTACTTTTTCAATGCATTTGAATTTCACCTGAAACTTTGTTTTATGGGATAGAAAGGATGGGCAAAACAAGAAGTTAAGGCCCTTACAGCGTAGAATTGGAGGGATACATAGAACAGCAGGGATCTTGGGAAAAGCTGTGATTAGAATCCTTCTCTTAGGTGATAGGGACTTACAGGATAAAAGAGACATCATTAATCCTTAGCTTAACGCAAGAGAGTTTGTTGAGCATTACATCGAATGGACAACAAAAGGTAAAATGCATTAGTAACGATACTAGTGCAAAAGAAGAAAAACTGCGGAAGCATAAATTTCTCTTCATAGAGTATGCAAAGGAAAATTTAGCAAAGCCATTGATACGTATCAAGCGCTATGTAGACGAAGGTTAGTATTTTTTTAGCACCTATTTTATCCTCCCTTCATAGAAATTATTTTAGATGCTCCAGGATTTGTTGACTGATTTCTTGAACAATTTCATTAGGTTATATGAACTTCCAAAAAATTCAAAAGATCACATAAAATTTCGGGAGAATAACAAGATGGCGGATAAATATTGTTAATGCTCCTATGTATTTTAATTTATTTGAAAGTCGTTGAAAGACTAAATGTAATTTGGTTATTATTATTTGCATTTACTTTATTTTTGTTATTCCCTTGGTACTCGTAAAACGGACAGCATTTTTTTTTTTTTTTTGACTTTTTATATTCTTTTATCTAGTTAGCTCCGAAACGTTCCCGATCGGATACAGATCTGGACATGTGAGTGTTCATAAGGCTTATTCACGTATTTCCATAGTAGTTTATAAATGTCGAACATACAGTAGTGGACAAAATTGTGGAAACCTTTTGAAAAAAGTTTATTTTAGAGGTTTGATGGCTAATAACACCACTTTTTTTTGTACCAATACTATAAAATTATATATCATTAGAAAGGTAATTTAATAAAGATTGTAATGCAATAACATTTGTTCAATTATCTGTATTCTATCAAAAGTTATAGCCAAATAACCAGAAAAAAGAAGCACAGCTTGCTTACATTTATATGAAGTAGCTTTCCTTCATTTGAATGTGGCCAATGAGCATGAGTGTTTACAGAGCCAATCAGGTGTCATCTTGTTTTGGCAATGAGCCAATCATGTTTTCTCTTGTTTTGGCAATGAGCCAACAGGTTACAGGACATTTATCAGTGTGTTCTGTAATTGCTATCAAGTTGGTTGTTTTTTTTTTGTGCTCTTTGATTTAGTGTGCTTGTAAAACGTAATAAAATTAAAGAAATGGCGCAAAGAGTTGACTGGTCACCTAGGAAGCGATGTAAAATAGTAATATTAAGTGAACAAGGCTACAGTTATGAAGAAATTAGAAGAAATATTGGGGGAAACTTAACTAAAGGTGGCATTTCTAAATTTTTGAAGAAGTATAAGGAGACTCAGTCATTACAAAACCAGACTGGTAAAGGCAGAAAAAGGTGCACAACAGCAAGTGATGATAGAAGAATTAAAAGACAGTGCCTAGGTGACAGGAAAAAATCATCTCTGTGTATACAAGGTGAAATGGCGCAATGCAATGTGAAGTTAAGTGCAAGGACTGTTCGGCGCAGACTGCATGAATGTGGTCTAAATGCAAGAATTCCACGAAAAAAGCCATTTTTGTCTGTCAAACAGAGGTTGAAAAGATTAAACTGGGCTAAAACCCATGTTAACTGGACAACGGAACAATGGGACAGTGTAATTTGGAGTGATGAGACCAAAATCTCACTGTTTGGTAGTGATGGCGTAAAATACGTATGGAGAAGAATTGGAGAAGATTTCCATCCTGAGTGCATTACACCTACCGTGAAACACCCAGTTAGTGTTATGATTTGGGGTTGTATAACATCAAGAGGTGTGGGCAGAATTTGCGTGATCAATGGGAATATAAATGCCCAAAGATACATAAATGAAATACTTGAGCCCAAGCTGCAGCCTTCTGCATGTGATCTTTTCCAAGATAATGAAGCATTTATATTTCAACAGGATTCAGCTCCATGTCATGTTGCTCGTGTGTGCAAAAAATGGTTTCAAGATCATCATATTCAACTGCTGGAATGGCCTGGAAATAGCCCAGACCTTAACCCCATCGAAAATCTATGGAGCCGGCTAAAGAAGCTTGTTAGTCGGAAGCAACCCAGCAATAAAACACAATTAACAGAAGCAATAATTCAATCTTGGTTTCATATTATAACAGCTGCAGAACTAAAGAACTTGGTTCACTCCATGGGAAAGCGTTGTAAGGCCGTAATTAAGGCTAAAGGTTACCCAACTAAGTATTAACTGGTATGGTGAACATTTTTGTATATCTCATTTTTTCTATGTATATCACCTTTCTTCTTTATGAATGCTGTTCTATTAAAATACGATTCATAAATGTTATTGCATTACAATCTTGATTAAATTACCTTTCCAATGATATATAATTTTATAGTATTGGTACAAAAAAAAGTGGTGTTATTAGCCATCAAACCTCTAAAATAATCTTTTTTCAAAGGGTTTCCACAATTTTGTCCACTACTGTATATTTATTCAATTTATCTGCAATTTTAACGCTTAATCTTTTCATGTATAAACTAAAAATTTAGATGCCTTCATACCTGCTCCATTTTTACTATTAGCTTTAAACTAAAGACTACGCAGCCAATAAAAACTTTAAGATATACAAATGTTGTGTTTTGTTTATCTTAAAATTTCTCTGGTAATTCATTTTAAATTATCTGTGCTTTGGGGCACTAAAAATCATATATAGTTTTATAAATATTTTTCGTAACTTTTATTTTTGCTTTAAACGTTTTCTTACATCACGAAAAAATGTCATGTAGCTGGTCTATATTATGAAAGCTAAAGAGATGTAAAATTTTGAAGAATTCCTTCAGTGCGCCTAAAATTATTCATTTATATATTATTTTGGAACACACTGTACACAAAAATCAATGTTCATTCTAGTTTTACATAAAAACTACCCATAAAATGTACTGTAAACCATATTTTAGATTTTCGGAAAATGCGAAATACTCTCCACTCATATTTGTGCGATGTTAAACTAAAATTTTGATACTACGTGAGAAGAAATTCTCCTTTTTGTATTCTTTAAACTAAATTCCAGTATTTCCATCAATGTATAACCTAAGTCGATGGAAGCCCATGTTATCATAGTCGTTCGCAGAAAGTACATAAGGAGAGAGTTCATTGGCCCAATAGGGGGGTGTTGCAGAACTACAACTACATACATTCGTATGTTAAATATACAAAATTTCATTGAATCGGGGGTTACAACCCCCATCAACACCCCCTGCGTACGCCAGTAGACGTCATTAACGTATTAGTAGCGACATAATTACAAATTATTAGTAACGACAAATAACGACATATTAATAAACGTCAAAGTAAAGTTAAAAAGTTGGTTTCGAAGTACATCTTTTGACGACTGGGCCGCGTTCCGACAAAAACATAAAAAGAAATATTAGAATATTGAGGATATTGTTATTACGTGACTATTGGATTGCCAGTTGTGGATGAATAATTAATGTAAGAAACTTCAAAGATACTTCCAAGCTTGACTAAAACTTGGGGCAGTTTTTTGTTCACACACATTGACTCTCTCTCTCTCTATAGACATTATATTTTTATTTATATGGAACATTTCCAAAAAATCTAATGCGCATATTGATCTTGGTTGGCAGATAATTGTGAGTTGGTTGAATTTACACATGTGGTTATATAACTAGCAGTGAACAAGAAATGGAGATGATCAAGGCCAAAGCCAGTAAACAGAAAGAAGTCGTTAATCAGAACGCAAGAGTTACCTCCCAATAAGGGACACCCACGGGACCAGACATTTTGTCCCTTAAATAGAGGTGTCCCTTATTCAGAGGTGTAGCTCATGGGAGTTAATACTGTATATTAATTCTATGAAGCATATGTGCAGACCTCAAGTACGATCCTTAATGGAAATATCCGTTTGTTGGAATGACGATACTCAGAGAAATTACTGACGATACTCAGAGAAATTACTGACAATACCCAGAGAAATTACTGACGATACTCAGAGAAATTACTGACGATACTCAGAGAAATTACTGACGATACTCAGAGAAATTACTGACGATACTCAGAGAAATTACTGACAATACTCAGAGAAAAACCAAGAAATTCAGAATCGCAAATCCTGTAACGTATTTTCAGCTAACAATACTTATTTAATTCTCACCATAGCCGACGATGATGATGATGAATGCATATAATTGAATCCTCTAATGATACTTATTTATTCCAGTTTTGGTTAGTACGGTAGGTTAGAAAATTCTAGTTAAATCCTGTTTGAACAACATGACTAACGTTGTTCCAAGGTGCAGCTAGCAGGTGTGATATAAAGACGAAACCAAAGATTATTTAATATCACTTAATGTTTCTGATGCGTAATGCATTTGTTAGTGTAGTATTTACTTAGATAAAGGAAAAAATAATTTTACTGATTGAAATTTACTTGTTTCAAGAGAAACATCCTCCACGCTTTCATATTTCGAAAAAAATCATGTAATTTAATGGAATATCTTCTGAGCTGAAGGATATTAAGGTCAATCAATGGAAAGTGAACAAATAATGCTTCGGCGTAAAATTGCTGAAAGCTTTCAAACAATTTTTTCGCATTAAAAATTTTTAAAGGAATGTTTCTTGACATTTTTTTTAGAAAATCGGTGTTTGCAAACCTTTTTTAGAACAAAAGAACTTTTACCAAAATACCAGATAATACCAAATATGCGTCGCCATCTTTTTTTTTTCGTTCTAAAGCGGAACGTGGCTAATTACGCCCTTTCTGAGTTTTTCTATGGGCACAGTAAAAAAATTATTCCCCCGAGCCCCCCACCCCCAAACTGTCGCAAGTTGATAGCTAATTAGGTCGAAAAGAAGAAATAAAAAAAGATGAAGTGGGAAGATGGACGAAGTGAGAACATGGTCCGTTAATGAGATCTACTAGTAACAGCTTTCATGGCACATGTGTTTCTTGTCTCCTTTGGGAGAATATTAATCATTCTACTTTCAGAGAAATGTAGTCTTAATTTTTACTTTTAAACTACGTTTGAAGAGAGAGAGCTCTTTGTAAGACAAGTAAACCGAAAGCGGGCATTTTTCCGCAATGCGTTTTCATTGCGTCGAATTATGAATTTCAATCTTCGGCTCGAACCATCACTAATTAAATACAAACTCGTGATACAGTAAAAGCTCTTTAATCCAGCATTTATTTATTTTTTTTTGACACATTCTATAATCCGGCATCGATCGAGCTGCTCGCGTTCGGTTTTTTCGGGTGGATTCAGGCGTTCGTTGACCTTGTCCGCCAAGTCGGATGAAGAAGGAGACATGGCAGATGAAGCTAAAGTCTCGTGGAAACAGGCTTCTGAATCATTAAATACATTTATAAAATTCGCCGAATCCAACAAAAGCTATAACTCTTCAGAACTCAAAATTTGTGTATAATCTGTAACGATGTTTTGAAGAAAAGATCCGAATCACGGAGGCAACGTGATATCAGAGACTTTTTTAAACAGTAACGCTGATGTGTATTTTTTCTTGCATGGTGCAGCTTATTGTAACTGGTTTTAAATATCATTATATGTATTAATTTTTCTTTGGTATTCCCGTTAAAACCATATTAACGTTCGATAATCTGACAAAATAGCTAATCCGGCAGGTCCGTGGTCCGGAGCGTGCCAGATTAAAAGAGCTCCATCTGTATGCAATATCCCTTCTATTCCGCCATTCCACCTTCTATTAATTTTAGTCGAATAACGTGAAAATTTTCTTTTTACATTTCGACATAATTTTCTTAATAATTCTTTTAAAATTCTTAATAAATCTTTTAATAGCTTAAATCTTCTAGTGCTTGCTTTAATGATTGTGATTGGAAGTAAAACTGGAAATATTCGTTTTTTAAGAACTTTGCTTAAACATTTACGAAAATTTTCAGACATTTTATTGTCAAGAGTATTTTACAAAATCAGCGATTTTCGTTCTTTGTTAAATGCAGTAATCTTTTCCACTAAAGAATCTCAAGGGATAGTCAAAAAGTCAAACCATTTAAACAGGAATAAACGTTAATCGGAAGGCAATAAAATTTATGCATCATTTGTCAGAACAACTAAATACTTCCGATAATTAGAATGATGGCGTCATTGGGGAGGTTACTGTATGCTAACTTAGGATATGATATCGAAATTAAATTAATGATATCTCAAAGTCCATTAATCAAACAAAACTATTTCCATAAATTTGACTGCTTTTAAATTTAAGATTTACACGCAGTGACATTAAATCTGTTCCAAGATTGCATATAGACAATTTTTCTTTCATATCAGAGAATTGAACAATGACTGAGAACTTTACAAAATATCATTAAAATTGCAAATATTTTGTGTATTATACTTTTATATGATAAATTTCCGTGATTTCACATTAATGTGAATTTTAATTGGATCCAATCTGTGCTCTAACAAACACGTTAGAGAACGCAGGAATGGAAGAAATATTAATTCAAAGCAAGATTACTTATTCCTAAATTTCACCTCCTTATTACTGCTCTTATTATTCGGATTATACAGAGTAAGCATTTTATTTATATATAACCATATATTATATTTCTATGATTTCACGGTATTCATGTTTCTAAGTAACATCAAACAGATCCCGACAACTTCAATCGCAAACAGATGCCTATCTTAAACTGAAACACCGAATAAAATTCCTTGCTTTTACCTTTTACTAAAAGCCCTCTTATTTGCTTAGATAACACATTTTGTACATAATGAAGTTAGGCGTTAACGCTATGCAAGAACACTATCGAAATGATGATGAACTAGCGAACGGTACAGGTACAAAATTTAATTGCTTTGCGAAAGTTTCTCGATAGCATATAAACACGCTATCTTCCTCAGTAAGATCTAACCATGCAATACGCTTTCCGAGACATTTTAAATGGCCGTAAGTTCCAATTTGATCGGGCCAAAATTATCTTTAAGCCGATATCACTCTTAAAACTTACTTTCTTCGAATAATTCTTAATCCTTTAGATGCTCGACGACTTGGTTAACGATACCTCTTTAATTAAAATCCACCCCGCATGGACCCAATTTCTTAAATTCAAGATGCATTAACGTTTTAGTTTTGTTTTGATTTTCGATCGCCGGTTAACCTTTTCACCACCAGATGGCACCACTAATTCCAGTCCAAGTCGCTAAAAACCTGCTTCCTCCACCATCGCTTCGAAAAGCCAGCCCACTGTGTGGCTGGATCGGAATGCAGATAGTACGTTTATAAACTATCAAAAAATTACTTTAATAAAATTTAGTACTTAGAACATTCGTTATTTCATCATCATTTCCATAGATAACATTTTATACACTTATGAAAGAAATTTCATTTCCGTAAATGCCGGTACCTTGCCGGTACATTTTGCGGCTTACTAAATTTTAAATTTTTAACTTTGCCATTCCCCGTTTCATTCCAGCACCACTTTCGACCAAAATTCTATTTTATCATTCCTTCCACAATTCATTTTTTCCCATACCCCAACCTCAACTCTCTATGTTCAACTTGGGGATAAAACGTTTATCGTCAGGCGTCCCTTAATTATGTCCAAACTTGGACCGTACCAATTATTAAAAAGAATAACTTTTTTAAAATCCATTTATGTCTAAATCTATTTCTTCTGCTTCACATTTTGATTTCCGTGCAAGTTTATAAAAAAGAAAACTAAGTATGGGTTGCGTGAGATGAAATAAAAAGAAAAGTAGCTCTCTTTGTTCCTTTATTTTTATATTTCCATTCATCTGAAAATACTTTTCCTTTTGCAACTTTCAATTTTTTTTTTCACTATCTTCTGAAGGAAACTTACAAAAACTCAGAAATGAATAGATGATGTTTGAGTACTTTAACCACATTCTAACGGATGACTTGGGGCGACTCCAAATGTTTTTTTAAGCCAATTGTTTTGTAAAAAGTATGATCATGAATAATAAATTCCACCATAAATTATTAAAAACATAGGAGGCAGCTTTGTTATACGTTGAATCAAGAGTCGAAATTTGTGAAGCTGACGATGATGTAGCTTTTTTTCCTTCCTCCTTCCGGGTCTCTTATTTCTGTATTTAAGTCATTTGTAATTATGCAAAATGATTTGACGAAGCACTACGTAGATGGTAATTTCTGTACTTATAAACCATTTGTAATTTTTATACAGTGTTCCCAAGACATAATAAAGATTAAAGAAAAGGTATTCAGGCATATGTATTGACCAGTGTTTGAACTCTAAGTTGCAGACTATTTTCTGATCTCACATGTATTTTCAGAACTGCTAATTTTATATATTCTCTTTAAATACATGCAATGATAATAAAACGATTTTTTTTTCTCTTACACACACACGCACACATTTTATATTATCAGGTTTTGTAATTTTGATTACTATTTTTCTACCTTCCCCACATCTATTCTGATTTCTAAATGCTTTTTTAATTCTTTATTCCTTCAGCTAAAGCACTACACTAACATTGCACCAGGTACACACAGGCAAGCACATAAACTACCTACGGCCAGTTCAGAAAGTTCATAAGGGGAGGGTTATAGGCTTAATGGGAGGGGTTACAGAGCTACAACTCATATATTCCTATGTTAAATATACAAAATTTCATTACGATGGGGGTTACAACCTCTAAGACCTCCCCTGACTATGCCTCTGCCTACGGCCATGTTTTACTACATAATCGTAAAACATTATCAATACTAGTTTTTTTATGGCAATATTCCACAGGATTCGTTGAGCAGTGGCTAGAAATCACTTGAGAGACGTTCTTGGCTATTAGAGAATAATATTCTCAAATATAAAATAAAAATATCTCAAATATAAATAATATATATTCACACAATAATATAGATTCATAATAATACATTTATATATTAATAATAATACATAATAGTATAAATCAATAATATATATTCTTGACTATTATTCTCTATATAACTTATAAAAGAGCAAGTAAAAGAAAATTGCCTAAGGTCGATATTTAAATTTAGCGGGTTTCAATTAACATTAATTTGCAACTCTCTAATCCGCAACTCTCTAATCCGCAGCTCTCTAATTCGCAACTCTCTAATCCGCAACTCTCTAATCCGCAACTCTCTAATTCTCAAGTAACTCGGTACTAGGTTTTCAACGTTAACAATAGCCATCATTATTGCATTTACGGAAGACCTTTACCTTACCCTTTTATTGTTCACGTACAGGCAGATCGACAGACCAAAAACGAAAGCGAGTTCAATATCTATTGAAACCCACTAATTAATCCACTCTTAGATGTGCATCTAGGTTCCTTTTTATAAGAAATTTAATAAAAATACTGGTGAATTCAGTATAAAAGTATATATATTATTCCACCTAATGAAAAAATACTACCAACGTATCCGAAAACTTGGATTTTCTTCTTCGTTGGCTATTATATTAGTGTTTTACCTTTTTTATGTAAAAGTATGTAGCTTAATAATTTTAACATTTCAAATAAGAATTTAAATCCTCTTTTTATGTTTGTTAATTAACGCAGCCGTAAATTCCCGCTTTCTCTACAAAACATTTTGCCACGAATTCCATTTACAATTATAGTCATTAAAGAAAATGCTACAAATACCAAGATACATAAAAATGCGTCAAAATAAGATAAGAAAATTGCACCAAAATAAGACAAGAAAAACGCATCAACATAAGATAAGCAAATCGAGCCTTTATCAGAGAAGAATGAACGAAGGGAAAATGATAAGAATAAGAAGTAAATTTATTCAAACTGTACACAATCATCGTTGATATATCTGTGTCGATATGATTCTAACATGTCAATTTATGCTTTTGAGATTTAAGAAATA
The DNA here is from genome assembly GCA_006491805.2 of Dysdera silvatica. Classification (NCBI taxonomy): domain Eukaryota; kingdom Metazoa; phylum Arthropoda; class Arachnida; order Araneae; family Dysderidae; genus Dysdera; species Dysdera silvatica. Next base: position 23,533,610 of record QLNU02014802.1, read on the forward strand.
TTCACATGATTGAATTAGAAATAGGGGAGAACAGCAAGCAATATTTTATTAAAAAATAACCTGAAGTTAAATTTATATCAATTTATTTATATAATTACAATCTTTAAACAACATACTGTGATCTTTCCCATAAAGAGACCAGAAAGCAATAGCTTATTAAGAAAAATAATATAAGAAATAAATTTCGAGCAGTTAACTTATATGATACCAAGCTTTTAATAATATACAGTATACTTTCCCATTGACGGCTTTCGAGCGATGGAGAAAAGATTTCTTTAAACAAGAAAAGACTCTAATTAGAATGGACGAAATTCTGCGAAATTTTTGAACAGCAAGCTCCAAATTCTTCAAAATAATAGTCATTAATTAATACAATGTCAGTGAGATAGAGATTAATGTATTACATATCCTGAGCTACAAAAAAACTTCTCAAAATTTAAAAAGAAAACTTTCATAAAATGAATGAAATATTGAAAGAAATAACAGAGTTTTGAATACTTGGAATTTCATGAGTTCGCAATTTTCAATTCGATTGGTGCATAAGCTCAACCGTGACGAGAAAAATGTCAGCACTGAATCCATTGTCTCACGACTTCATGTCATGAAACATCTTAAAACCTTCACGCCCTAAAATACTGTTAAAAGTAAAAACTTAACCATGTTTCTCTGGAGAAAGAATGATTCATATTATTCTAAAGGAGGTGAGAAACATGTGCCAAGAGAGATGTTACGAGTAGATCTCATTAGCGACCATTGTTTTCATTCTAACTTTACTTTTTCTACTTTTTTCTTCTTTCTTTGCCTAATCATCAACCAAGTTGCGATAGTTAGCAGATTGATATAAGAGCTCAGTTTTCCAATTTTCGAGTGAGTAAAACCTCTTAGAGCGTAATTAGTCACGTTTCACCTTAAAAGGAAGAGAAAAAATTACAAAGAGAGAGTATTCCGTGTTTGTTGTCTCTCACTTTGAGAAACGTTATTTACTTTCTAAAAAGAAGTGTATTCACCGATATTCCCTAAAAACCGCTTAAAGAAACATTTATTTAAAAAAAATTCTGAGTACAAAAATTTTTTGCGGCTAGCGGCTTTCAGTAATTTCGGGCCAAGATATTATTTACTCGCTTCCTATTGATCGTACTTAAACTTTTTCTTCTCATAAAATATTCCATTAAGCCAAGTGTTTTTTTAAATGAGAACGTGGAGAATATTTTTTTAAGAGTGAAATTTTCTTGAGTAAAAAAATATTTACTTAGGCTAAATAAGGAATGCAATAAAAAAATGCCTAAAAAATTTTAAGTAGAAGTGGCATTAAGAAACACCTTGTTTCGCTTTTCTATAACACTACCACTTTCTACACGCTGTCCAAATATCGTTTTTATAGTTCTTTCGGCGATAAACTAAATTTTATTTAATCGATACTGCAGTTGAAACTTGTATAAATATTTTCATGAAGAAAAATTCGCACTTCGCTTCCTAAATCGATCAAAGATGAAACATACGCTTAATATACATTCAATGACCGAAAATTTCTAGAGCAGGTTGCGAATTCTGAACTCTTCCCATGTTTAATATTAGCCGTTGCAATTTTTTTAATATCACTGAAATTGGATTTTCGACTCCATAGTTTTCTGGTTCAAACTGCAGCCCTTGATCCGTATATTACGCATTTATATACTGCCTAAGGTCTCTGTGTTTGGCCAAATAATCTTTCATAATAGTTATATTTTATAAATAAATAAATTAAATCTTTCATCTTTTTCCGTATATTGCGATATACGATTAATAGAAGCGAAAAGCTAAAGAAATTAGCTAACATGTTTATAAAATTAAATTTTTAAGCGTAGCACTACACGAATCCTAGACTTTATAAGAAGAATTACATTTTCGTAAGATCCAATTCTTTATAACATTGAAAGTATACCTTAAAAGTGCCAGTAAAAATTTATATAAAATGTGAACTTTAATATAATTGTAAGTTAGCATTTAATGATAATATAAAAATTATTGTAAATGGAAGATCAGCTTCACCCATATTTATTACATTTTATGTTTCTTCCTTTCTCGTTCAGTACTTATATTTCACTTCCAATATGGTTTCGACGCATAGAAGATAATATTGAATATAATGCCTGCTGAAATGCAATAGATGCTGAATAATTAATGGAACCTACAAAGTATATTATTATTATTATATTTTAACGTATCCCAAGCGCATAATAAATATATATAGCCTATATAAAATTTCTCAGTTATAAACCTACCTTCTGAAAAATATAACGACCTACTTTGGAATTGCATTTCATGAACATAAAATTTTCCATAAAATTTATATCGGCAACAATTACTTAAAAATAAAACTAAAATTACGTATGTATTCATCGTGAGAACTCCTTGTAAAATCAAACATCCATAAGTATTGATAATATTTATCTCACCACTTCATAATCTTCCCAAAATGGATTTATGGTATTTGAAAATTCGTTTCGCATCTTTTCATTCGGTAAATTTGCAGAAAAATTATCCCCCCCAACAAGCCCTTTACCGACTCCAATAATCGGATTGAAAGAAGGATAGCATTGGAGATGTTGAGAAAAAGCTAGCTTTCATCGCATACAGCTCTTAATACGTATTAGCGACTGTGCTAAATTTTCTTTCGTATGTTTTATGAAGAGAAATGTTCTCTTTCAAGAGCTCAAGGATTTCTTCCTTCTTTTCCACAGCCATCGCTACTAATGCATTTTACCCCCACCCTTTATCAAATTGATGCATTGCTCAACGAATCTTCTTGCGTTAAGTGAAGGATTAATAGTACCTGTTTCTTGTAAATCCTTCTATCACCCAAGAGAACAATTCCAATCAAAGTTTTTTTCCCTATTGTTCCGTTTATCCTTCCTATTCCACGATATAAAGGCTTTATAATGCCGTTCAACTCTGTACAAACTATAATCGTTTTTGCATCCTTGCCGAAAAGGAATTAAAGTTAAATAAGACGTTTCCCTTTTTTTCATTATTTCATTCACTGAAGCAGCTTTAATTTTTGTTCTATGACTACAAATCACAATATATATATATATATATATATATATCATCATCATCATATTCAACCATTATCTATCCACTGCTGGATGAAGGTCTCTCCAAATGCTTTCCACACAAGTCTATCCTGGGCCATTCGTTTCCACGTCACCCCAACCTGTTTTCTTATTTCATCCACCCATCTAGTTTGAGGACGTTTTCTAGGTCTTCGGTGGTCTCTTGGAATCCAGTTCAGAATTTCTGTTGTCCATCGTTGATCAGTTCTTCTTGCAATATGCCCAGCCCATCGCCATTTCAGCCCTTTTACTTTAACAATGATGTCCTCTACTCTAGTTTGCTCTCTCACCCAAGTGTTTCTTTTTCGATCTCTCCTAGTTATTCCAAGCATGCACCTCTCCATGCTCCTTTGCGTTGTCTGTAACTTTCGTATTGCTCCAACTGTTAGACTCCATGTCTCTGATCCATAAGAGAGGACTGGCAATACACACTGGTTGAAGACCTTTCTTTTTAGACACAAAGGCAATTTCCCCTTCAGGATAAAACTGTTTCTTCCAAATGCACTCCAGCCAAGTTTAATACGTCTGTTGAGTTCTTTCATAATGTTGCCATCCATTGAAATCAGCTGGCCAAGGTAAATATATGAATCAGCAATTTCTAGCTCAATGTTGTCAACTTGTATTTTTGTTTCCTCTACAAAATTATTGAACATGATCTTAGTTTTTTGTAGGTTCATCTTGAGTCCAACTTCTTTACTTCTAGTTGAGAGCTCCTGTACCATGTCTTGGAGTTCTGATGGGTTCGTTGAAAAAATAACAATGTCATCAGCAAACCGCAAATGATTTAAATATTCACCATTTATTTTTATTCCCTTGTTATTCCAATTTATCAGCTGAAAAATCATCTGTAAAGCTGAAGTAAAAAGTTTTGGAGAAATGGTATCTCCCTGCCTCACACCTTTACCAATTTTGATAGTTTTGGTATCTTTATGTAACCGAAATTTTGCACTTGCATTTTTATACACACGTTTCACCATGTCAATGTACACATCCTCAATGTCTGTTGATCTTAAAGAGTTGATGACTGCTGATGTTTTAATAGAGTCAAAGGCCTTCTCATAGTCAATAAATGCAACACACAATGGAAGTTCATATTCATGTGTTCTTTCAATTAATTCTCTTAATACTTGAATATGGTCCACTGTACTGAATCCACTTCGAAATCCAGCTTGTTCTCTTGGTTGAGCTGCATCTAATTTTTTCTGCAGGCGATGTGTTAGCACTTTTGTGAAGATTTTATAAATAGCAGGTAACAAGCTAATTGGTCGGTAATTTTTCAAATCCTCTTTATCACCTTTTTTATGCAAAAGAATTACTGTTGCAGAATCCCATTGGTTTGGTATGTTACCGCTGTTAAGACATTTGGTAAAGAATTTTGCAAGTATGTCTTCTACATATTCTCCAGCTTCTTTTAGGATATCTAATGTAATACCATCATCGCCAGGGGCTCTTCCTTTCTTCATACTTTTTATTGCAAATGAAACTTCTTCTTTTAAGATTTTAGGAGCTGTTCCTTCGACTATTTCAGTGTCTTCGTTTAATCCACTGTTACTTTCATATAGTTTTTTGTAGAATTCTTCAACTCTTCTAAGTATTTCTTCCCTATTTCTTGTTACGGTGCCATCCTCTCCTTTTAATGCAATGATGTGTTTCTTCCCAACAGATAAACTTCCTTTAACAACCCTAAGGCTCTTGTTATTTTCAATGGCCTTCCTTACTAACTCACAATTGAATTTTCTTATGTCTTCTTTCATGCTTTTGCGCAGAGTTTTACAAAGTTCTATGTACTCAATCCTGGAACTGGTATTTCGATTGTCCACCTTCATATCTCTTCGCCTTTTCATGAGCTGTTTCGTCTTCTCAGATAATTTGCTATTGTGCTTTTTACAGGTTACACCACCAATTTCCCCAGCAGTTTCAACTATTGTCTTAACAATGTTTTCATTTGCTTCTGAGATATCACTTTCATCAATAAGTCCTTCCAGTGCAGAAAAGCGATTTTTTAATTCCAACTTGAATGCCTCGGTATTTTCTTTTAATTTCTTTAAATCCACCCTCTTACTTACTTGTTTCCTAATGAGCTTCTGTCGTTCTAATTTAGTATTTAAGTGCACTTTACATCTCACCATTCGATGATCACTTCCAGTATTAAATCTGTTCAGTACACTGCAATCTTCAATAATTGATTTCTTGTTTGCCAGGATATAGTCAATTTCACTAGTTCCCCCATTTGGGTGTTTCCATGTCCATTTTCTTTGCGGTTTCTTCTTAAAAAATGAATTCATGATGCTAAGGTTTTCAGCTTCTGCAAATTCGATGAGTTGATCGCCACGTTCATTCCTTTCCCCATATCCGTATTTACCAACCGATGTCTCTCCTTGTTCCTGTTGTCCAATTCTTGCATTGAAATCCCCCATGATGAGCTTGATATGTTGTTTCCCTTTGGTGTGTAACTCTTTGATTTCTTCATAAAATTCTTCAACCTCTTCGTCGGTATGGCTTGATGTTGGTGCATATACCTGTACTATCTGAAGTTGGTATCGCTGGGTTAGTTGAACAACGAGCCTCGCTGCTCGATCTGACGTGCTTTCGACTTCAAGAAGGTAGTCTTTAATTCTTTTGTTGATTAAGAAGCCAACACCACTTGTTCTTCCAGTTTCCGTTCCTCTATAATAAAACAAATGTCCACTTTTAAGTTCCACCAACTCTTCACCTTTTCTTCTAACTTCACTGAGTCCTACAATGTCCCATTTGATCTTGTCAAGTTCTTCTTCCAATTCTTGAAGTTTTGCTTCAGAAGCAAGGGATCGTCCATTATACGTTGCCAAGGTCAATAACAAACGGCAGC
>QLNU02014802.1:23551093-23563733 GCA_006491805.2 Dysdera silvatica
ATCGTTATCCTGCTGTTGCATAGCGTCTTGTAAGAGTTTGTTTTAACTATCGTTGTTATTTAGTTTCAATGTGAAAGTTCCTTGAAACCATATGTGTCAAAGATGGAACATCACTATAGTTGCTCAAAGTGTGAGCTTCGTAAAATATTTTCAGTAGGAATTTTTAATCAAATTTAATGATGGAAACATATTTTGGGGCAGATTAGAATGTAAAGGACAAGAAAATATGCCAAAACTGGTTCTTTTTTTCACCTTTTTTTTTAATGTCTGGTTTTCGAAGGTTTTGCCCCACTGTGCGGTGGCGGTTTTTGAGGTCTGGTAGTTTTCTCAAGTCAGCGCCCCTAAAAGGTTGGCGCCCATAGGCTCGAACCTAGTGGGCCTAAGGGTAAATACGAGCCTGGTTACATGAAGTATTTTAAAACACTATTCAAGTGCGCAAACCACTTAACTGCAGGAAATTTTATTGCCGCGTCGTTATGCACTTAGCCGCCGTGCCTAATTTACGTATAGGCAGAGTAGGCACGGGCTTGGGACCCCCACAGATGCTTTGATGTGTCTAGTGTTTTTTTGTTTTTTTAAAGTTTAAACGCTATTTTGATCTTGTTTATTTGCAAGTCCAAGAAATTTTTACTATTTCTAAACCTGGAGATTTAAAATAATGAACTTAAAAGAAAAATGTATGATTGATTAAATATCGCCAGGGCCACGTTCTTTAGGGGCCCATTATATTCTTAGAGGCCTCATCATTAGAGGCCTGGGGCCCATAAAAGCCTTAATATGGCACTGCTTACCAGATTTCAGCTCTGTATGAGCTTTACGAGCCACTGAGATGGCTGTGCCTTGTTTGTACGCTTCAGTTTTTCATTTAACTGAAAAAAACCCAAACGTTCTCTGAAAATCGGAGGCGGCTTGATACGTTCGGTCCGTTAGGTGCTAAATGATGCATATTCTATTTCTTCGGCTCTCTTCCTCCTCGAGGATACATTTGAACTCAAAATTGATTTAAGAGATCGAAGGAAATAGTTCTCTGGATCCATTCGATGGATACTAACCAAACGTCGAAAGAAAGCTTTCATCACCTTCTCAAAGATTCGAATCTTCTTTTGGTTACACATTGCTCTGATCTTGTATATATCACACCTTATTCTATGAATTTCTGCATTATTTTAAATATGTAAAGTGTGAAGAAAGGGATTTATGAGCATATTATGGAAACGTTATCTTATCTGAAGCGCCAAACGAAGAGGCAAATGCCCATTGTTTAATATAAACCGATCTGTTTAATGTAAAATATTGCGAGAGTAACGAAAGGTTTGGGTAGTGAACACGTTTTACTTCATTTTATAAATATGTATTTTCGAAAGCTTGAGCTTAAAATTTTTTTTAAAAACTTCGTTGCTTTACTTTCTGCAATAACTAGAAACATGAAGTTGAAATGTAGAAGGAAATTATTTTTGACGCGAATTGTTGGACATTTCCCCAAAAATATTGCATTCTTTAAACAACTTTCGAAAAAAATAGTATTTTGCTTTTTTTTTTCAATTTTAATTACATTAAAATATATGATTTACTTGAAAGCAATCGATTTTTCTGTGAAAAATGTCGTGTGACATACTAAATAATAGTAACAATGTTATTAAGTGTAGTTTTTTAATATATTTTTACTTTTCAGACATCCTCTCAGTCTTTTTTAGGCTTTCCTGCACTTCGTACTTCCAAACTAATTAATGCCGTTTGGTGGCGCTGCCATCGATATTAAGAGTAGCCTAAAATAGCAACATTCTGTATTCACTACGAGTTTGCTTTAGTCCCTATTCCCGACAAAGGACGGTGGAATTAGTATGAAACGCGTTGAAACACTCAATCAAACATAAAAGAAACTACACTTAACGTTTTTACTAATACAATGGAACCTGGTAGAATGACCACCTTCGTAAATTGTCCACCTGATTAAAGTGACCACATTTTATAAGAGAGAACTTGTAGGGTCTTTACGCCTATACCAAAGTCAGTCGTGTATTGTGACCATATATCTACGGTGATAATTGCAGTACAATCCCAAAGGTGGTCCCTTTAGGCAGGTTTTACTGTATTTAATTTTCTTTACATAGTACTACATTTATTTTAAGCTTACATAATATAGTACCCAATTTAATGAAGGAAAAAATTTGAAGTTTTCAATTACGCAGTGGAAGTCGATTGTTCAGAAGTTGTTTAAACATTGGGTGAAAAAGATTTATATAGTCTACTAGGAAAAATGGTTTTTGTAGCCATTTGCTGGCATGAATATTAAAATCAAATGCATAAATTATTTTTGGTATAATATTTTGCAAGTATATAACATATTCTTAGTCATATAAACATGGTCATAAAATTAAATTTTGGATTTATTTGATAAACTTCAGGTCTATTTGAACTATATTGTACTTCAAGTGTGCTCAGAATATCTTCATACAATTTTATCGTGGACTAGTTTCAATATAAACTACGAACAACTCTCTTATAGCAGTACAATCTACTGGAAATATCAGCTAACTATTTCAAGTAGACTCCTAATATCTCTTGCCGAAAACTACGATATAATATTTCGATTACGGATAGAAGTTCAGAAGCTTGGAACATATCTCCCAGAAGCGACAGAAAAGCTTATTATGTCTGAAAACGGCAAATGATAGCCAAGCTAAAAACCGCCGGCGGATACAAACATCCTAACAAGCACTTTCCGATCCTGCAACCACTTCTAAACGGAATATCTCATACTAAATTGTCCCGTAAGGGGTAAAGGATATTTCTGTATATAAACGATGGTAAATCCTTATTCTATCTCCTACTCATCTCTTTATTTGTAGAAAAGGAAGAATGTCTGTCAACAGCAGGTTATCTAAACCTCTTGACCATGATCAAATAGGAATGAGATCAATGGGTAAAATATAAAGATTCATAAAGTTTTGTTGAAAAAAGAAGAGTATAGAAAATTTCCAATGCAGTTGGTGGATCTCATCTTTAAAGACTAAATATTTGCATTAAATTGCTCATTAATAAAATAGAATCTTAATTGCATTGATATTGCAATCGTGTAATTTATTGAAATTTATCTTAAACTGTTTTAACAAAACATCCCAAATGGAATTGTCAAGAACATTTAATGCATGCAAGTTACTACACCACAAAATATAAAGCAGATTTGGAATAACGTTGAAGTGGTTAAAAAATTTTAATAATGCATAAACATGCTTTCAGCAATTCAAAGTGATTGTCATCATCAGATGTTATTTTCAAATTTTATAACATCTGATGTTCATCATCACTTTGGATGGTTGAAAGAATGTTTATGTATTATTAAAAACATTTTAATCACCTCAACGTTGTTCTAAATCTAACATTTAATGCAATTTACTAAATATACATTTGTATACTATAATATCTGATATACTTCTTTTGAAACGCGTTAGTCTTTGTTTTAATCAAATTACCATAGCATAACGGTAAGACATGGAATTTACGAACTCCCTGAATTGTGTATGGATTGTACTTACCATGCCCGACAGATAATTATTTACAATCCCCTACTACTTGTCGCTTGTGGGACTCTACTATTGACGACACAGTGAATAGAAACACAGCTACGTTTTATTGGATTTAGATCTGACAAACGATTGGTCTAACTCATAGTGTTCAAAACAGAAGAACGCTACTTCAGTTATAATTTGGCAAGTATGAATCTGTGCGTGTTCATTGCCTTTATGAAACAGCCCGATACCAATCTCAGGACATTCATGATGATGCAGGGTGCAAATTATCCACAAGGAAAAATACGTAGCGTCAGCTGGTCATTAGTGTCAGCAGACATATTAAGATTCCTACTTGGTGTCAGCTGCTAATATCCCATACCTTATCACAACTACTGCTGGCATGAGTTATACCCTTCTACAATATGGGGTTCATTGCCTCATGGGGTATTTGCCTCTTACGTATTCGTTCATTTTCTGGGACCATTTGTAATCTCGAATCATCGGACCTGGCTATATATTGTAAGCTATATTGATCGCGGCAGTGTTGACGTCGATCGAATGACACGTGAAGTGTAGAGCTATATGGGCACGTGAGGGTCCCCAATAACTTTAAATTAATTGCAATGTTACATATGCTGTAATGTACATAATGTACATATACATATTCATAGTATGTTCTTAATCCCAACCCCCAATTGTCTTGAAAACTCTACGTGATACACGTTGTCCATAATGGTCCAGTATCTTTTGTCAATGCAGCATATCGCACGCTGGATATCTTCCATAAGATATATTATCTTCCATATAGTAGCCTCCATAAGATATATTATATTATCTTACCATAAATATATTACATTATCTACCCATAAAATATATTACATTATCTTACCCATAAAAATATATTACATTATCTTACCCATAAAATATATTACATTATCTTACCCATAAGTACATTTATATCCATAAGATATATATTATATGTCATAATATATATTTATAATTATCTTTCACAACATATTTAATACCATTTGTTTGACATGGAAATCAAAAGTTTCTGTTTACTTTGAGGATGGAGTGATATATCTCTCTTGCATCGATAACGTTAAGCCTCTTCAAAGTTGTTTAAATCGTATTGTTACCAATTGCGGTTTCTACATTTATAGATTTGGTTATCGTTCTATGACGGATTGAAGAACGATGGAGCGGTGATAGACTCCATAATATCACCGATAGATTATAAGTTATATCAGAAGGGTTTTAGCACGTGCGTCAACTCACGTGGATTGTTACCCTGGAACCTTATCGAAATTGAGTCAGAAATACCAAGATACAGATGAACCATGTAGACAGCATGTCTCTGGGTTAAACAATTTATTTACAATCACATAGCAAAATAACTTAAATTGTTACGATTAAGAATTGACATTATTATAAGACATTATGAATGTACATCATGGGCAGCGTGACCATCTCGCTAAGAGTCCTACCGAAAGAATGTCTTTTATTGGTGTTCGCCTCATCGTCTCTACACTCGCAATCACTCTTATTGGCTGTTCACCCTTTTCATACGCAAATGTTCATTGGTTACCCCTTTAACACTAATTGATGATTTGCTGTTCCACTCAAGGGTTCGTGGTGTCACACTCGGAGGGTCGTAATCATCATGTCCAGTAGGGGTACTTATAAACAGGAAATGTCTGTCAAGGAGTTTGAAGAAATACAATTAAGTTATCCTTGCACCGTACCGTGTTGTACACTAAACTCAATCGTCGCCTGCAGCCAATGTCTTTTCCATCGTCGGGAACAGAGCGAACCGCTGATGAGTCGGTCCATCTGGATTCTGGATGGGAAAAGCGTATGTGCGGGGAAACAAAATGGTGAACATTAAATCATGATTAAACCTTTTGGAAATGTGGGTTCATGTATCAATGATCATTGATTCGTGAGTCCCTACATTAAAACCCACTGAAGAAAATGATGTGCATACTTCATTTTATAAACATCACCTATGCAGGGTTTATTATGCAACGTGTTGCATCGTTCTGGTTGCACGCTGCCATGTGGTTTTAAATATCTTGCATTTGTTTATTCTTGTGCCCCCCACACGGGAGTCCACTAGCTTTCCGCTCCGCGCAGAACAAGTTTCTCTTTTGAACCCCGTTCGAAGTCGAGCGTCAAGCTGTATGCTGAAACCTGCCTGTAAAATGTATAGTTCCTTTGCTCCTTCTAGACAGAGAAATTTGATTGTTTTCCTGTAATTGGTTTGCCGCACCGTCGGCGGCGTCTGTTGTCATGGGAATGTCGATGTCCTTTCTCTTTTCGTCTGTGGTTTCAGTTTTTGTGCCTTGTTCGTCTGCTATGTCCTCTGTTGACATATAACACGGCTTAAGGCGGTCGATTGAAACGTTTTCCTTCTTGCCTTTAACTAACAGTGTCGAATATTCAGGCGTTATGGCGATTACTTCGAAAGGTCCGTTGTACGTTTGCGGTAAAGATTTTTGTACAGCGTCTTTCCCAATGAAGACGTGTGTGCATGTACTTAGGTTTTTATGCACAACAATTTTGTGTTTCCCGTGGTGCGCGGGAAAAACTGGTCTAATTTTTTCGAAATGTTGTTGCAGCGTTGTTTTTACGTATTGACCTGCAGTAGCATCCTCCCTGTCACTAATAAAGAATTTCCCTGGTAGCATTAGATTTTAGCCATACGTAAATTGGGCTGGAGACGCCCCCAAATCTGGCTTAATTACAGTTCTTAAACTAAGCATTATTGCGGGAAGGGTTGCAGTTCAATTTTCGTTTTTATAAGCGCGCAATGCTGATTTGAGAGAGCGGTGCGATCGCTCAATGGAACCTTGGCATTGTGGTCGGTAGCTACACATTCTCTTTTTGTGTATGCCTAAAAGATTTGCTAATGCCTAAAATAGTGCTGATTCAAAGTTTCTTCCTCTATCGGAAGTAATGGATTTGGGTAAAACGTACCTAGCTATCTATTCTGGATATAGTGCTTAAACTATAGTTTTCGATTCTTGGTTAATTAGTGGGATTGCTTCATGCCATCTAGTAATCCTATCTATGATGCTTAGGCAATAGCGATAACCATTGCTAGTGCCTAGTGGGGCCTATTATATCCACATGAATATCGCTAAAGCTTTCATCAATGAGCTCGTATGTTCCTAGTGGGCTGCCCGTCTGTTTAGATATTTTACTGAGTTGGCAGTCAATGCATTGTTTTGTGCCATTGACTCATATTTTTTGCGTAATTCTCGCCATACAAATCTATCCGAAATTAGTTTTACCGAAGATTTACTGCCGGGGTGAGATAGATCATGCGGTGTTTTGAATACTTTATACTTGTGCTCTTTTGGGATATACGGGCGTATTTTTCTTTGCGAAGTGTCGCAGTATGGTTCGCATTGCGTAACAGGGCATGCAATTTTTTTAAACATCAAGGATGACTCGAATTTATATTAAATTTTGGAGTTCCTTGTCGTTCACTTGCGCTTGGGCAATTACATTGTAGTCGATTTTATTTGGCACCACAATAGTTTCAATTCTAGATAGGAAGTCTGCTGCTTCGTTGCTGACACCCTTCGAGTGTATAATGTTTATGGAGAATTGGCTTAAGAATTCCAATTGTCATGCTTATCGCTGGCTTTTTTTTTTCGTTTTTTTTTTTTGAAAGCGTACACTAACGGTTTTTGGTCAGTGATAATTGCGAATTGATGCCCTTCAAGCAAGTGTCTTAAATGCTTAATTGCCTCATACACAGATGTCATTTCACTGTCGTATGTGCTATATTTGAGCTGCGCAGATGTTAATTTCTTTGAAAAAAATACAAGCGGTTGTATTACACCTTCTACCCTTTAGTTAAGTGCGGCGCCGATTGCATAATTTGAAGCATCACACCATAATTCTAATTTCGCGTTTTGCGTGGGGTGCACTATCATTGTTTGCTGTGTAAACTGAGTTTTGCTGTTCTCGAATGCTTTTTCAGTTTCGGGAGTCCAAGAAAATTTTCGTCTGTCGTTGTTTTTGGTGCCCTTGGGAAACTCTGTGACTGAGGCCAATATTTGTGCTGCATATTTACAGTGACGTCCGTAAAAATTTATGAAGCCTTGAAGTGTTGCTATTTATAAAGTTGTTTGATTGTCTCGGGCTTGGCACAATTTTTATAACTTCCACCCTTTCCTCCATTGGTCTGGCGTCATTTTTTAAAATTAAGTAACCTAGAAATGGGATTTCCTTAACTCCAAATATGCATTTTTTATGTTAATGATAAGGCCATACTGGTCAAGCATTTTTAGTACCTCTCTAAGGTGTTGCTAGTGCTGTTTTTCATCTAAAAAAATCAGCAAGTCATCAAATGGCGTTGTAACGCACGTTTTTTGTACATGCTCGGGTAGCACGGGAATTGCATAGAATGCTTTGGACCAAATCTAGTTTAAAAAATATATGTCTTTTCCGTCACCGGGAATGGAGCGAACCGTTTGGATTCATCTGGATTCTGGATGGGAAAGGCATATGCGCAACATATATGGGAAACAACATGGTGAGCGTTAAATCATGATAAAACTTTTTGGAAATATAGGTTCATGTATCAATGATCGTTGATTCATGAGTCCTTACAAGCCTAATTTAGAAGTTAGCTTATTCGTGAGGATAATAGAAATTCAATTAAAAACAAAGATAAATAAATAATAATGATATCCCTATATAAATGTAATTTATTTAAACTTTGAATATTTATATGGCACTAAATTTATTTCAAGGTTGTTTTCAGTTCATATCCCTTTCTATTGCAGAAATGGATCTATGTCCAAAGATTTGCAAAATGTCGTTTGAAACCGCAAATAATTGAGGTGTTATGCCGCCGGCATTCCGCAGATTACCATGATTTCACATCTCCGTAAATTTGAAGTGAGATCATTTAATTTAAATCTATTAATACTCATACGCACACAGAGACTGAACAAATATTCAAAATATTTCGGTAGCTGGCAAATATTTGCTCCAAACTCTAGCAGTTATTAACAGTTTTTTTGTCGAATTCATTAGCGTTGATCATAAGGTTGGCAGCAGACTTGTCAGGCTTACTTTTTTATGGGGGGGAGGCTTTTCTACTGTCACCCTACGTGGGTGTCGCGTGTCGAATTCATGGTAAATAAATAATAATTATTATTATATCAATACTTTATTGATCATTGTATGTTTGCAAAAATATTATATCTTAATCCGTCGATACTGAAACAGAATATTTAAGTATTTAAAACACTTAGTATATAATACTTTTGTGAGCTTATTCGTGTATCAGTCCTGATTATTTTTACTTCTACTACTGTTAAGTGCATATCAATAATTCACGAATAATTTGTAAATGTTCATTTGCTACTTGAAATTTCGTGCTAAAAATTGTGTGCGATTTTTATTTACTAATTTATTCTAATAAGCTAACAAATCTTCGTTTATACGAATTAACTTCCGTTCTCAAATAATATCTGTTTATACATTCATTACTTTAATTTTAATTTTTGATTATGTTCCACAGGCGTAAAAGTTGTGACAAATCTACCTAATTCCTAAATCTACCTAAAATAATCTACAAATCTACCTAATCTACCTAATAAACATCTCGTTATTAAAAGTGCAAGTTTTATGATTGAAAATGCAGCAAATACGATGATTTACACGCTGTAGAATCCAATTGCGTACTCTCATCAAATATGGAAAGATTAAAATATTTAGTCTGGTTTTTAATTTTGGCATTTTAAAATTCCATAAATTTTAATAAACTGTAAGTCGTTTTTTAGATTATTAATTTTTCCGAAATCTTTAATTAAAACATCGCGTGCACGATATGGGCTTTAAATTTTGTTGTTAATGTTGCTTTAAATTTTGTTGTTTTGTAGTTGATTAATAAATAATTTGGATGACAGGATATTAACAGTAAACTTAATTATGATCTTCGGAGCAGCCCACTGCTCTGAATATCTGCTGAATTATAAGTAAAATTCGCCGTGTAATAACAGAAAACACTTCAGGTAATATTTCGTAAAAAAAAAATTTCCTATTATTGTCAGATCGTACGCTTAAAAAACTAGTCACAGTTATTCTTTTGCTGAAGTAGTGGCTTTGAGCTTGATTTAATAATATTTATTGGATATCAAAAAGTAATTCTGAATAGGAGGAATAGGAGATAACTGAATTAGCATTGAGATAAACTTATGAAAAAATAATTAGAGATGCAAATATAACGGTATTCATCTGTTTTATGTCTTATTACAATCAGTTCTTCAGCAAAACATTAATACTTTCAAGCCAATATTTTGTACATCAAACGATTTTATTTCGCATAAGTATCTAATTCTTGTGGCAATTGACTTAAAAACGATTTTGAAGTGCCTACAGAAAATTTAGTTGAAAGAGAGGGAGGGAGAAAGAAGAAAAACTCATATATGCTGTAAAAATTAAAAACAAAAAATTTTGATTTACGTATATTTAATGAAAATATTTTAAAATACTACAAATAAATTTATTTGTAATAAAAAATCCCCCACGAAAAACTCACAAAAAATCTCGCCCAGGAGGCTTTCTGTGTTGACCATTATTTGGCAATTGTGTTATCCCTGTGAAGGGTAATAATATCTTACATCCTCATATACGGAGAAAAAAGCGTTTTTTCTTGTTCTCATTCGTCTAGTAGGTCAAGACACCGCGGGCTCAACGCGGGGACCCTGGTTCGAATCTGGGATGAGGACGGCGTCTCTTTTTCTTCTAAACAAAAATAGCTCTAGTTTGAGCTACTAATACGTGGGTGTCAAATTTATTTGTAATAAAAAATCCCCCACGAAAAACTCACAAAAATCTCGCCCCGGTGGCTTTGTGTGTTGACCAATATTTGGCAATTGTGTTATCCCTGTGAAGGGTAATAATATCTTATAACATTTTAAAATACTATCTCAATGTTTAATTGCCAATATTTAACCCTCGGACTTCTCAATTATTTTTTATCAAAGTCGCTTCAAAAATTGCATATATTTTTATTACATATTTCAAATCTACATGCATTTGAGAGTTAAAATATGTAGCACATTTTTGTAAACAAGATTTTTTTAATATAAATTTCGTGCATAAGAACAGGCTTTCATAAAAATCAATTTTAAGAGTAATCGTTTAAATTCAAAAATTCTGAAAATAAATCTTGATTAAATTACGGTTTACTTTATAGAATACAAATATAAAGCATGTATACTAATAAAAATCACTCGCTGAACGTTTCCTACAAGCCATATTTAGAATATAACAAACGATAACAGCCGGAGTGCTTGCAAAATCAGTTGGTGAACTCTATGCAAATACGAAAATTTAGGCGACAATAACGCCATTTGTTGACCAAACTACGACTAGAAGTCTAAATATTGTAGAAAATGCATTACCGACAGTTAAACGGTGGAGAAGCGGGATGCGCTTTTAAATAGATGGAAAAATTGCATACCCGCGAAAATCGCGGGATGAAAAATTTTGTTACTTTCATGTTGCCCGTGGAAATCACGGGATAAACAGTCAGAGGGTTAACATACGTAATATTAAATCATTACAAATGCTACATTATTAAATAATTGTATATAATATTTCTTTTTTGCATATCCTATAAAATGTTACTTGTACCTAACTACAAGAATACCAACACGTCGAACCCTATTGAAGGTTTGTGGAGCCAGCCGGACCAATTACTTAATGTCCTACCCCGCTTCTACATAGCAAAGGCTGGATTGCTGTTTAGGAAACAAATTTTTAATTGCATCGTTAATAGGAAAATGAAAACAGAGGAATATAGCTCACCAGCGTGAAATGCTCATAACTCATTTTTTCACCCAATCAAAACCATGGCTGCTAGTCTCCAGATAACAGATTTCTTCTGATGGAGGCAGTGATCGGCGATACATCAAACAGGAAGTGTTAAAGATCACCAGAATAGTCCGAACTGTTATTTGTTATTGACTTTGGCTGAGATAGTGGACGCTAGCTTGCTTTTGAAGCAAAGCTTCAGGAATTAGAATGGAAACTGGAGAAAATCACAAATAAGATATTATAAATTCAGTAAGGTCCAAACAATCGGAAAAGAGTTCATGGAACACAAAGGCGAATAACTGCTTCGTTTTTGAGAAACAGAGACTTGAATAATGTGGCTTAGGCTAGTATTTCTCAACCATCGGGTCGCGATCCTGTACCGGACCCTGGTATCAATTCTCTCTCGCTGCCCGGTGTAATTGATACCAGGGCCCGGTACCGGGTCGCGACGAGAAAGTTGAGAAACACTAACCTTAATCACTTATTATACCAGCCTCTGTTACGCCAAAACAAAGCAAATATTCGCTTTTCTGTTTCATGAACTCTCCTCCGATTTTTCGGACTTCACTGAATTTTATAATATCCTATTTGCGATTTTCTCCAATTCCTGGAATTTGTCATTTTAGTTTTCTGAGCATTTTTATGAATAAATATTTTATCGTGGGAATATTTTAAGAAGAATAATAGTCATGAATAAGTCGTAAAGCACGTACCCACAACGCCTGAATAGCATCTGTGCAGCAACTGCTAATGACCTAACCATGTATTTTTAAATGTGTGAGTATTCATGAATTATTGAGAATTTTCAGACTAAAATATTTTAGCATTCGAGAAAGGGTGTACCTCTCCTTATGACTAATGACCGCTCCTTATGACCACTCCTTATGTCATAAAACATGTGGCTGCAAGCCAATCACAATAATATGCAGTTCATCCTCTGTTCGTAAAACTGAAGGAAATAACATCTGTGTTGTAAATGCCATTGACCAGTTGGCAAGGATGAGTACCAGAAAAGTGTGTATTAATAATCTTTATGATTATGCCATAATTAATTATTCATACTTATGATTTTTTTAAATATGAACTTTAAAAAAATTGAAGGTTACGAGTAAATTTGTCGAGACCAGGCCCTCATCTTATAAAAAAAAAAGAATTTACCTAGCTCTTGTCTCATAAAAAAATTTGCAAGGCCCGATCTTATAAAAGAAGAATTTACAGGATCACGATCTCATAAAGGTCGAGAAACACTAGTTTAGGCTTTATAATCAACAGGAAAATTA
>QLNU02014802.1:23563833-23595264 GCA_006491805.2 Dysdera silvatica
CTCATCTTATAAAAAAAAATAATTTACCTAGTTCTTGTCTCATAAAAACATTTGCAAGGCCCTATCTTATGAAAGAAGAATTTACCGGATCACGATCTCATAAAGGTCGAAAAGCACTAGTTTAGGCTTTATAATCAACAGGAAAATTAAAAATATTTTTTAGAAATTTAAAGTACGTAAAATCGAACTTCCGAACTTGTTATTCAAAACGCAGAAAAACCAACTCTAAACAGTACAAACATATGTACCAAGCTCGAGTTACGCTGAAGATGAGGCCCAAGAAATTTATGAAAAAATTGGAGCGATTTTGAGAACAACCATGAAAAGGAATCTACACCAATTTATAATTTATATACCACTTGCGCATTATGTATTAAAATATGCAGCCACTATACTAAATGCTAAAACCCTATGCCATTGAACTATGCTTTGGACTGTCGATTAAGTATTCAGGTATGCATATTTTTTCTCAAACTAAATCTAGCTTTGCTCTTATTGAATCGCATAGAAACTTTGAGTGTTAGTAACTCAAGCTGGGTTACGTGGGGAAAAAGATAAATCGAACAATTGCGTGTGTGGAAAATATTCAGCTAATTTGCTACCCAGTGAAAGTAACGAAATATTCCGGTATTTCTAATTTGGGGAAGAAATGAAAACGATTTTTACTATTTTTCCTCTTAATAATTAAATATTTTAAACTATTTTCTTTGGAATAATAGTTTAATTTTTATAAACAGTATACTTTAAATAGTATTATATTTTGGGTGCAAAGTGCATTTTTAAAGAAACTTTCAAATAGTTTTTTTCTTGTTATTTGTCCAAGGCCGTAGCTGGTCAATTTACAGAAAGGGACTTAGAGTTCTTTATCGTTCTAATGTATTTTATTAGTATAGTTAATTATGTTAAATATATAAGGAGAGTAATATATTTAACGTTAATGAATAAATTTCTTAACATAAATTTTATATTGAAAACTTATTAAACTATACTAAAATTTATAAAGAGTAACGGGATCGGTATCTTTGCTTGTTATATTCGAATGTTCGGTAAAACCGGGTTTGCATAAAATTTAGATAAATAAATAAAGAACCTGACTACAAACAAAAACAAGTACTATCAGTTACTTATAATATATATTTAAATTCTATAAATTTACGTGTCTTCGTCATACTCTAATGCCACTATATAAGTCGATGATATGTCAACGGGTTAGTCCTCATTACTATTATTGTCAGAAATGGAATTGTTTGCGGCTTGTTCTTTAGTGGCATTACTTTCGGAAGTAGGAATGTCAGTTGTCATATCTTCAGAATTAAGAAAATCGCTTCCCCTTTTTTCTTTATAAAAAGGAGAAATTATTACAATTAGACCTTATTTATTTAAACCCTATTTTAAATTTAAGAGAAAAGTCATTGAATTGATGAAAGTGATGACAGGTTTTCGATTACAATAAAAGAATTTCGGCCGATATATTTTGAATATAACTAAACAGATGTTTTATTTAATCGTTAAAGCCGTTCTGGTTAAAATAGTTGTCATTATAGCCGCGTTCGAATGTAATTTGCACGTATCACTATATAAAATATATTATATATTTTATTTTCCCTTAAGAAACACAAGATTCGTTTTTGATCTCAGAAAATTCGAACTCGAATTTTCTTTTAAATAATTTTCTTACATTCAGCCACTTGCTTATTTCTTATACAAAACTTACGTGATAAAACAAATTGTGTGAATATACAGAAAAAGATGTGAGAGTATAAAAATTTCCAAGTTGTTTTGACAGTTATTAAAATATAATATAATCTTAACGTTAAGTAAAGCAATGGTATTTTGATTCTTAAGATTTCTAAAGCCTCATTACACCTTGAATGAAAACTCAAATAGATTGCTTTCTCAGAAACCAAAAAAAAAAAGCCACCTTGAGAGCTCCAGTATAATTAATATATATATTAATAATTATAAATAATTAATTACAATGTAATACATTATATAGCCAAATAATTAGTACATAATATATTATTATATAATAAAATAATACTTATAAATAATTAATTATAATATAATATTATATAATAAATAATACTTATAAATAATTAATTATGTATAATATTATATAATAAATAATACTTTATAAATAATTAATTATAATATAATATTATATAAATAATACTTATAAATAATTAATTATAATATAATATTATATAATAAATAATTAATTATAATATAATATTATATAATAAATAATTAATTATAATATAATATTATATAATAAATAATTAATTATAATATATATAATAAATAATAATTATAAATAATTAATATACGTATAATTAATTCATGAAATTTATGCGTTAAGCTAAAGCTGTAATAAGCGCCTTGCAATGCATCGGCAGCGGTATACCCTCAAGCATATATTTTGCTCTCTATCTCTCTACCTCTCACCCTCTAAATCTAAAGATACCAAAATAGGAGTTGCTGGTGGTTATGCGCATTTGCAACCGAAGCCAAAATGGCCGCGAGTCCAGTTAAAGCCATTAGCCTGCCGCAAATTCTGGAACAGGGGGTGTCTAATGGATATAGTTCTGATTTACGCTAGGGTATCAGGATGTTAGTGGAAAGGGATTACGAGAGGTTCGGATTGATGTGTCGGATTAAGAGAAACCTCGGAATCGGCAAAACGAGGCCGGCCGGCCGTTAGTCCCAAGCTTCTGAAAAGTTGCATACCTTCGCATCTTGCTCTATTTATAGAAGAGCTAAAAAATGACCTCATATTATAGGGCATTGCTGTATCAGCTTAAAATATAGACATGGAATTAGCATAAATATGATGACTTGTCGGTTATACAATATTGCCTGATACTACCAAGCCCTACAAAAGATTTAGCTCGTATTCCAATTTTATGTTAGTTTTCTAATGCGTTTTAAATGGTAATTTAATTAAAATTAATAATTTTATATTTCAAACATCGCTATTATCCAGGAATTGGAACACTATAGACCAGTGGTTCCCAACCGATGGTCTGCGAAGGAGTTCTGAATGGTCCGCGGGACCGGTAATTATTTAAAAAACAAATCATTGAACATACTAATAAAAATTGTTATTAAAATTAAATATAAAAATGAAACTGATGGTATATTTGTAGTATTTTGCCCCCCGACACACACACTCTTGAAGGAAAGTTGGCAGCGCTCTTGCATGTAGGGACTTTCTGGTGAAATGTAGAGACTTTCTATTGCTGCCACTAGGGATTTGACCTTGACAGCACTGTTTTGTTTGGCTTTACTGTTGGCAACACTGCTTTGTTTACTTCTATACATCTATATTTTTCCCCCAAAAAAGGACCCGGGTCCCTTTTTTTATAAAGGTCTTGCAATCAACTCATGCAAGGACGAATTTAGAGGTCATTCAAGTTGGGGAAACTAATTACTTGCTTTTTGGAAATGATACCTCATTGGACCTTTACCTTGTACCTTTTCAATGTTAAATTTTCGTTTGGGGGCGATCGCCCCTAAATCCCGCCTGAACTCGTGGGAATTTTTCGAAGTGGTCCGCGGATATAAATTGAAGTGAGGTGGTGCGCGGCTTAAAATGAGTTGGAAAACACTGCTGTAGACAACGCCTGTGGCTGAACATGTCTACTATAGTTAGAAATACTGAATGTATATTTTGAAGTGGTCCATTCATCAATCAACTTTATTCATAATATAATCAGTTCATTATGATTGTTTAACTTGGAATAATGTAATACTGCGCACAATAATTGTTTAACTTGGAATAATGTAATACTGCGCACAATAATTGTAATATTAAATATGCGTTGACGAAAAATGCTAATAACTTTCAATAAAGGAGGTAATAAAAGAGATCTGTTATAAAAGAAAAATGTAATTAAACTTCAATATAAACGAAAATTGTATCTTGATATTGTAACATAAATAGCAATTAACAAATATAGCATTAAAAAGTATAATTATAATAATAAATAACGTCATAACAAGTGCCATTGTCCAAAACTGTCGAAGTCTTGGCTTATTTCAACATTATTATCTACTGAAGGCACTCTAATGCATTATTCAATCACGGAATCTTAATTTGTTGATTCCGAATATTTATGCAGTAACATTATTTAGATACAATAAAAGTAATCATGGATCAAAAATAAAAGTTTATCGTTAATTGAACAGCTGCAACAATCCCGAAGGGCTGTTTCTTCTCCCTTTTCTCCTTGTTCTTTATTTTGATACTATTTGCATATTTCACTCCTTTTCAGAGATAGGCACATATGATTAAGCTTATTAGATTTTCTAAATTCAGTTTTAATGTTTTTTTATTTCTTAAATTACGAAATCAATTTGCCACGTTCAATACTCACGTTTTGCAATGCATATAGGGTGATTCAAAAGTCAGTCCCCCCACTGTTAATTTTTTAGTGGGTTCAGGCAGATAAACGTCCTTTTGGGAAAGTTGCTTGTTGAAAAGGAACTAACTTTTTCCCTGTGTCGCGACTCACCCCCAGCACCAGCGGACGCCCCACGGATGGGACTCCAAAATTTCAAACGGCAACCCCCATCGAATAATACCTTGTTTTAAAGGTCTCGTCGAGAAAAAGATAATGACGTTTATAATATGGCGTTACGATGTCCATAGCACCAACGACGTGTCCGCAAATTTCGAAATCGACCTTTATTCTCCTGGTGTTTTCTCACGCTAGTAAGGTCGTAGGTAAATGACGAAAACTGTAGAATGTAACGCAATGTATATTCTATTAGCAAAAATTTTAGATTTCGTGTTAACCCAATGGGGAAAGTTTCAAGGATCGCTTAAAAATATCAATATTCTAACCCTCAAATAACAATATTTCCATAGCAAAAATGTTGTTAAAATCACACACGCGTCCTCACGAAAAAGTATTCCTTTTTATACGAACACAATTTGAAGAAATGACTCGTCCATTCAGTCACCGAACGGATGTCATTCTTTTTTACGACCAGGCTGAACCGAATTTTCACGAAACTGTCCGATTATTTAATGAAGCACATCCTGAGAGACCTGTTGATCGAAAATACATACGGAAATTGTCAAGCAGTCAGAAAAAGCTTTGAGGCCCGGCTTTATATCTACCAAGAAGTGTAAGGCCTTCAATTTGAACATCTACTTCATTAAAAGGTAACTTCTTTTCTTACTTTTTTTATATTTCTTTTATTTTTTAATATTTTATTGTTTTCTTTTTTAATATTTTTATTTGAGTTTTTGAGGATTAAAATATTGATATTTTTAAACGATCCTTGAAACTTTACATATTGGATTAATACGAAATTTAAAATTGTTACTGATAGAACACACATTGCTTTACATTCTACAATTTTCGTTATTTGACTACGAGCTTGCTAGCGTGAGCAAAAGCCAGGAGAATAAATGTCGATTTTGAATTTTGCGGACACATCGTTGGTGCTATGAGTGTCGAAACGCCATACTGTAAATATCATTATTTTTTTCTCAACGAGACCTTCAAAACAGTGTATTACTCGTTCGTATTTGCCATTTGAAATTTTGGAGTTGGCCCCCGTGGGGCGCCCCCTGGTGCTGAGGGTGAGTCGCGACACAGAACAAAAATTATTTCCTTTTCAACAAGCAACTTTCCCAAACGGACGACTATCTGCCTGGACCCATCAAAAATTTAACAAGGGAGGTACTGACTATCATATATATATATCAGAGACCCTATGTATATAGCAAATATATTAAATAATAAAGTGACAGCACTTAAATAATTAATTATTTTATATATTTATGAAAATATTTAAAACCATGTAAATAAAAAACGGAATTAGATCATTTCTTCTATTTTTCTTAAAATTTTATTGAATATTTAATGAAGTAAATTAACAATTATAATTGACTAAAAAATACATACAGGCAAACTTCAGGAAATGAAATTCAAAAAAGGGCAAAACAAGTTATTTTGTGGCTTTTGACTATGTCTTTTAGCTGCGTTTTTGGAAAACTGGACCTACCATTCGTTTTAATAATGAGCGCAAATAACAAGACTTGTAGCCAAATTTGGAATGAAAAAACTGAAACAACGAAGGGTTGCCATCAAACGTAATTAAATGTTTTCGTACAAAATAATACTCTGACTGGCGTCACATGAAAATCACTAAACCGTAACTTCTTTGAAAGTCGAATCACCAACTTCTACTTTTGGACATCTGGAACCTTCTGAACTAGAGCTTATATGCAACGTTTTGCTGTTTATTTCTGCGGGACATTTTATGAAGCTGAGTCTTTCTGAAATCATACCTTGGCAAATCTAAAAAATGAAATGAAAAGTTGGATGAAGCCATTTCGCTTCACTCGTTCCATTCGCCAATCTTTGCTTGAGAAAGAATACTGTCCGTAAAATGAAACGTGTGGATGCATCCATAGCGGTGAGTATATTAAACAAGTGTTATTACTCTCTTTCTGAGTCAACTGCAACGCCATTATTCTTTTCTCGATTATTATTGTTTTCAACAAATGTCTTTGGCATCTCCTGATGTGCATGATTTCCAAATTTCACTTGCATCATACGCTTCAGAAGTCATTCCAGAAGTATCGAAGTATGAAAACTATAATTGCAGTGATCATGTATACCTGGTATGCGCATGGGCATGTCCACTCCTCCTAAAATAATAAAACGACGACACGATGGATAGTCTTGAACGTGTCTTTATTTGTTGAAAAAAATTGTTTGTTTAGACTTCAAATTTTGCATTAAACTAACATAACCTTTGTTGATAATGTCTGCCTCCGGTACTTCTGGTCTCAGAAGCATTAGCTATTCTAAATAACTTTACTTTAAAAAATGTAAAAAATTGCATGTTGCTTTTCAAAAAAATTGCACAAATCGTTACTTCTTGGAACGTTGCATCTAATCTTTCTATCAGAAGATTACCATGCAACCCCACAAGGTGTAGGGCAAGAAAAATAAAGTAATGTTTTTGTAGATGTATGTATATCCGCATGTAGAAAGTTTGCCGAAAAAATCCATGAATTATAATAGTAAAATGCTGATACTCAATATTCAGATTTTTGCTGATAAACGTCACATTTTTGCTGATAAACGTCACATTTTTCTACCTAAGTGTCTAAATACTTTTGCTAGGTGCCTATATACACTGAGCATTTAAAAAATATGTTATACATACATATTAATATTTCCTTGCCGCGGTTGGGTCAATTGGGTTTTTGCTCTCGAATAAGTAATAACAATCTTCTTAAATATAAAACGAGTTCACTATATTAGATAATGCTAGCCATTCGTTTAGCTTCGTTTAAAGCACGGTTGTCCAACCTTTTCTGGGCAGAAGGCCACTTAAAAAATTTTCACGGAGGCCAGAGGTTTCTTAAAAAAATCTAACTAGCTAACTTACACTTAAAAGCCTCCCTTCAGAAGTTTTTCAGTTATTTGTTTGTTCACTTACGATATAGAAAGAGGGTCACCTATGCGGTTCCCACGGTTTTTCCTTTTTTCTGACAAAAAAACCTAAACTTTTTTTGGGGGATTTTTTTTTTATTCCAAACAGTTGTCGGCCTGCCGAAATAACACTGCAGGCCTGAATGTGGCCCGCGGGCTGTATCTTGGGCAACCCTGGTTTAAAGGTACCAGAAGTTTACTCTCTTTGATAGCAATTAAGGTTCACAGCACTCTATTCCCTCCTCGAAAACCGATCACACTTCAATCGCATAAGCGGTAATCGCACACCATTTCGATTCTATTTAAAATAAAACAAATCTCTTTTCTTGACAAACATGCGTTTGTATTAATTCTAATCGTTTCTTCACCATCATCTGAAAGTTTTTACCAAGCGTGTAGAAACCCGGTATGAGCTAACCCTAAATTTACAATTCAATGAGAAAAAAGGAAAATTAAACGGTTTATTTCTTTTTCAGCCAATAATGCCGATCGCAGAATTTTAATTGAGACTCAGGGTATAGCTAATCGTTTTCTAATGGATTCCGTGTTGTCCTATAATAGGCAGTTTATTAGCAAAGTTTGATAACGTGGCTCTTTATTACATGGTTTTCTTCGGGCCTGTGAAAAATATTTCGATTTTAGATCGATCGGCAGGCGGAGGCCGTAGATTTCATCCCAGATAAAACCGACGAACCAGGATAATTGCTTACAGATTTTAGATATTAGTACTATCAGTTTCGACCACGTTAACCCATTTTCTCCAAATAGTGACCAACGTTCTGGCTTTACTGAAAAAAGGAGGAATATATCTCGCGTAATTGCTGCACTTCGGGGAGATATGCATGTTGCTTATAGCCTATTAAAATATATGAAGCTTGCTTCAAAGGTCATTTCTCCGGCTACTCCAGTGATCGAATCAAGCTATCCGTCGATAATATGCATGATCGAATCCATGGAAATGTGAAAAAAACAACTTTTTAACCCGTTTACAAGTAATTGGATATAAACCTCACAAATTTTATGCGGTTTTTCACTTGGTTAAATTTAGGAAATTCTGAGAACGTTATAATGTCAACTGAATGGATTTTAGTTTAGGAAATAAATGTATTTCCAGAAAAATTATCAAATGGTTGTGTGCTTGAGTTGATGAATATTATGAGACTAGAAATATGAATGACTGAAAAGTGGTTACATTTAATCTCGATAGTTTGAACTAGAAATTGCAATCAACCATTTTCAAGTTCCATATTTTAAAACTATGAATATGTTTATATCATTCTAAATGGAGAACGAATATTTTTGGGACAGGGAATATTTTCTTTTAGAAATTGTCGCAAATGGAATTGTCCAGTACATAAAAAGATTCAATATTTTATTACTAATTAGTAATAAATAAGAAATTTAAACTAACCTATAGCTAACAGAGAATTAATATTATACTAATTAATTTAACTGTATTCGGATACTCAGCAGTCGACGCTTATATATATTATTTATATGTACAAAATATAGCACAGTTCATAAGTGTATAGGCTAAAAGTAATTACATAAGCTAAGTACATGCTTACATCTTTTGAGGCAGTAAAGAAACTGATTGAAGAATAAATAAATTCATATTTTTAAAAATCATCTTTGTATCTTCTACCCAAAAATTGTTTGTTATTTATAAAGTTCTTCGCAAAAAAATTGTTGCCATCAGGGGCGGCTCGAGTTTGATTTTGAATCCGGACGGCATAGCACGAATTGTCTTTTGGCGCCCCAACCCCCACCCCACCTTCAGGCGAAAACAGGAGATTTTCACAGATGCACAGTGAGCCATATACCCTATAAAAGTGGCCAAAAGTCTCTGAAAGAATTTCTCCAAAGATATTTCTCAAAATTTCTCTAAACTTGTCTCTTTTTAGAGAGATTTTTTACTATTGGGTCCATTAAAAAAATTTTAACTTGACTTCAGTTTGGCTCCCCCATCCAAACGGGGCCCCGGACGGCCGTTCCTGGTTACCACTCCAAGCTTATCATTTGTTATTAAAAAATAATTCACATTGTCGTTTTGTCCAATGAATGTATAATTGGAATTTATCGTTCCGTTTTGGCAACAAGCGACTAATAAGTGGTTTTGACAAGGATTGTTTGTTTGTTTGGCTTTTTTATGGCGCAAGAGCATCTGGGCTATACTGCGCCAAACATGGTAAAATCAAAGACTGTAGTAAAAGCCAGTACTTTTTAAAAATTTTAAAACGTGCGTATGGTCAGCATGGTCATTTAAAATGTCAGACAGTGATGAAGAGTTAAAAGTAAGAGTGCGGGCAAGTCTATAATAGGGGCATTGAGTTAAAATGTGTAAAACACTCATGGGTTCATTGCACACTTGGCAAATTGGTGCTGGTTTTCCTTCCAACAGATGTCTATGGGTGAGATGGGAATGCCCAATGCGAAGTCTAGCAAGGAGAACCTCCTCTTTCCGATTTTTACGGTATTTGTTTGTTTGTTTTTTGGTTTTACGGCTCAAAGACTACAGTGGTCATGCTGCGCCGGGACCTACTGTTTTCCGAGGAATCCGAACCTCTTAAGGCCTAGGGAACCAAACCCCGGACTACAGTGAGCAGTGCGATCTTTATGAGATCTCTGAGTAAGCGTTCTTTTTGCACTGCTGGGAGTCGAACCCGGATTAGCCGCGCAATAGGAGAACGCGTTACCACACTGCGCCACCGCAGGGCCATTACGGTAGGAGGAGGGCCAGTTACCAATTATATGTTTAATATTATGCAATTTGTTATTGGTTTGATGATCCCATTCCTCCTGCCACCTTTGATTCACACAGGTCTTGATAATTGGTTTCAGGTCAGAGAAAGGAAGAAGTTGGCTAGAAGCAAGTGGTGAGTTCGTTGCCCTTGCAGCTGCATCAGCAGCCTCATTCCCTTTGATACCAATGTGAGCAGGGATCCAGCAGAATTTAATATTGGAATGATTGTGCAGGTGCTGCAGTTGTGAATGGATTTTGGATAAAATAGGATGAGGTGAATATTTAAAAGATTCCAGGGCTCTTAAAGAGCTCTGAGAATCGGTACAAATTATACAAGGAATTAAGCTATGAGTTGAAATATACGCAAGTGCCATGGAAATGGCATAAAGTTCTGCTGTGAAAATGGAGTATGATGGGGGGATTTTTTCTGCAATGGCACTGTTATTAATGACAAATGCAGAACCTACATTTGTTTCTGTTTTGGACCCATCTGTAAAAATGAAATTGGAGTCTTGAAAATGATCCCGAAATTCAGAGAATAACTGCTGGTAAAAAGCATTAGGTGTAGTGCTTTTGCTGTGGTTAACCAGATCGCAATGGATGTCCACGGCAGGTATGACCCATGGCGGTGATAAATTAGTATGTGTAGGAGCAATGCTCCGACAATCTATACCTAATTCTCTGGTTAGTTTAACCATCCGAATACCAAAGGGAGGGGTGCATGAAGGGCGAACATTTTGACAAGGAGTGAAAATGTTCAAAAAATTAAATTCTACTCTAATATGTTGGGTTTTAATATGATTTAAAAAATAAATTATTGATTTGTCAATTTCATTAAATGTAATCCTAAAGATTTAGTTCTTTTTTTCACACTCCGAAATTTTAACCCAATGTTTTCTTTCCAAAAATGGGTTGAGATTCATTGTGTAAATTTATATTTTGTAACTGTTTTGCTTCTACATTATTCTTAATAAGGTTATGTAAATATTGCGCTGAATACGAGCAGCTTGTGCAGTAGCCCAACTAGAATTATAATCATGCTGCAACTCACTTCACCATCTGCCGTCTGCTCATATTTACCCACTTTAGAAAACTACGTTACGTAAATTTTATACTGTTTTGAAATAAAAGGTAGTCAGAACTTTAGTTTTGGAAGTGCTTTTGGGCCTCGAGATAGTTGAAAACTGACTGGAGTATTTTGATGCATTCAAAACCGCCTAATTGAGAACTCCAGTCACTTCCATAAACGAGCGTTGCCACTTTCTGCATCGTAAAAAATGGTCCATTTAGCCAGCGAAAAATTATAATTGCCACCCTTATTTGTAGCTTTCATAAAATGTAGTCAAAGTTACAACAAAATGTTTCGTTTTGCGGGCGCTACACGGCATCATTTTCTTCAAAGTAAATGATTTAAACGGGTCCTTTTCTCCTCACTTGGATAGTTTTCGAACAAACTATTCATCATTCTCTCCTAGACCCCGTAAAAGCTAGAATTCAGCCTCGACGTTTTACCACTAAGCTTTTGCAAGGGATGATTAATCTTCATTCGTCTTGCACACTATATTTAAAAAGCTTATGTCGAGCCCGTGTGTGTGCAAGCCGGCTTAAAAATCGATGGAGACCTCATGCGAACAAAATCATTCAGAAAAATGTACAAAATTGCTCACACATTTGATCCGGATGCAATAAATTACAAAAATGGTCCCTTTTCCTGTGGAAGAAAAAGTCCATTATGAGATGTATGCACTTCATGCAAGAAATTAAAGTCTTTTTCTTAATATTTCATTCTTAAAGAAATGGGAACCACACGCGTCACTGTGTTTTTATCAGATACCATTTTGAAATAATTTTTTTATAAAAATTGTAGTTAATTAATATTATTGGAATAATCGAATATTAATGATAATAATAAAGAATCCTTTTATTTATATTTCATATGTACAGTCACACATAAGTTTGCACCACATGACAAGTGTATATCATCTGTACATCATATTCAACTGTACAAAGAAAAATTCCAAGAAAATATTATCAAGTATATAACGCTCCTGAGACCCTTAATAAGACTAGATTCCTGAGACCCTATATAAAGCTAGATTCCTGAGACCCTAAATAAGACTAGATTACTGAGACCCTAAATCAGACTAGATTCCTGAGATCCTAAATAAGACTAGACTCCTGAGATCCTAAATAAGACTAGATTCCTGAGACCTTAAATAAGACTAAACTCGTGAGATTACAATCCACCACCACAAAAGACCACCAGGTTTTTTCCCTGCCTTCTTTTTTTACCTCCCTTTTCCCACTCCCAACCCACCTTAATTCCTCATTTTTTTTTCTTTATAACTAATAACTAACTTGTCACAGTAAATAAAAGACTTTCGCACATACACCGTAATAACAACACGAAATCAATAGAGTTTCTCTCAGCTTTTACAAGATCCCGTCCGGTTTTTGATTTATTGTTAGCGTCCAGTTACTTACTTTCCAATGCCCTGTAATAAATATTCCTTCAATTTGTTTTAATTTTTTTTATTGTTCTATTTTTTAATTCTTCTGATAATCTGTTGCAAACTTTAGGACCTTTATAACTTGTATTGTCCATTGCCATTTCAGTTCTTGTTTTTAACAGCATAAGGTCTGTATATTCTGTCTATTAGTTTAAAGATATAATGTTGTCATAGACCGTTCTCACGTGATAGTGTGATTCAAAAGGTACCAATATAAGAACTCAAAAAACTACTTCGAACTCGCCTAGGCATAAGTAGACCGATAAGAAAAGTCTTCAAATAGGAATTATATATTTTATACTGTACAGAAAACGAGTTTATATCTAAATATGATTCCGCGAATTAAAATGTACTAACTTTAAAAAACTTTTCTGAGTTTACAAATTTATTAACATGTGAACAAATCGTGTTTTCATATTCTAAAACAACAGTAATACACATATAAAGTAAAAAGAGTGTATTATAATTATAACTTCATACAAGGAAAGACTAAATAAAAAATAATAACTTAAATTGATAAATGATAATATGTGAATGTATAAATTTAATACATAAATTCAATACGTAATTATATAATTAAAATAAGGAACTTATTCTATTTTTGCTAGGGATTCGTGTACTACTATATTCATATGTATTGGAGCTTAAAAACAATAAACAATAATTTTTTCCATTGAAAATCTATAACTTCCCAAATATTCAATCGACTTTCTCCTTCACTGGGCCTAATTTCCACATTCGAACTACATATCACAATAAGGATAATACTAGCTTTAAAATTCTAGAATTCTATTGCAAAGTAGAGAAACGACATACAAGCTCGAATTTCACTTCAATTGATAGTTTTGATTGAGTTTCACTTTAATTGATTTCACTTTAATTGATTTATAGACCAACAGTTTTTTCATATTAGCCGATGATGTGGCAACAATAGATGTTAAATTACTCGTAAAGAAAAGAATGATTTTCCGGCACCTGGTGGGACCCGAACCCACGACCTCCTGATTGCCGGTCAGGTGCTCTACCTACTAAGCTACAGGCGCAATCATTCCTTCTTTTACGAATATATATATATATATATATATATATAGCTTTCCATGGACAAGTTCGCTATTGGTGTGGCAGTGATGTGACTACCGTTGCCAAAGCGACAAGTCAAAGAAGCAGTGATGTCCGATGTGACGAACTAGATTTTATATTGACAAAGCAACGGGTTTGTTTTTCATATTAGCCGATGATGTAGAAAATCATTCTTTTCTTTACGAGTAATTTAACATCTATTATTGCCACATCATCGGCTAATGTGAAAAAACTGTTGCTTTAATAATATTAAAATCTAGTTCGTCATATAGGACATTCTTGCTTCTTTAACTTGTCGCTTTGGCAACGGTAGTCACAGTACTGCCACACCAATAGCGAACTTGTCCATGCAAAGTTATATATATATACTCGTAAGGGAGAGAGTGGTTGCGCCTGTAGCTTAGTAGGTAGAGCACCTGACCGGCAATCAGGAGGTCGTGGGTTCGGGTCCCACCAGGCGCCGGAAAATCATTCTTTTCTTTACGAGTAATTTAACATCTATAGATGTAATGCCTACAACATATAGATAAATTACAATTTTACGACTAATAAAAAATAAACAGACAATTTTTCAAGTAATAGAAATTCA
Source organism: Dysdera silvatica (assembly GCA_006491805.2). Classification (NCBI taxonomy): domain Eukaryota; kingdom Metazoa; phylum Arthropoda; class Arachnida; order Araneae; family Dysderidae; genus Dysdera; species Dysdera silvatica. The sequence continues at coordinate 23,578,216 of QLNU02014802.1, forward strand.
ATATTTTCAACAGAACCAAACTTGGGTTCTTCCACCACATCTCGTTAAGAGCTCTGATCCCCAAATGGAGATTCCATCTCTTCTTTATTTCCTCGTTTCTTCATCCTTCCCTCTCCTGGGAAGACAGTGCAGCTTTCTCGGCCAACTTTTCCAGATTATTTATTATTTTTCATTTATTGCATACAAAATAACGTAAATTCAATATCCTCATGTGTATTGCATGCCGATTTTATTTAGAAAGGTAAGAAGAAAGCTCATTTACCCGCGAACCCCTTGTTTTTAAGTTTTATAAACAGGATCGGGATAATTACTCACTAAATTATTTTTCGCACGCTTTAGAAACAAATAACAAAATTTATTTAATTATAATATAATATCATTTACTCTTTATATTGAGGACATGTGATATATTCAAATACCCCTCCGATGACCCTTAATCATTAAATTTTAAGTATAGAAGAAACTTTCCGACTATTTGCAGAATTATTTAGGATATAGGATTTTTAATATCCGACTATTTTCGTTAATTCGTTTATAGTCTCGATGATCTCCTCGGTACTTCGATCGGTAGGCGGTTTTACCGTGACGAGTTTGGATACGCCTTCACCTAGAGTGTTGATGATCCGGGTTCGGTTCCCAGCAATGTCCGAAAAAAAATGGAAGCTTGACGAATGACTGCTCGTTGTACTACGAAGATCCATTCCCTAGGTCTTAAATGGTTCGTATTCCTCGGTAAAACAGGCCTGCAGCCCAATTGTGGCGCAGGTAATATATTCGTCTGCCATACCATTAACCCGAATTTTACTCCCGATAGTGTCATAGAACGTGTACCATTTTTCCACCCACAGTTAGGCGTTTGGTTCCCTCTTCAGCGGACGTTCCAATTACTCGTCAAACCGCAAAATGACCTCTGCTTGCCTTGAGCACCAACAAACTTAATTGTGTATATGTGTGTTAGTGGGAGGACAATCGTTTACTAATTGTAGCATTCAGTGTTTCTGCTCACTTTCAATGAACATTTAATAAATGCTTGATTCTTTGTTTTCCTGAGCAATTCTTTGATTTCGTGGGGCCAAAGCTTTAAGTTCGTACGAGGTTAAAGAATCAGCAGTATATCTAAAAACAATATGTAAATGCAGCATTATATCTAATGATATTTTCTTGGGACCTTTCCTGGTGCGTTTATATTTTTGTTTTCTTCGTTTACTTTTTTCGCTGTGCTGTATAAAACGACTTGTGTCATAATGCAGTGCAAATAATATATGTAAATAATACAGTATAAAATAATGTAATGCAATACAATATAATATAAATAATATAGTATAAAATAATGTAATGCAAGACAATTTAATGTAAATAATATAGTGCAAGACAATATAATGTAAATAATATAGTGCAAGACAATATAATGTAAATAATATAGTGCAAGACAATATAATATAAATAATACAGTAGGATATTTATGTGACTGTAGCAGAGAAGAATAAATAAAGGGTGTATTATTATTGCTATTATTATTATTATATATTATTATCTAACATGGATTGTGGTTTAATTACCAAATTTTACATATTTCAATGCCTTTATCAAATTCTACATCATATTTCTACATTTTTTCATGCTTAAAGCTTCTCAGCAGTTATTCATATATCGAAATAGAAATATGCGACCCTCCCCCCCCCTCACTTAACTATTCTAATATAATGCTTATTTCATATAGTTAAGAATAAATAAAACTTCAATTAGTAGAATGTAAAAGATTTTTCCATTTTTTTACGAGTAAAAAGCATTATTTTACTTAAAAAAACATAAAATTTTATTTTGCATGCTCGTACATGTTTACCGCAAATATATAATGATTTGTAAATTATTGCAGACTGGAAACATGCACAGAATGCTAGGAATATTGTAAAAACAGACGTTAAAAATACAAACTCCTAACTTTACATCCGACCATCAACCAGCATTATACAATATATGTGTTTTCAGTTTATATTTAAAATCTCGGATGTTTTTTCCGATTTTAACTTCTTGAGGTAGTTTATTCAAATATTTTATACCATAGTAGTTTACATTGCTTGCTCCCATATTTGTTCTAATTCTTCTTACCTCATAATCATCACCCTGTCTTGTATCTTTTATGTTTATTCTTTTTTTTAAATGTTATAATATTTGAGTGATAATTGTTATTTATTCTTTCGTAAATGACCATTAAGGTCTTCAATCTAAGCAATTCAACGAAGTCTGATAGTTTTTATTCTTTTTTTTAATGTTTCAATTGATTTGTTTGATTGCTTTGCTATAGCTTTTACCACTCTATTAACTACAGTTTGGATTTGATTTGCTAGTATGTTACCTGTTTTTTCCCATGTATAGTTCACATACGTTAAGTGACTGTGTGTAAGTGCGTAATATGGTTGCATTGCTATATCTTCAGGTATCATTTTGAGAATTCTAGCAATAATGCCGGCTCCCACGCGTATCTTTCTGCAAGTGTTTTCCATGAGTGTGACCATGAGTGTTCCAGTTAAGTTTTTCATGAATTGTTAAACCAAGAAATTTCCATTCTTCCAACCTTTCAATAATATTTCCATTTAAGTGGAGGAAATTACCTTTTAGGCATAAAAAAAATCGAAAAAAATATTATTACCTTTTCTTAATGCCGAAATCTTTATAAATCTAATTAAGTTTACCCTGTCAAAAAGTTCCACTTAGTTCAGAAGTTATTGACAGAAATCTGAAGGTGTGCGCTAAAAAATTTTGGAAATAAAAGGGCATTTGAATATTCCTTCATATTTCATTGGCTCTTTTTTCCATTTAGTTATCGCCATTTCGTTTTAATTTTTGACATTTGGTATTATTTAATCTATGCTTCCGAAAAGAAGAAACATTTCCATGCTAAAACGAAGTGGACAACTCAAAGAAACACTTTTATTTGTAGTTGTTTCCCAAGTGCCCTGTTCATTGCTTTGCTTTTTTTTATAGTTAAAACTTTAAACGCGTTTCTCTCAAAATAACGGTTTTTCATACTACTCAAGCTATAACTTTAGAATGGTTATAGCTTTATACTTTAAATTCGATATACTCATGCAAAATGTCAAGTGCTATAAACTACGCCTAATATTATAGAAAAAACTTGCATTATCTTTTCACACCAATAAGTAATTCGGTTTAATTATATGTACATCCGGTGAATTTTTTGTACATTAATTACTTGAATAATTTTTTGTGAATTGTATTATTTTTAGGCGAAATATTATATATAAGACCTTATGAATAATTTAATTAATAATAACAAAATAATTATTTTATGTAATTTCATACTTTTGTAAGCTTGCACACAAAACTTGACTTTTTTGTTTTCAACGACGAGATTATGTTTTATATATATATATTTTTTTTTGAAATAGTAAATATTTTTAAAAAATTTTACATTGAATTACATAGACAAGAGACATATGAGCATGTATGTAAAAAATCATTATTGTGTTTGCTGTATTTTATAACCTATAAAGTTTAACAAATCAGCACGAAGTCATCTTAATTTAAGTGTGTAAAGGTCATGTGCCTCCTTAAAGTGATTGTATAATTGCCCCTTATTTGCAATTTCTTATTCTTATTTCTGATATATTTATATATTTACAAAAAGTTGATTATCACAAGACCATTTCTTCCAAAGCTCTCAAATGAAATATGTGATTTCTGAAATAAACACTCCAGTGATCTATCGCCCAATAAAATCCTTATGTCGTCCGCGAAGAGATCGACACCCTCTAGAGTGCTTGCTACATTGTTAATATAAATCAAGAACAACAATGGGCCCAGGATTGAGCCCTGCGACCCGCCGTAATTGTTTGTTAATAAACCCGAAGATGGTTTACCAATTCTAACCATCTGCTGTCTAGCACTAAAATAGTCTATAAACAAATCGAGAACTGTACCTCTAACTCCATATCTCTACATTTTTTTGTTAACCTTTTTCTATTTATGACATCAAATGCCTTTGACAAATCAAAGAATAGACCCATTATACATTCCTTATATTCTAGATTTTCTTGTATTATTCCCACTGTTTTTAACAATATATCTTCTGTTGATTTACCCCTTAAAAATCCGTATTGGTTCTGAGAAATAATTTGATTTTTATTTATGAAATCTATTATAACTAATTTTTTAGGACCATGGCAAATATCGGCAGAATTGAAATTGGTCTGTAATTATTTCTATATTTTATATCAGCCCTTTTAAATATTGGAATTACTTTTGAAATTTTCATTTTACTCGGAAATATCGATGTTTCAATTATTACTTTAAAAAGTGGATATTTCGGTTCTTCCTAATATAATTTTATTATTTTGGGTTTCAAATCATCTATTCCTGCTGATTTACCTACCTTGATATTTTTAAGTTCGTTTCCAATTTCGTCCTCTATTATTTCTCCAAAGAACATACTAACTGAGATTCTATTTATGTCTAAGTTTGAATCCGTTATAATTGATTTCTATTCACCCAAAATCATATGTTCTGCCATATTTGCAAAAAAATTATTAAATTCTATGGTAATTGATTTTTGTTCCGTTATTTCACTATTTGCCATCTGTAGCTTTATTCATTTATCCCTTTTTTTTAATTCTCAAACACTTCGTTAATATTTTCCCATTGGTATTTAGTATTTTTCACTAGAAATTTTCCTTGGTAATATTGTTTTTTTAACTTTAATTAAATTGTTAATTAAGTTTCTTTTCGTTTTAAATTCGTCCCAATCTATTTTAATTCGCTTTAGAAATTTTTTAACTGACTAACATTTTTACTTGAATTAGAAAAAACTTCGTGCGAATTAGTATTCACTCAAACTTTAAAGCCTATGCCAAAGATTCGAGCTAGTGGTAGAATAAAGCTGAGCATGCAAACATGGAAACATTACTTTTTTTTAATGGAAAAATTCCTAGCTCTTATAAAGCATCATGATTAATCGTATCTTTAGAACCAACAGTAAATTACAAAATATTTTGCTCGGCTTTGTTTTACCGAGTCAGAGAAATTTGGCAAATACAAAGTTACAAAATTACTTTTTTTTTATGCGAATAAGCCGAAATCCCGTTTCATGGAAACTAATGTAAATTTTAAAATGTTCTTTATTTTCACTACAAAAAATCACTTCGAGAAACAATTACAAATGGAATATGAAAAGGTTCCGTCTAAAAGCAGCCAGAAAAGGATATAATCAAACTAGAGTTCCTCGGAGATCCAGAACTAAATAGTTTTCTATCCTGTCTTCGTAAAATTCCCAATTTATTTAATTTCGAAACGAAAGCCCAGCAATTTCCAAAATGACAAATTAAAATTCTAACTCCAAGAATATTTCTCATTTAATGTTTCGAACCAGGAAATGAATTTAAAAATATATTCAAAAGTATTTCCATTCCAATCGGTCAACAGAACGCCTCGCCAATGGGGCGTTTTTAAATTTTTATAAAAAAATGTAACTGAATTGTATAACATAAATAATGAAGCAGTAATATAAATTTTCCCATAATATACATAAATATTCTTCACCTTCAATATACGCTATGGTATGTGTAAAAACTTTTGTATTTCCCAAGAGAATTACACATTTATAAAAATCCGCTGAAATAACTAATCCGAACGGTTCAACTTAAAATAATTTGTGAAAAGGATAACTACCCAATATTCGAACACAGAACTGTTTTAATTTAGAACTATAATTCAAGATTATAGTACGCATTTTACAATAGTCATTTATACGCTTCAAAAAAATCTTTAAAAAAACTTGAAACAATTCATAAAAAGCGGAAGATTTGATACAAAAATCCATAGAATATAGATTTCAACTTGCTCTGTTTCTTACCTTCCAATTTTTATTTAAAACACCAGCAGATTTTTTTAATGAAACGAGCTATTGATTTTACATAAGTATCTAATATTTCATAACCTATACTCAAAAAATGTGGTTACTAATTTGTTTGCAGTCTATTAAGCAATTTTTTTTCACTTTTTGTCCTATCATATTTCATTCGCTTCGCACAAAGGCGTCAACACTTTTTGACCGAGATTCCGCTTACAATTGCCAGTGTTTCCGTGAGTAATTATCATCCCTCAATAAATTAATATTTGTACACATAGGCGTGGAGTTATATGGGCCCGTGGGACCCGAATCCCTCAAAAATCTGAAATAAATTGAGATCAGTCTTCTTCTTTACCCATTATTTACCATTATGTTCATTTTGTGTTTTCGATGACTCTTTAATTTTTGTTTTACCATAATCATTACTTCTTGTAATATTATTGTCATTTATGAACCACCATATACCGTAACGCGTAAACGTACGTAAAATGTGCTTGGGCTATATATTGAAAACTAGGCTGATGTTTGGATCTCTTACATGAGAAGCTTTATCCTATGCAACAATGACAAACAAACTAAGATCAATGGCAGAAATCGTCCTTTTTCATCTGAAGATAAATGAAATGATATTTTTTTATCAAAAGTTGTATACTTGTGAGCTAAAAGACAAGTCAAAAATGTCACATTAATTTTTTTTTTCAAAAGTAACATTTCCTTGGCACATATATTTGTTCATAGATTATTTTACCGTTTCTTGTTAACATATACGAAAGTTTTATTTTTGTGTTTAAATGAAAATTTCTATATGAGATACCTTAATGAAGCAGTTTGAATCTAGTTTATGTTATCCATAAACTTATACCGTACTTTTGTGTCACACTGTCTATCAAAACAATTATGTTCCCCTGGAAACTTTAAGTTTACAGAGAAGAAAAGGAGATATTAATAATGAGATACAATAATTTTTATGCAAACATTTCCTCGAACACAAAAATGTTATGGAACGCTGTTCCAGAAGAAAGGAAGAGTGGTTCTTCAGAAAAGCAAGAAGAAGATCAAAAAACAGTATTTTTCTACCATTTGTAGCATCTTCATTGTGTATCAAACCTCGAAACAAAATATGAAACTCCTTCCATAAAAAGTTTCTGATAATGAAATTTCTGCTCAATAATCCCTTGAGGATTTTTTCTCCAAATTATATCTATCGGAAGTCATTTAGATTATTGAATTTTTACAGCGTTCTTTCCAAATATTTCTAAATATTGAGTGCAAATAAACGAGAATGAAAAGATGTCATAATTAGCTTGTTAAACACGATCGAATGAGGGTGATGTTCAGTAATAAAAAAAATAATAAAGTAGAGAATTAATTTTACGCCCAAATTTATGAAAATTAATAAAGCATGTCTTTATTCACATTTTCTCATAATTTTCAGCTATAAGTAAGAATTGAGTCCTGCGGTGGTGCATTAGTAACGCGTCTACCTAGCGTGCGATTATACCAAGTTCGACACCCAATGTGCCAATAAAAGCACCCTTGCCAACTAATTACTTGCTGTAGTCCGCGGATTGGTTCCCTAGGTCTTGAGAGGTTCGGATACCTCGGAACATTGTACGTTACAACACCACGTGACCCTTGTTTTCCTTGCACCATAAAACTTAAACAGTAAATAAGAACATCTGTTTGCCAACAGGACTTCAATTGTAAATACGTTTATTTGAAATACGCCTTTGAAGTTCAAGTATTAGTATTTTCCTAAGAAAAATTATACGAAATTACACTGTGAATTATTTGTTATTTTCGTGTTTATTTATAACAGATATAAATTGATAAAGTAGTTACTTAAATTTAATCTAGTTAAATTTAGAATTTATGTGCCGGTATTTAATAACTACATTTCAAGATTGTTTTCAACTAATCGTGGTTTTTTTTTCTACTGGGGAAATGGATTCAATGACAAAGCTTTGTAGAATATTGTCAGAAGCTTAAACTAATTATGGTATTATGTCTCTGGCTATGTTACAGATTTCCATCATTTCACATCATCATCATCACAAATTAAAATTCGAATTGTTTAATTCAACGATATCAACACCTATAAATTAAGAGACTTAACAAACGTTGATTAAAAAACTCAAATATTTTTTCTGAGGTTTCTTGTTTCAATATTTTATAAGTTTATACTCCATTAGCTATGTTAAGTAGTATAATTCCCTCATAAACTTTAATTAAACGAATTAATTTCAGTTCTAAAACATGTTCAATCTATAAATATATTAAAGTTTAATTTTTAATAAATGTCCAAGGACTTGAAAGTTGGAAAAAATCGTCTAATTCATTAAAAAAAAATCCAACGTTCATAATTAAAATAAATGTAATAAATGAGATTTATTTTAAGAAATGGAAGCCAAATTGCTATTTGAATTAAACATTCGAAATTGTAAATTTCTTCTAGTCTGGCTTTTACTTCCCACACATCAGAATTTTATCGTTTTTAATTAACTATAAATATCTTTTCAAATTATGAACTTTCCGTATTCTTCGGCTAAAAAAATGACGTGAGAGTCTCACCATTAATTTTTGTTTTTCATTAATAAAGAATTAAATGATATGGGAGCATATCGGAAAAATTAATTATTATCTAGAGAACAGCGCATTACTACGAATAAATACTGAATTATAAATAATATTCTGCCATCAATGACAAGGATTCGAATAACTAATACTTTCTACAGTTTTCCAATTATTGCTAGATTATTTACATGAAAGATGTTCCGCATTTTTCTGTCTACTAACATAATAATTGGACTTGATTTAAGGGTGCCGTTTATCCAAACAGAAACGTTTGGAGACAGGAATGGAACACGACTTAATTAGCATTCATGAAAATTTGTGAAAAAAAAATGATCATAAATGAAACTGGAATGATGTTCATCGGTTTATTATCTCATTTCCTACAACTAATTAGTGCTATAGTAAATAATTTAAAACGAAATCTTAGCTTATTAAAAGATTTTTACAAACAAACATGTAATTTTTTTAAAGTTGATTTAAAAACTTCTCTTCGACCAGCTTAAAAATATGTGCGTTTGCTATAGCGATTTTAAATGTAGCTTTAAAACTTCTTAAAAATAAATTTAACAACCTCTTATTAAATCAAAATTCACACGAACGCAATTTATTGTGAGCTGGTATGATTTTTTTTACAATTATCCGTTATTTAAATCTGGGAGGATTTTTTGACGAAAGCAGGAGGTTTCCCTATCGAAACAATTGTAAAAACATCATGCCAGCTAGCAATAAATTGCTTCTGTATAAGTTTCGATTTAAAGATATTGCTGTGTGGTGCATTTTCGCTTATCTACCCTTCATTCCTACCAAAAAATGGTTTCATAAATTTTCAGTAACCTATTGTTTCATTTCGTACTTAAATTGTAATATAAAACAACGGTCAGTACTTTTAATTCAAATTGCGATGTCACCAAAAGCGGAAAACATTTTATAACACGAGTACTGTGGTATAATATGCCAATTACAAGGTTTTGTGAAGAAGAAACGCGGCAAATATTTGGCATATCAACGTGTTATTAAATATTAATACCAAAGCGCTCTAAAGCGTGGTTTCAGAAATTGATTAATGCGTATTGACGCATTTCAGAATAATGTCTCTATCTCTTGTCAGGAATTCACTGTAGTAAACTAACTGTAACTGAACGAAAAGTATTGCTACTTCACGGTTTTGTCCTGTACTTGACGGCTGGTCGCCCTGTTACTGGAAATTATTGATTTTTTTACGCTTATCAAAACGTTAGTTCAACATTTTGTTCTTTCAAAGCCTTGCTCAATTTTTTTTTCTTATAATATTCTGTGTGTCATAGTTGTTAGAGAAGGGTTTTGACGTTAGTTCATATACCCGATGGACCAGATGGTTAGATTTGTTAGTCTGGTTTCACTCAAACTTGATTGTAAGTAGCTTTTTATAAGTTTGAATTTACCGAAGCTACATTCACAGGATGCTATATTTAATGGTATAATGACAAATATTCTCAATGCTACTTCGATATTGGGATAAGCATCCCTTAACGCATACTTGTTATATACTTCAACATACCCAAATGTTAAGCCACGCTAGTGTTTCCAATTAATTCTGTTGCCTTAAATTTGAAAGAAGGTACTTCATTACCAATTCCACTATATCAGCGTCTTGGCTATATTTCGTATAGAAATCGGAGCCACATTTTTCAATATATGATTTAGGACTTTCATTGCAAACTTTCCTCTGATTGAAAACTGAAGTATGATGAAATAGTATCATATACTTCAGATTTTTTTTTTCGTTTCAGACAGACTTCCGTCAAACTTTAAAACAGCCATTTTGAAATTGGTCTCCAGCGGAGAGTAAATGTCTCTCGTGATCAGCTAGCTCCCTTTTTAGTTTTCTAACCCTCCTCCTGCTAGGAAAACTACTTTCAATGCCAATGGCATCACACAAAGTTTTGGCCAAAACTTTGTGTGACAGTCTTTCTGAACCCCTTCATTGCATAGAGGCTGGCTTAATATTTTTTTGTTAAACCAAGCATACTAGCCGCTTCATCAAGAGTAGAATTCTTTTCTTGCAAAGATTTGTTTGTGCAGTCAGTTTTTGTTAAAACATCGCACCACATATTCAAGAGACAAACAAATTTGTAATCAATTTGTTTAAGAACATCGATAGCACCATATACGGTTTCTGTGTTCCAGTTGGTCCTGATTATCATGGGGTTTTTTTTCGGTCTCCTTTCTTCGTTTCTCCAGTTTACTAAAGGCACTTCCAGAGGGTGTTTTGGTTTGTTCGGGTTTTTTTGTTTTGTTTTGTTGTTTTTTTTTGCCCATTTTTGAAAGAACGACAACTTTTAAAATAATGCAAACACTTTTCATAAATTCAAAAACAAAAACCGCATTTATACACGCCAATCGGAAGAAACTGACCAAAATTAAGGCACATTGAGTCAAATACTTACTGTAACAAGTGCATAACATTAATGTTTACAGGAAATCGGTAATTACTAAGGATATTTAAAACAAGGTAGAAAGCAAAGAAACAAAACTTACCCTTGTTATTTAGCGTCTTTCTTATATCTTGGTTAAAAACCTCTTGGAAGCCCATCAACGATAATAGAAAATTAACCATATTCAAGAACTTATTTCAATCATTAGCAAAACCTTTCAGTCTAGGGGAAACTTTCATTTAAGGGGAATAGGACCTTTAAAGTGTTGAAATTTCAATGATTGGTTGATCATTTTCATTAACCCATAATTTAAAAACTATGGTATGTAGACTAATAATTTTTCTTTTAATATTTAATCAGATTCTTACGCAATATATAATAGAAAAGACAGGAGACAATGTTACCCGTAATAATTTCAATATTTGTACCAGCCTCAATGTAATGCTTATTCGGGTTTGCGCGCATTCTAAAATGAACAAATGCGCATATTTAGTAATTATTTATGCCTTATATTTTTTAAAACAGTTGTAGTTTTAATATGAAATCAAAAAATACAGGCAAAGTGCACCTTTTATTAAAACATTATGCAAAATGTAAATTTCGAAGATGTAGTGAGGTATGAAGTAAACAACTTACCATAAATTAAAAAACAATTTGTTTAAATGTGATTTCGGTAAAGAGCTACATATATATTACGGTTAAAGTAATAAATCCGGTTATTATAAATAACCGGACCGGCCGGTATTATAAATACCGATTATAAATAACCGGCGATTAAAATTAATAACAACTACGTCCTTCGGTAAATGTGAGAAATAATGCACATTAATCACAACAACCAGTTATTATTAATAATTACCAATGAAGTTTGTTCAATATGAATAATTTATTGAAACTTCAACTCTAAAGTACTTCATGTCTAATTTTTTAGTTTTTTAAGTTTATTTTATTGGAGTTACCATAAATATAAGTTATTATTATTAGTACTTACGTACTTAAGTATATTATTAATACTTTTACGTACTTAATATCTTATTCACGTACTTGTTTACTTATTTACGTACTTAAGTATATTATTGGTATTTATTATAAGTTATTATTATTAGTTACGTACTTGGTTGTTATAATAAATATTAGTTATTTTAAAAATAAGTTACCATTATTACTACAGTTTATTTTTATTCGTTATTTAATTTATCTTAAAGTAAGATGAATTCGACGTTCATCTTATTTTATTGAAGTATATAACAGCAAAGTTCCATATTATATATAATTTATCATCCATATTATGAAGATAAACACAAAATGTATGATATTTCTTTATATATCATTTGCATTTCTCAGTTTATAATTTTGTTTTTGGCTAAACTGTTCTATATTTAAATTAAAAAATTTCTTCTTTTATTTGATCTAACCAGAAAATCAATGTTTTTATTTTGCTTTATAGTGAAATAACGTATATTTGCAGAACCGGTTATTATTAAAAATAATTACCGGTTGTTATTGATAATTATCAAACTTCATTGTCAATTATTAATAATAACCGATCAATGTGATAAATTCTCATAAATTATTCACTTTAACCGGCTTATTCGGTTATTATTAACAATAACCGATTAATCATATTTACCGTAATATATATAGTATACTTTCAGTCGATATTTCATAACATTATCTTGCATAGTTTAGAAAATATTCTATTCTCAACGTGCAAAATACATTAAAAAAAAAGATGAGGAAACATGACTTTATGATCGGAGGTTTGATTTAAGACAACAAACATCAATATAGAGTTTTCAAAATTATTGTGGGGGGGGGAGGGCAGCAAGTACATATTTTATACGTTTATACATTACACTATATATAAAATTATAATATATTTCAAATTATTGAAGGGCACGGACCCATGGCCCATATAATTCTACGCCTATGATAGCGAAACAACATTTACGAGATCAAAAAGCTTTAACGTTTCCATTTGGATACTCTTCCCCTTCAATTAACCTGAATGCTTCTTCGTTAGACTTTGACTTGCGCCTTTGAGCTTTACGAGACTCCAGAGCAGCGTTTCCCAACAAGGATTCCGCGAAACGTTGCTATGTGTTCCGCAGGAAATAGGGAAATAGCACGTACGTCATAAAAGGAGAAAACAATTTTTTTCTGATTCGGTATTGTACTCGAGTGACTTCGGTGAGGGAAGAGGGTGTGACTGTTACAAGAGTCCAGCCGATGATAATTGAAAAGTTGCCTTTGGCTGGTCGGTTAGACTCGTCAGACGTCGTCAACAATTGTATGAATTTCTTTATTACTTGCGTTACCAATTCAATTGTCACAAAAAAATGACAAAATTGTTTTTAAAAAATGAAAGGAGATTAACTTATTCTTTATCAATTGCAGTTAAACTGTACATTGTCATTGCAAGGCTATGCATGCAACGTGAGTCTAACCGAGCATAGCCGAAAAGCCAAATGCAGCATGTCAATTGTCACGGACTAAAATCTAGTGTGACTGTGTATGAATTACTAAATGCTTTGAGGATCAAATGTGGATGCAGATGCTAGCTTATTTGGCAGATGTTTTTCATCACTTGAATCAACTGAATAAGTTACTGCAAGGCGGCGGAGAAATTATACCAACTTCAAGTGGCAAGATTCTTGGATTTAAAAGAAAATTAAACTTATTTAAAGATCATATTGTAAAAGGGAATCTTAATATGTTTGAATTACTCGCGGAACTAAAAAGTGAAGATGGATACCAACAAATTTCAAGTTTTATTGTATCCCACCTAGAGGAGCTGTCGAATAAAATTGATTATCATTTTCCATCCCTGTCAACAGAACTATACGATTGGGTGAAGAATCTATTCTCTCGCATTTCCGATCATCCTCAGCACCTAACTTTAAAAGAAAAACAAGAACTTTACGACTTAGAATAGAATGGTGCATTAAAACTAAGATTTAATGACATGATTTTTTTACAAATTCTGGATTTTTTCGTTGAAAGTGAGTATCCAACAATTCATAGGAAAGCAGTTAATATATTGCTGCAATTTTCAACATCGTATATGTGTGAACAAGATTTTCCTTGTTTAACAAGTATTAAGTGTAAGGATAGAAATCGTCTCCTTTCTATGGAAGATGAAATCCGAGTACGTATGTCGAACATTAGACCCCGAATTCAACATTTATGTTTCAAAAACAGACGCAGATTTTACATTAATATTTGTTATAAATTATTATACTAAAGAATTTGTTATTTATCTATACCAAATTATATTTAGAATTATACCAATTGCATGGAATTGCATTTTATTTTGTTTTGAAGAAAACGACTAAAATGATAGTCATTTTTTTTCATTAATGATCCTTAATAAGAATATTATGAAAACATATTGTTACATGGACGCTGGAGCTCTCTAGAACTTGAACATTGTCACAAAGGTTCCGTAAGTGTGAAAAGGTTGAGAAACTCTGCTCTAGAGTATAGTATATAAGTTTAGTTTGAAAGTTAACTTTTTGAAATCTTTTTTTATTTGTGTTACTACAGCACTTTGCGCATTGAATCCAGACTTTAAACAGAGAGCTTGCATTGTTTTAACCTATCTTGATGCCCATTGTTAAAAAAAACAGTCAACTATACATTTAGGTTTCGTGATATAATATGTAAATTTACATTTTTTTTCAACCATTAATACATATTTCAGAAAATGTTATACGTTGAATTTTTTTACAACATATTACAAATGTCCAAAGTAATTTTCCAAATAATAAAAATATAACATCTCTAAATCAACTTTAAAAGTCCATACGACACGGTGCATTTCTCTCGTTGTGACTGTTCCCATATTGCAATTATTGATTGATTGATTGTTTGGCTTTTTTATGGCGCAAGAGCATCTGGGCTATACTGCGCCAAAAATATTGCACTTATACTTCTAACCATATTAATTTCAGACATTGTGGTGATTTATTATTTTATTTGTACAAACGCAAAATTGTAGATCTCTATTTAAAACCTTTTCTTATGAGGCAGTGATTGACATTTTTATTTATAGACATATTTTCCCCGTTGAGTTATTTCAGTTGTTTTCATGCACCCCTCGCCCGCGCCCTTGACGGGGGGACCTTTCTCTCGCCGCCCCTAATTACGACTCTGATGATACTGTTCTAGCAGTGATAGAAGATTAAGCATGAATTATACCATTTTCCTAAGTCCAGAGATACCGAATTAAGAGTTATTGGTGGTTATACGCTTTTGGGACAGAAGTCAAAATGGCCGCGCGTCCTTTTAAAGCCATTAGTGTACCGCAAACTCTGGAAAATAGATCTAATAGATATCAATGTGATTTATGTCCGGGAATCAGGAAGCTAGTGGAAAGGGATTACCAGAAGCTTGGATTAATATGTCGGATTAGGAGAATGTCCGGAATCGGCGAAACGAAGCTGGCCCAATATTTTCTTCTTAAGCTGCAGATAAGTCGCATTCTTGCAAAATTTGCTTTATTTATAAAAGGTCTAATAAAAGCAACTTCTCATACTATAATTAACTATCATATTACCTTCGTATACATAAAATCAGCTTATTCTTTCGATGAAAGTAATTCATTAGCAGTTATTCAATATTTCTATACTATTGAACAATTTATGCGAAATTGAAATTCTGAAGGCAATACCTACTTTTGGAAATATCTAGTACTCATGTATGTAAGAGTATCTAAATATGTAATTCGAATCAATTCACTTATTAAACTATGTACTTTTCCTTTTGTATAATTATTGTTAGGTCTTCACAAATCGCAGTTATTCATACTCACATGCCTCAAAAGGGAAATAAGGAATCCAAGGAATCTATTGCCTATTAGGTTCCTTTTGTTTCTTATTAAGATTTTCATTATTATTTCTCAAAAAATTTTATACTGGCAACTACAAAAATCTAGTCCCTAATGGAAACTATGCGACCGGGATTTGTAATGCCCTAATTATTTTTATCCATTAGCTAAAGAATTATGTAATAGCACTTTAAGATATACAATGATTTTAGTGTTAATTTCACAGGCATGATGATCGTTTCTATTTTGTTGAAAATAGAAGGGAGAAAAAAGTTCTGCAATATTAAAAGGAAATAAAAATTTAATTAATCTTCAATCCAATATGCATAAAATTATAACCTAACAAAAAATGACGGTGTCCGGATCTTTTTAAATACCGGCATTAATTATGTAACAACGTGTCAGTTTTATTATCTTCTATAAAAAAAATTTGCATGCATTATTCAATAATATAATCTAAATTTGTGTTCATTAACATTTTCTGGTAGCGTGATTTCTATACAATGTAAGTAATTATGTTTAAAATAAAGGCTGAACAGTAGTTGAATAGCTGTAGCACTAACTATAGAAAGGGAGTGAGATTTTTTCTGTTTTCTGCATATTGATTATTTTGATATTTAAAATATGAGCATATTTCAGACTTTCACAAATAGCACGTACACGAATAGTTTCGCTTGCCAGATTCTCAAAATTGATTTAATTGGACATTTTCTTTTGCAAGGCATAAAATTATGTTTGTCACATTATAATATCCGTTTCTTTATATAAATTATTTCGTTACTAATTTGGTAGCGATTCAACCATGTTGCATTGAAATATTTAAAATTATGCAAGTAAGTAATATAATCTAATTACATCCATTTTTCAGTTTTATCATGTATTTGGTGAGTCAAACTATAATTCTCTGGACGGGTTTCTAAGATTGAAGAGACACCTGATTAGCGGGTTTCAATAGATATTGAACCAGCTATTGCTTTTGATTTTTCTGTCTGCCTATCTGTACGCAATAAAATGGGTAAGATAAAGGTCTTCACTAAATACAATAATGATAGCTCTTATTAACGATGAAAACCTACCGAGTTGCATGCGAATTAGAGAGTTGCGAATTAGAGAGAGAATTGCAAATTAGAGTGTTGCAATTTGGAAAGTAGAGTATAATTGGTAGTGAATTAGAGAGTTGTAATTTGGAGAGTAGTGAAGTAGTGGCGAATTAGAAAGATAATTGCGAATTAGAAAGTTGCAATTTGAAGAGTATTGAATTAGAGTGGTGAATTAGAAAATTGCGATTCAGAGAATTGCGAATTGGAGAGGGGCGAATTAAAGAGTGGCTAATTAGAGATTTGCGATTTAGAGAGTTGTAAATTGGA
>QLNU02014802.1:23600648-23667178 GCA_006491805.2 Dysdera silvatica
AATTAAGTGTTTATCTTGAGTGTGACATATTCGTGTAAAACTTTTTGTTATAATTTTTTGGTATAGTTAGTGAATTTTCTCACTTTATCATCTTTTCTATTCTTGTTAAATCACTTTCAATAGATCTATCTACTTGTTTAAGTTGGCATTTGGGCCGCTTACAACAATTGAGATTGTTCTCAGTATTAATAAAGAGACCCTTCTAAATTACTAAAATATTGTTAAACTAATTATATTCTGGGTTTATACTGTTTTTAGCTAATTTTTGGTCAATGCTGGTTTATTCAGTATTGATCACAAATCTCAATTATTGTAGTCAGAAAAAGCAAACCAATAACAGGGATTTTGTGCAGTCCCTGATGAAGAACAAAATTCTTGGTATTGTTTAATCTTTTACTCCTCTTCACCTTTTACTACTACAATGTCAATTTTTATTCTAAGCTGTTTCTACTATTTTAATTTACTTGGTTTTATTACCTTGTGTGATATTACTTTACAACTTTAACTTTGTCCAAGTTAATATACATTTAAGTGTAGTGTATTTATGTATATTACATTAGAAAGTACTACATGTCATAATCATACTACAAATTTTGCTATATATATATATAGAAATTTTAAATAACTTAAAATAAATAATGAAACAATTATAGCTTTTTAGCTTTTTCCCCCTCAAGCTCATTCTATTTCCATTTCGGGTTAAAATCCTCTAATATGTGGTGTACCTTAAAAAAAATCTAGTTCTTCTCTTTGCTTCATCCCTGTTTTATTTAGATTTATTGTACGATGTGTTCAGAATTCTATTTAGCGTGTATGCCCAATTTTCTTTAATTGATTGATTTCTTAGAGATCGCACGTCTCCATGGCGAATGTATTAAATACGCGGCCGTAGAAACTAAATCAAGGGAAATGTTCCTTAACCCTTTCGGCCCCAATGGGCGTATACATCCCGAAGAGTAAACTTCATTCCCAATTGGGTAAATAAATCCCATTTTACACTAGTTTTTATTTTTTTCAGTGTTCTTAAGAAATTAAGGAATAAAAAATATAGAAGCTTAGAAACACTCTCAGATTGCAAATGGCAGACTTTTAGTATATCAACATTAAATTAAATTACTTTTAGTATATCAACATTAAATTAAATTACTTTTAGTAGTTAAATTTTAATCATGAAAAAGTTGGGTCGAAATGATTAAATAAACAACTGGCGTACACAGGGGGTGTTGATGGGATTTGTAACCCCCCATTGCAATGAAATTTTGTATATTTAACATAGGAATATATGAGTTGTAGCTCTGTAAACCCCACCACCGAGCCTATAACCCTATTAACTTTCTGCGTACACCAATGAAATAAACCTGTAACTAACCTAAATGCTAACATTTAGTATCTACAAAGTATTATGCACTAAATACATTAAACTGCACTCTAAAATATCCAATAATATATTAATGACTACTTTACATTGTAAATTGGTTAGTCAATTTTAAGCGTTAAAGATTGAAGACAATATTAATACTAATAAATTAATATTAATATTAATATTAATTAATATTAAAATTAATATTAATATTAATAAATTAATGTTAATATTAATAAATTAATATTAATATTAATAAATTAATATTAATATTAATAAATTACCAATATTAATAAATTACCAATATTAATAAATTACCAATATTAATAAATTACCAATATTAATAAATTACCAATATTAATATTAATAAATTACCAATATTAATATTAATAATTGCCAATATTAATATTAATAAATTGCCAATATTAATATTAATAAATTACCAATATTAATATTAATAAATTACCAATATTAATATTAATAAATTACCAATATTAATATAACAATATTAATATCGACACTATTAATATTAATAAATTAACCATATCAATATTAATAAATTTCCAGATTTTTCAGCATTATTATTATCTCCTTACAACACATAACAGACAAGATTTAAATACTTAGCGAATAAGTCTTAATAAGTTAAACCTACTCGGAAGCAGGACCGTTGAGTTCACCGCAAGATTTGTGTGTCAAATCTATAGAATCAACTCGTTCGATAGAATTGACACTTACGCGAATCCCAATAAGAAGTCGTGCCTTCAAATGGGTTTCGCCTACTGAGGTCAGTTCGCTAAATACAGGGTGGCCATATAATATATTAACCTATTCTAGACGCTCTGGAGCGATGATGAAAAGAGATATCGGTAAGGAATTTGGAGGTTAACTTAATTAGACCATGGGAAAGTGATTTTAAGTTAGTTCCAAATTTCTCCACCAAGGGGGGAAAAGTGGTGCTTAAGGCGTGCAAATCTCGTTCATTTGCATAAAACCATGTTCCTTATGCGAAATAAAACCTTTCTGTAAAATTTAGAATGTTCACACCGGCTAAAAACAGCAATTATGGTCTCAGAAGCGCCACTTCTCACCTTGTGGTGAAAATTGGAACTGAATTAAAATCGCTTTCACATGATCTAATCAAGTTACCCTGCAGATCCCTTGGTGATATCTTTTTTTCTTCGCGCTCTGGAGCATTTAAAATAGGGTGAGTTATTTTATGGTCACCCTGTACATAAATGTCATCTCGTGCTATGTGCTAAGTGGACAGTAAAAAACATAGTAAACTGAAAGAATGATAATAGTGGTAGTATAGTTTTTCACTTTCTTTTGCAACATATTTTTGTCTTGAGGTGGTGCAGCGTTAAGTCGTTCACCTGGAGTGCTCATATCTCGCGTTCGACTCCCAGCTGTGCCAAAGCGAAAAACGCTCATCGACTAACTACTCGGTGAATCCCCGGGTTGGTTCCCTAGGCCTTAAGAGGTTCGGATTCCTCGGAAAACTGTAGGTTACGGAGAAGTATGACACTTTCTGTCCTTCCGCCATAGAACTCACATAAACAAACAAATCGTATTTTATTATGGTTAATAATTTTGACGCTCACGTTTAAGCTCAATATAGAGCTCTTTCAGTATGGGAGAAAAAGAGACATCGTCCCCGTCCTAGAATCGAACTAGTGTCTCTCTGTTGAGCCAGGAATGTCTTAACGGCTGAGCCAACGTGGACAAGAAAAACGCTCTATTTCTCAGTATTTAATAGGTTGTTAAATATTATTAACCTTCCCAGAGCTAACACAATTGCTAAATAATGGTCAATACGCAAAACCACCCGGGCCACTTTTCGTGGGGAATTTTATTATGATTAATAATTTTGACACCCACCCACATATCATCAAACCCTGTTTTCATCATACAGGGGAGGTATTCGAGTACACTAAGACTACAAACCATATTTCTCTCCCGTTTCGATCCCCTTCGTTTCCCGTCGAAACTCGAAATGGATTAAAAAATTCTTTCCCTCAATAGATTCTAAAGACAAAAACACTTCAAAACTCCCTGTAGAACATCCTCTCTAAAATATTTCTGGAGATATTTGTATTATTGAATTTGTATGGCCTACTTGTCAAAATTATCGAAATGCTGCTAAGCGCAATGCTGCGATCGAAATGCTGCTTTTGGAGCAGTATAGCCCAGATGCTCTTGCGCCATAAAAAATCCAAACAAACAAACAATGCTGCTAAACAGATCAATAAAAATATGGAGACACTTTAATGATTTTAGTATCATCTGATTAAATGAGTTAAATGACCAAAAAATTATAAAAATGGTTTATAAGACATAATTATGTTTCCATCTACATTTATTCCGAGTCGATGGAACTCACCTTCATCCGTGTATCGTACAGTGCGCCATTTACAAACACTACATTTATGAGACTGAAAATTTTCATCGATTTCGTTGTCAAGGGAGTCTTGAAAAAAAAGTGAAATCAACGCCATTCTTTTTTAAATATACTGATTTAGAATGCTGCCACGAATTAAAATGGTACTACTTCAAACAAAAACAGAACAAAGGTGAATCCAATAATTGATATTTATACAGGGTGGTCCTAAACTATATGTCAAAAATGTAAAGGCAGGTAGAGGGGACCTAAATAAGCAGATTTCGTATAGGAATGTGTGTGCGGTAATGACACATTAAAGCGCTAGCTTGTAAAGCAGTATGAATCACAGGAAACTGAAAAGACAAGTAAAGACAAAAGAAAACAAAAATTTATTAATAGTTTACAAGAGGTGCTCGAAAGAGCGGCCACCAACAGCGATACAAGATTCACAGCGACGGCGCATGGATCGGCGTACATTAGAAAAGACGTCAGGCATGTCGATCACATGTCCAGCAGCAACAGACAAGCGGGCAACAAGATCTTCTTCAGAAGTGACGGGACTCTCGTACACCAGGCTTTTAATATGACCCCAAAACAAAAAATCCAAGCAGGTTAAATCAGGAGGACGCGGTGGCCAGGGACCTGGACCGCCCCGTCCTATAAAATGCTGGCCGTAGACAGCGTCCAGGTGATTCCTGACGTTTCGACTGAAGTGAGCTGGGGCTCCATCGTGCTGGAACCACATTCGTCTGCGAACAGCTGGAGGAACATCGACCAGAAATTCAGGTAAGAACTCCTGTATGAAGATGTTGTATGTGTGGCCAGTTAAACGACTAGGTAGAATGTACGGTCCTACTAAGTTATTGTGCACAATGCCTGCCCAAACATTAATGGAAAACCTTTCTTGGTAGGCGTGTGCTATTGTGCCATGTGGGTTACTATGAGCCCACAGGTGAGAATTATGGATGTTAAACATACCCGACCGCGTAAAGGTAGCCTCATCAGTAAATAAAACATCTGCAGGGAAGGTTTGATTGGCTGCAGTCTGCTGTAGGTACCAACGAGCAAAGTTGAGACGTGGAAGATAATCGTCAGGGGTCATTGCCTGCACTCTCTGTAAATGATACGGATGCATTCCGTCTTCATGTAACGTCCTCAAAACATTTTGATGGCTCACACCCAACGCACGTCCTACAGCTCTCGAGCTTGTCGAAGGATTATCCTCTACTGTGTTCAGTATTCTTTCTTCCACTGCAGGAGTTCTGCGATATCTTCCAAAGCCAGTTCCACGCCTGGAAGCATAAAATGATCCACTCATGCGTAACTCCCGATGCAGACGCTCGAATGTTCGACGATCCGGCTGATTCCTATCCGGGAATCGCTCCCTGTACATCCTTTGAGCAGCTAATCCATTTCCTTGTGCAGCCCCATACATGAAATGCATGTCGGCCAGCTCCGCATTGGTGAAACGATGCATGCTGCTCGAGATCCGTGCGGGAAATGATGAATCCAGCTAGCGAAGCGCTTTTATACGCCGCAGTCATCAGCGCTCTCTACCGGCTCAAGGCGACATTACCGCACACACAATCCTATACGAAATCTGCTTATTTAGGTCCCCTCTACCTGCCTTTACATTTTTGACATATAGTTTAGGACCACCCTGTATAAAACTGGTAAATATAACATGTTGATGTGAAGTGATATATTAAATCTCGTTCAAGATTATTTCCAGCCAATTTTCCCTTTAAACTATAGAAATAAATTTGCGGCCAAGACTTTTCAGGATATTGTTAGAAGTAGCAAATAATTGAGTTGTTATGCCTCCATCTATCTCAGCGAAATCCAAGATTTCATATCACAGTGAAATTGTTCAATCCAGACTTACAAATGGAAAGAATTAACGAATATTCGAAACCTAAGACAACTCTATTTCTGTCACGGACGTATATTTACTTCAAATTGTAGCAATTATTAACAATTATTCTATTTCTTTTATGGAAAACTTTTACATTTACGTTCAGGAATATGGAAGCATTTGTTTTAAAAATAAGAGAAACCTTTCGCTGCGTATATGAAAGGTTTTATGAAGGTTGATTTCGGAACTAAATTGCTAATACTTCATTTTCATTATACACTTGTACTTTCGGTAAATACTTTACTTATACTTTCAGTAAATACTTTACTTGTACTTTCAGTAAATACTTCATTTGTGCTTTCAGTAAATACTTTTAATTGGCAAAGTAGATTTCAAATCTCGTCATCAGCCAGAACTGAAACCACTTTCGTGAGCATTTTGCTCCTCTAATATTTTGTTGTTAATTAG
Source organism: Dysdera silvatica (assembly GCA_006491805.2). Taxonomy (NCBI): domain Eukaryota; kingdom Metazoa; phylum Arthropoda; class Arachnida; order Araneae; family Dysderidae; genus Dysdera; species Dysdera silvatica. The sequence continues at coordinate 23,606,715 of QLNU02014802.1, forward strand.
TAAAGAACTTAAAATGTAATGGAATATCGGACAATTTAATTATGATCTGAGGGACAGCGTAAGTCTATGAGCAAATACTGAATTACAAATAATAATCTCGGTACTATGACAGAGAGAACTTCAATTAATTAATTATTTCTAAAAAATATTAATTATCGCCACATTATTTACACGACAGAAGCTTCGCAATTTTCTTTCTGCTAAAGTAATCATTTAACTTAATTCAATAAAGATAGTTTGGTATCCAAAAAAGTATTGAATAAATAAAACGGAAGACAATGCAGTTAGCATTGAGCCAAACTTTTAACAAAAAAATAGTCAGAATGGCAACTCCGATTTCTTTCAACCGTTTATTATCGAATTTCATGCAATCAATTGGCTCTTTACGAAAGCGCTAATTTTGTCAAGCCAACGCTTAATATATTAAAGGGTTGTTGTTTTTTTTAATTAAACAATATTTTCTCACTTTCCTTTTCAATAATAATTGCTGCTTATTTGATGATATGAAACATATCCTATAGATTTGTTTTAGAAAATAACACCGTCATTCGAAGAATGGACTCTCTTTCCTGTTATCTTAGTTATGTTAAACCTTGACCTTTGAGAAATCTGTATATTGCAATGGTAATTTACCATTACTTGTGAAGTAAGTATCCAACTAAGCTCTTTGAATGCATTTGTATAGGATGCAAATAAGAACTGAGGTACTTTGCCCTCCTGAGAAGTCATACGTTGGCAATGGTCATGAAATTGACGTCATGTAACGGTATAAAGCTTGTGCTTGCGACTACTACACTGCTGCTTCGACGTGTAAGTCGTTTCGCTTTTCACTTGCTTTTGTTTTGCTTCGCTTCGCTGCAACTGGCTGGTGCCAGTCGTGGGCCAGGAGAGCTCTGGTTCCGTGGAATGTATCGAACTCTGTAAGCACTTATTTGTCAGTCGCAAGTTGATCGTTCCTGGTCCTAATGTATGCCTAGAAGGATATGATCTGGTTTCTTCCGAAGTGTATACAAATGACCTCGTGGTTATTCGTGGCATGCCGATTGTAAAGATTCTTCAGAACTTCGTTCTGTTGGGGAAGCAAGTCGTCTGTAGCCTAATCGACGTTTCTTTATGCGCCTCTCCTAGTGAAGGACTGGTGGCTGCTTGCGTCCTAAGGAAGTAAATGCGTGCGTACCTGCTGGACTATGCTACGAGTGAGTCGATACTGAAGTCAGGACTGACGAAGCTACGTTTTAAACGATAAGTACTTTATTTATTAACTTTATTAAGTGGGATTTCGGGTGAACCGTTAGGGCTTTCATGATTCTTAGTTATTTGTGTAATATGTTTTGAATTGGAATTTGAATGTTAATTTAGAATATAGAAATTGTACTGAATTAGTGTATATAATTTTCGATTAATCTTAAATTAAGTAGCCTTGTATAAATTTAGCGTATAGGGTTTGTAGATACGTAAAAATAATTTTTGACGGAGGAAGATACATAGTATACTTTTAGGTATCTGTTGCGAGGAATCTTGCCTAAGTTTGTGGTCGGATTAACCGTTACTGCTGAGTCCTTAGCTCCTGTTCGATTGACAATGGGCTAAGAGGCCCAGGTTATGAGATTTGTTTAACTGTTAATTAATTAATTATAATGTTTTTTTTAGATATTATTACTTTTCGAAAGTTTTAAGAGAATTGATTCCTTATTCCAGCCTCTTTCACCCTGGAGGGACTCCACGTCTCGATTACCCTGTATGGCTTGGAAGATATTCTTGTTGGAAATCACGTAACCTTTGTCAAGAATTTCCTGGTTGTAGTTAGGGAATTGGCCTCAATAAAAGTTAATGAATCTGTAAACTGATTGATCGATAGATGATTTGTGGCTTGATCGGCGACTCGGTGATTGTTGTTTTCCGTATATCGGAAAGGACCTGTAAATGATAACATATATGTGATGTCTTATGACTGATAGAATGCTACAGTCGAATTGAAAAAGACATTATGATACATTGGAAGCTCTTTAATCTGGAACGTTCTTGATTGCCGAATTAGCAATTTTGCCGGATTATCGAACGTTAATATGGTTTTAACGGGAATACCAAAGAAAAATTAATACATTACACTGATATTTAAAACAAGTTGTAATAAGCTGACCTGTGGCAAGAAAAAATACACATCAGCGTTACTGTTTAAAAAGTCTGTGATATCACGTTGTCTCCGTAATTCGGATCTTTTCTTAAAAACATCGTTACGCATTATACACAAATTTATGAGTTCCGAAGAGTTATGGCTTTTGTTGGATTTGAAAAATTTTATAAATGTATTTAATGATTCAGAAGCCTGTTTCCACGAGACTTTAGCTTCATCTTCCACGTCTCCTCCTTCATCCGACTTGGCGGACAAGGTCAACGAACGCCTGAATCCACCCGAAAAAACCGAACGCGAGCAGCTCGATCGATGCCGGATTAAAGAGCTTCCACTGTATTATCTTCAGCGATTAAATTAAATTTTGCAACCCGTTAGCTTTGTTTGCCGATGACACAAGCGTCATATTTTATGATCAAGGTGCACTGATGACATTTGAAGAGTCAAGGAAGGAAATAAAGAAATTTTAGTACTGGTTTAAATTTAACCAGATGAAAGTAAATGAAATGAAAATAAAATTACTGGCATTCAGAAATAAAAACAAAAAAATATCGCCCTTCCTGGAGTTCGAAAAATTAAAATTAATAATGAGGTGTTTGAAATTGTGGATAAAATTTGAATCTTGTATATAACAAAGACAAGCAGACTAGACAGCAACGAACATGTAAATAAGTAGGCGAAAAAATCAGTAAATGAATTGGAATGAATTAAAAAAGTGTATAATTTATACCAAAACAAAAAATTAATATTACTCATTTTTTTATTGTCTTCTGGGAAATTATGGTAATGTTCATGGAAATTTGGGAAAGGAAAATCCAAGAATGTTACAAAAGATGTAAAAATATATATTTTTGAGATAATACGCAAATTTTAATATAATAAGAATTTTTTACGATAATAGAGTAACGACATTGAGTGGGAATTTTTTGGAAAAAAATTGAAATTTTACCTGTGAATACTATTAATGAATGTTATAAATTGAACAAAATGTGCGGAAGAATGGTTAAACAGAAATATGTGGAAGTAATAAAAATTATAGAAAGTATCGGGGAATCAAGATTGAAATAAGAAGGAAATTATATTTTTACCAACGGAAGGGAAACGTCATTTGCAGAGGATCTAACTTTTGAAACCTATTTCCGGAGGCAGTACGGAAAATAAGGAACTTTATGATATTTAAGAAAATATAATATAATAAATATAATAGAGAACTGAGAGACTGAGGTTTTAATGAAGGGTCCTGCGCTGGTTATTCGAAATGTGTGGTATATTTATTATACTTGGGACCCCTTATTTGATATTACATTCGAATACATTTCATTTCTGGACTAGTATTATTATTTAAAATATAATGATAAAGAAATGAATTATATGTACATAAAATAGCTATAATATTGTCACTATTTATTGCAGGAATTATATATTGAATGTCTAATGAAAAAAAAAAAATAAAAGTTACCCATCGAAAAATTAAACATAAATACATGGGTTGTTTTTTTAATAGTGGCAACAATGCTGTAGCGACGCCGTAAAATGGAGCCAGATGACGTCGTTTATACCACAAGTATGTTAAATATCTACCCTCCTTCAGAGCAAATGAACTCGCCGTTCCTCCTCCATGCGCATGCACAGTGATAACAGGAATAGAGCACTTGTGAACGAGCGGTCGCGGCATACAGTCGCAATGTTTTCGAAGGAAGAGCAGAGGAGCTGGTTAAAAATCGAATGTGCTGGAGGTCACAATGCACGTCAGTGTTAGCAAGGACTGCAAGAGGCTTGCGGCGCATCTACATTACCTTACCAAACAGTAGCAAGGTGGGTAAAAAGAAAATGACGACACTTTATGCATAACCCACCCACCCATCGTTTTGCACAACACTGTAAGGAAGCATGCAGCAAGAGCTGTATCTGATTTGTTCAATCGCTGAAGCTGGGAAGTGCTCTACCAGCCTTCATGCTCTCCGAATTTAAGCCCCTGAGACTTCGACCTAATCCCTCGGATGAAGAAAACACTGCGTAGGATTCGTTTTCGAACGGTTGAAGACCTTCTTCAGGCAATAGATCGCTCTCTTCGCACCATGCAGGGATTAGGCAGTGCCAGTGGTATCCAAAGGCTTCCGCGTCGCTGGGATTGTACGCAACGCTGGTGAATACATCGAAGGCCCGTAAAACTTAGAACCTTGTATGTATGCTATGTATCTAGAAAATAAATAGTGGCCACTACTCAAAAAACAACTCATGTATTTAGTGATCTGTTATGGCTTTTCATACTTGAACTGAAATATGAAATATTTGTCATTTTGAATCCAGTTGCAGCTGAAAGAATTTATTAGTTTGATAATAAAAATAATCAAGTTTGTTGTTCACGGAATTACGAGGAAGGAACTGGAAAATCTTTAACAATAGAGTTTCAGTTCAACGTTTCTATTCTTGAAAACTCTTCTTAATAGTTTTTATAAATTTATAATTTTTCGAATAATTCGAAGGGAGAGAATCGTAAATACAAAATAACCTACGAATAAAATAATTTATTTGCAAGTTATCGTTTCGGCCTTTAAAAAAGCAATATAACCTTAATTAACGCATAGAAATTCAGTGTTTATTTTAAGATTTAAACGAATCTTTAATCCAAACTATACCTTTCGTTCATAAACAGTCATCTGATTTATTGTAATAGCGTCTGAGGTAATTTGAGCTTGGTTAATTAAAACATATTAAAGAACTTGCAACACAAGGCAATCAAATTATTAAATCGGACGAATAGATCGGAAACAGAAAATATTTTACTAAACTATACTATATATAACATTCTGCCTATCGAACAAATTTATAAATATGACATCTTGGTCAAAATGTATGAGAGGATAAAGGATAAAAAACACATTGATATTCTGAGAATAAGCTTCAATGAAAGAAATAAGGAAAGATATCGAAACTACATTGAATTGGCAATTCCAAAAGTAGGAACTGAAATTGGGAGGGGCGGTATAGGTTATATGGGACCTGACTTTTGGAATGAGTTGCTAGATGCATTAAAGACCTTGAAGAAAATAGGAAATTTTAAAAGGACCTAAATAAATATTTAATAATGCATATGTAAAATAATAGAGAAAATTTATAATTATAGCATAATGCGGAGATGTAGGAGATGTGGTGTTTTTGCTCCAAGTGCCGTAGCAGAGCTGCATAACCTCTGCTTGTTTGGGAAGCATTAAAAGAAAAGGACAGAAAATGTCTAAATGGCTATGTGAGAATAGCCCTTAGTTTCGGGTTATACTAAAAGAGGGAAATAGAGACGCCAGAGCTCAAAAGGACTGAAAAATATCAACAAGATCAGGAAGGTGGATCAGGTTTTCATCACGTAGAATAGAGTATATGAATAGTAAAAATACAATTACAAATACGTAAATACGTGAATAATTAATAAACAAGGCGTCGTCATGAAGGCAGATGGAATACAAGAATAATATACAGATTAAATGCTATTAATTGCTCGAAATATATACAAATACACTAGCGGAGATACACAATACAAACGAAACAGACACTAGTCAAAAGCACACAGAAATGTGTGTAAATAATTATACTATTTACAAAAGCACAATGCAATAAAAGTGATTACAATGAAATATACAAAAATATACAGAGATATAAAACAGCACAATAAATAATTATCTAAACTTAACTAGAAAGAAAATTAGACATAACAAAAATCAGTAATCGAGCAGTCAAGCTAAGTCTTCTTATCACCGACAAGGTGATCAGAGCACCAGTAATAGCACCAGAAGAATGTTTTCTGAGGCAAGACCAGGAATCAGTAAAAATAATGCAAAGAAAATAAAGATTATATTAATGGAATGGACAATAGAGTGAGAAAATATCAAAGCGGATGTTTGAATTATTTTATATAGTAGTACTGTTTGCAGATGGTTAATAATATTTAAATAAGTTCAAGGTCCCAAGTCTGTTATATATAATGATATTTTCTTTGAACCTTTTGCAGTGCGGTCACGCTTTTTTTTCCTTTGTTTTTTTTTTCTTCTTCTTCTGTGCTGTGATATACAAAGCGGCATATGCCATAATGCAATGTAAATAATATAGTGTAAACAATATAGTGCAAAACAATATAATGTAAATAATATAGTGCAAAGCAATATAATGTAAATAATACAGTACAATATTTATATAACTGTATCATAGAAGAATAAACAAATGTGTATTATTATTAATCTTAATCGAATATCAAATATAATTACGTTTGCATAAACTGAAAATTGTAAAATCCAGTATTATTATTTCACAAAGTTTATGCGTCGAGGTGGAAGAGGAATAAATGCCTCACAGTACGCCAGCAGTAGTGGAAACCCAAGTATGAGTTATCTTATCCGCCTAAATCTAGAGATACTGAGATTGGAGTTGCTAGTGGTTGTATACAATTGCTGCTGAAGACGGAACGGTCATGCATCCTGTTAAAGCCATTTGCGTACCGCAAACTCTGGAATGGGGTCTAACGGATATCAATCTGATTTACGTCTGAGGATAAGGATCTAAGTGGAAAAGGGTTTGTGAGAGGCTTGGATTAATGTGCCGGATTAGGAGAAAACTCGGAATCGGAGAAATGTGTTCATCATGAATTTCTGGAAAGTCCCGTTTATGCGACTTCTGATATATTTATAAAGGGACTAAAAGAGAGCCTTATGTTGTAAATAAATATCCTGTCAGCTAATAGTGCACCCAACTCTTAAATATCCTTGGTAATGGGTGGCAAAGCTATCGTGTGTTAACCAGAAATCTTTTAATCAGAAATATTTTAACCAGAATAAAATATTAGTAATATTAACAAACATTAAAATTTCGAAAAACCAGTCCTTATTATTGCATATACGGTGGAACCTTGTAATTTGATTAAAATGGCCGCTTTTTATAAGAGTGAACTGGTAGGAACTGGATAATGTTTATACTAAAGTCGGTCGTGTATAGTGAGCATCTTTCTATGGTGACCATTGCAATCCAGTCCCAAAGGTGGCCACTTTAGGCAGGTTCTACTGTATATATACATTACGCAGCATTAATTCCCAAGATTTTAAGAAGTTTGAGTTCCTCTGAAAACTAAATCATGACCCTTGCTCTTCTTGCGCCATAAAACTCAAACAAATCCAATCCAATATTTCCATACTGCTCAATATTTTCATCATTCAGAAGTTGAAAATATTCCCATACTGCTCAATATTTTCATCATTCAGAAGTTGAAAGCAATATCTATCGCTGAAAATGTCCACTACGTTTAAAAGAGCTCCAAGCAGTATCTGAATATATTATTCATTGTGGTTCATTTATGAACCTTACTTCTAATTAACTTACATAAACTTATTAATTAGTTGTATTTATTTCATAATTATTATTATTGTATTATTGTTTAACAGCTCTATAATAATACAAAAACTGCATTGCAGCATAACATGATCGTGATATTAAATATATATTCATAAAATGACCATTAATATTTTTAGTGGAAGTAGCAAAAGAAATAAAAGAGTTCAGAAATAAAAAAAAAGAAAATAGAGACATTATTAAACTTTAATCGATGTGCACGAATTTTACAACTTAATAAAAAACATGCCAGCGTCAGGATCTTTCAAAGTGCTTGAATTAATAAATTAACATTAATTTTAAATTATTATCCGTTGTAGAAACTATGCATGCATTATGGGATGACGGAATATAAATTTGTTTATTCTGAAAATTTGTGTAGAAGCGCGCCTTGTATGCTGCGAATTTTGCAAAAAAAATTATGATTAACCACTAATTAAACAGATGCAGCGATCTCGAAATGGAAAGCTGTTCCTTATTTTCTCCGTTTTATTTCTTTTAGTGTTTATAATATTAGCATATTTCACTGCTTTTCAGCGACATACACATCTGGTTCCTCTTGTTAGGTTTTCAAAATTAACTTCATTGTATATATTCTTTTATAAATTACACAATTTATTTATTGCATTTTATGACATTTTTTTCAACACAAATTTTACAATCAATGATTTTGGAAAAAGTCGCTTAATAAAAATGCATATTAGTTTGGTGCATATTTTATAGGAAAGCACTAGCTGAAAAAAATAAATCTTATTTCTTAAAAAATCTGTTTTTTTCTATTTTCTGATTTTTCTATTTTCTGCTTTTTTCTGTCTGAATTTTAAGCATTTTTTAATTAAACAATTTTCAACTCACTTTCTTTTTGGTATTTTTTTATTAATAGCAAGTTTTTGTGATGCAAATATTGACAATGAAAAATATTGAACTACTATAAAAAAAATTATTCAGTTAATTTATGTACAGTTTAAATTATGTAATATATAACTCCTAGCAATTGTATAACTGCGTGTGAAATTCTTCTTGTACGTAACTTCTAAAACGTGTATCACTTTGGTATAACGTCCAAAAATTTTTACGTTCTAAGGCAGCCATACGTTTAGTCAGATTTGAATGTTCTTTCCCCACTACTGCACCTAAGAAGTAAACTTATATTGGACATAATTAATATACATAATTGATAATTAATATACATAATTGATAATTAATATACATAATTGATAATTAATATACATAATTGATAATTAATATACAATAATTGATTATACATCACACACAAAACAAAGAAAATATTTTTCGCCTAAAATGCATTTGATTTGATTGGTGTGGAGGCTATGGAAACCCGGATTTTTGTCCCGAGAGAACAAAGTTCTTGACATTTTTCTACCAAACCATATTCCAGGATTTGTTTCCTAAAATAACAGAAGTTCGGAACCCGCAGAAAACCCGGTTTGGGTAGGTTCGGAACTCGCAGAAAACTCAATTTCCGGATTTTTGGAACCCTCAGGAAACAAAGTTTCGGGAGATTTGGAACCCGCGGAGACCCGGGTTTCCGGAGGTTCGGAACCCGCAGATCGTAACGTAACATAACCTAAACTGTTCTTACACCATAAAAGTGAAAGAAGCAGCATTCCCTTTTTTGGTAATTTGGGTCTCCGGACTTTTTCATTTTTTGTGTACTTCACTTTGCTACGTTTCTTCTTTTCAAGGCAGTCCATCTTCGCTGAGACAGACACCAAGGGTAACAGAATATCTGTTCGTAATGATTCGTCTTATCCGGAGAGGATAATATGATATACAATCCGACAGGACTTCAGAAAACGGTTCGTATTAAAAGTAATTCGTCTTAAGCGTGTACATAAGCGGGGCTAAGGAAGGGAAAATTTCTTTACCTCAGTAGTTTCTGGACCAATTGAAGCATAATATGTCGCTACTGCTCGTGCAAAGTATCATAGATCGAGGCAGAATCTTATTCTACTGATTGGTTTAGCTTGTTGTTGTGTTTTGAATAGCGAAGAACAATAGAAAGCCATCTGTAAATTGAGGTCAAAGTGTTTAACATGGTGAACGTAAATACACTGTAAGTGACATTTTCTTCTGTTTCACCTTCAGCCTTTCATACATTTCCATGCATGTATGAATCATGAATTCCGAATATTCTCTTCATTTGTGTTCCTACAAGGACAGTGAGTTTACTTTTAATTGGGTAAAATATTCATCATAGATTTAACAAATTGTTTATAAAATGCGTTTTAGATTATACTTTTATTCAACGTGGTAGTAGTATTATAATTTTCCTTCTTTATCGTGAAATCACTCCTCTGTATTCGAGCAAATTAACTTTGGAGGGATTTTTGCACTACTTAACCAGATAAATAAAAAACATCATACCTTTAAAAATCCCCTGTATATTTCTTCCTAAAAGCAAGATTTTCTTTATAAAATTCTTTGCTGGTAATGGAATTATTACTATTAAATTTATTACCATTTTGACTAGGTAATGGGAACATGTAAAGGAATTTTATCATCCTCCTTTTGGTAATGAAAATTTAATAACTGGTTTTGGCTGGCCGTGAATAAATTACGAAGAGAGATTCTAATATATTCTACAGTTGTGTATCTATTTTAATTATAAACTGAAACATTTGTTTACAAATTTTATTAAATTATATTCTAAAGTTACGTACTAATTTCTTTTTCCATGCTACCAAATTTAATAAACATACTTTTGAAATATTTATTTCTACGCCTGAATCTTCATAAATTTTACAATTTTAACCTTTTGTTCCTGCTTCTTTGCACTTAATAAATTCGTGTAAACATTGCGTTGAATGTTAGCAGCTTGCGCTATGGTCGAATAGAATCATGAGAACGCTTCAACTCGCAGAACCATCTGCCGTCTACTCATCTTTGCTTACTTTGGAAAAGAGGTTGCGTGATTTTTATATTGTTGTAAAATAAAGTGTATTCAAAAGTTTAGTTTTTGGAAGTTCTATTAGATCCTAGAGCATTAAGCAACTAGTGTTTCCGGTGAATACAAAATCACCTATTTAAAAGCTTTCTGGTCACATTTGTAAGTGAATGCTATCCCCATTAGGACATAAAAGATAGTCTATTTATCTGAAACTGTCATCTCTATTTGTAAGTTTCAACGAAAAAAGTAATCAACGTTACAACGAAGTATTTTAGTTTTGCAACATCGTACACAGCATCATTTTCATTCGAAGAAAACCATCTATAGCAGTCGTCTTCCCTACACTCGAATTTTTCCAAAAAAAAATCTATTCACCATTCTCTTCCCTGTCTCGCAAAAGCTAAAATATTGCAGCGACGTTTTGCAGCTAAGATTTTCCAAGGGATGGTTGATTAATCTTCATTTGCCTTGCACGCTGTAGTTAAAAAGCTGATGTCGAGCATTTGTTTGCAAGTCAGCTTGAGAATTAATAGACATCTCACACACGCAAACGAAATCACTCAGAAAAATAATCAAAATTGCTTTTTTGATTTCTTCGACAAAAAAGCTAAATCCTGACGCAAATTTTGTACTTAGCCAAAATTTACATATTTTAGTGACTTTGTGGACTCCCACAATAGAAACACTATGTTCACTTCGCAGGCTTTCTTAACTGTTGCCACTTAGAAACGCAAGAAAAGCAAACTTAATAAGTTCAATTTCTAAAATTGGCAAAATGCCAAATTGTTTCCTTCAATACGATGTTTTCTAAATGAGCATAATTTCTTTATACATACTTGGTACATAATACTTTCCGTATCTAGCAGTATATATTTTGTATAATTATAATTTCACTTTTTATATTTGGCAACAGTACGTGTATAATTGTTTTCCGAATTCTAAAATCAAATCAGTCTTCAATTTACCATTGGCGTGTGTATACGTACCATGAAGGATCCACCAAAAAATAGCGTACTAAATTTCTTTAACTATGTATTCGAATTAATTTACCTTTTAGCGAATCATTGAATTATCCTAAATAAATAAAAATAAATAAATAAAACATCTAAATTATTAAATAAATGTCAGTTTAACTCGGTGGAATTACCACATTTCTTTAATACCCATATCTTCGACTTCTCTAAATTGCACCTTATGTCCGTGAATGCTTTTATATACGTTAAAGCTGTTTCCATTATTGTTGCTGTATCTTTCTTTCTTTCTTTCTTTTTGGTTTTACGGCTCAAAGACTACAGTGGTCATGCTGCGCCGGGACCTACTGTTTTCCGAGGAATCCGAACCTCTTAAGGCCTAGGGAACCAAACCCCGGACTACAGTGAGCAGTGCGATCTTTATGAGATCTCTGAGTAAGCGTTTTTTTTATATTGTTGCTGTATCAAAACGGAAGTGTAATCCGTCCGGCTATCCTTATATTCAACTTATTCTATATAATGAACGTGTAACAAACCTTTAATTCATTTAATCTAGAAGTAACCTTCTTCCAGTTTCTGCTAGAAAAAGCATTAATTTTATTATGTAAATCTAAAACAATTTCATGCGAATGGCTCTTCACTCGAACTTCAAGGCATCTATCAGAATTTCAGACTGTTAATGAAATGAAGCTGCACACGAAAACGCGTAAACCCATTTTTTACTCTTTTCATAAAGTCTCGCACTGTTTGTAATGCCTTGTGATTAATTGGACTTTTAGAATCAACAAGAAATTACAAGAAACTCCTCAGTAACTTGTTTGTATCTAAAAGAAAAAATTGGCAACCGTAAAATTACAAAACCTTGGTTTTACGGAGATGTACTGGAATTCCGTCCTTAGGAAACTAATGGAAATTTTAAAATGTTCTTCGTTTTACTCCACACAAAAAAATCGTTTTGAGAAGCAATTAGTTGCAGATGGAGTAAGTAAGTAAAAGCCCATCTTTGAGACAACTAGAAACGAATATAATCAAACCCGAATTTTTCCGAATTTCAACTATAAATAGTTTTCTGCTCGTTGTTCGGAGCATTTCTAATTTATTTAATTCCGAAACGGTTGCACTGCAATTTCCAAAATGACAAATTAAAATTCCAACTCGAAACATTTCTCATTTAGTACCTCGTACCGGGAAACGAATTTAAAAATATATCAAAAAAAGCTTTTCGTTCTAAGCTCTCTTCAGAACTTCCTTTCCACTTCTGCAGGTTTCATTTTTTTTTTTTAGAGAAAATTGAACCGATTTCTAATAAAAGTAAATCTCGGAAAAACAATAATAATTAGTTATCCGAAAAACAGCAATTGCCACATAAAAAATCTTCGCTGGCGTTTAAATAGATTTGATGATATGAGAAACTCTTTACGTTTTCCATGAAAATTATACATCTATAAAAAATCACGCTTAAATAACGAATATCGTGATTCATGATAAAATGATTTATGGAAGTGGAAACTGCGGAGAATTCGAACAATGAATCGATTTCCATTTACCTGGAAGGTTAATTTAAACTTATGGTACCTATGGAAATAACCATTACGGCGATTTAAAAAAGAATCATAAATGTATTCTCGAAAACTTTTTAAAAACACAGATGTATAATTAATAAATTAATCAAATGTGAAATTAGCTTCAGCCGCTTTATTTTCTGATTTTTGAATGAAACACCAGCAGATTTGGTTAATTAAATGCTATTATTGGTGGTTTTATATGTCTTTGTTATCTCATGATCGATTCAAGATTGCGCTTAATCGATTTTCAAATACCACGGATAATCGATTTAAAACTGTGCTTAATCGATTGTCCGTGGTGTTTGAAATAAATCTCTTTCAGTTTGCTTTGGAGGCGTGAGTGAAACGTTAATTTAGAGGTGGGGAACCCACGGCCTCTTAAATGAATCCAAATTTTGCAAACCAAATCCTTTTATTTTTATTAATATGATTTTGTTCATCTTATTTTTTATTTATTTACTTTATTTTAATTATTATCTTAAATGAACGTATTTAAAATGCGAAAGATAAAAGAAGTATCGCCTTTATGGGTACCTAATATATATAAAAGAAATATTTACCTATCTTTTATATGTCCAATATCTATTATTTGAATTGGCTTGTCTCTTAAGACCCGAGTATATTAGAAAGCGAATATGAATAGTTTTATCGAAAATATTGAACGAATATCTACTAAATAACAATAAGTACAGTTGGCCATTTCGGTTAAACGGAGTTCGATTAATCGGGGTTCTGCTATATATCTAAGCATTGGCGTAATAAAGTGGGCTCAAGCTCTTCATTAGGTAGCAAAGTTCATTGTTCTGTTTAACGTCAAATCACATGGTCTGTTAAAAAGCACTTGAGCTCCATAATTTTTTAATTGTTACGCCTCTGTGCCTAATTGAAATGTCTGGAATGCGGCCTTCGATTATAACTATCTGTTGTCTGCCTGTCTGTCTGTTTATTATGTACATTATATTAATTATATATATATTGCATTAATTATGTACAGTGATGGCATTTTTATTACATTATGTACAGTGGAGTCCATTTTCAAATTGCCCCCTCTAGGGTGTGGGCTCCTCGTTGGGAAATACTGCTTTATAGCCTCCAGAGAAACCCGGGAAACTGAGATGCATGCCTTCTTCTGCTAAACATTGCCGTCAGGATCATCAAGTGCTCTGCTAAGTGTAAACCTGTCACCTTTTGCTGGATACCTGGTCACTGAGACTTTCTTGGCGACGAAATCGCTGACACCTTGGTGAGATGTGCCATGGAGGATGAAACCTCGTTTGCAATAGCAAACTATCTATATATCGCCCTAGCCTGGTCCAACCTCTGGTTCCCGAACGAACTCTTCCTCGGGGGGAGAAAGTGGTGTTGCTAAAGAATGGCGTAGCAGGGAACTATCGCCTTCCAGATCAGCACGACTCCTTTCTTCTACCATAGACAGAGATCTCCAGAGAAGTCCACGCTAGACTACATCGGTTTTGACTCGGGTATACCTTTACCAATAGCTTCCTGCACCAGATTCACCAGCAACATATGGCAGTCTGTCTCCAGTGCACCACGAGTGAAGATGAGACACTGGATCACATCCTCTTCACATGTCCTGAATATTGGATTACTCCGCAGAGGGCTCTTTTCCTCCGGCCGTAGCCTTGCTCTGACTCAGCGTATACCACATCTCTCGAACCTGCTTAATCCGACTGTCAGCCAAAGGGAATGGCAAATTCTGATTGCTGTTTTATTTGCCTTCATCGGCGGCCTTGACCGGCGCTTCTGCTCCTTTGTTTTCTGCCACTGCAAGCGCCTCGTACATAGTAATAATAATAATAAATTTTTATTCAACCCGATATACAATATTTCGTGATACATAGCTTGAGCAGTATAAAAATTATAGAAATGTAAGAGAAGATCTATATTAAATTATTTTAAGTTTTGAGGTTAGAAATGGAAGAGAATATAAAGCCGAAGCTTGTTACGAGATTCTCCTCCAGAATGCGGTGATGTTGACAAGAGAGAGGGTAGATTTTCATATTTCTGAATTATGCTTATTTTAAAGAGTTCAGTTGTTGTATATCTTTGGCAGAAGGACGTGAAAAAACATTGTAGTAACTTAAGAAAAGTAGGCCCTATCTTCCCATATTCAACTGCTTAATAACAGCAACATCGACTTTCAATGTTAAAATAGAGATTAACATGTCTAGATTTTGAATGAGAAGACAGATGGTACTACTTCTTTGTATATACATATATTTGTAGATACAGATTTGTAGATATAGATATTTGTAGATCTATAATTTGTTTTAAACGGACCATGAAAGGCGTTATCAAATGCAGGCCCCAAGTTGTCCAATGGCTAATTTTACCCCTTCTGTCCCGCTGAATTTGGGTTGACTCTCAAATGAGCCTGGTTGGATATAAATGCATCATGGGGATAATATCAATCGCCAATTATGATGCGTCTAACAAGCACCCGTCTTCATCTAGTTGTCTAAACTATCAGACACCAAAATGTTTGGATAACCAAAAATTGTGGGTGTTGGAAGAAAAGGTTACCAAATGCGAGCTGTGTGATAATTGGTTAGCCCCTACTTGCCCTTATGATATAAATTATTGGTTTTCAAAATATATTAATTATTTTCAACATCACTTTTTTACGTTAAAATTTCGAAAAGCTACTGATCCTCATGATCGTGTAGTTCTAGGAGGGATCTTAGGAGAAAATAACCAATACTTCTTTGAGGCCAGAAAAAACTAACCAATACTTCTTTGGGGGGGCCTGAGAAAAACTAACCAATACTTCTTTGAGGGCTGAAAAAACTAACCAATACTTCTAGGGGGCTGAGAAAAATTATTACCTCCTTCTCAAAGCTGTCGAGAATTTTAGTGAATGTACAAGATACCAAAACGCTACAAAAATAATTGATACTGCTTGACAATTAGTAAGGGGACGTTTCAAGTATTACGTAAGCAATATTTTGGCCATTTTATACCCCCCTCCCCTGGTAAGCAAAAATTAACATTGGTTAACATAGGAAAATAAGCATAATACGAACTCTGTCCCCACAAAATTGCTTGCATAATACTTGAACTCTCCCTAATGAGCTAAAAAGTACTTTATTTTAAAATGTGACTGTAAAACTTTCGAAAGTAAATGCATAGCAGGTTCGGGAAAATCAAATTGTTAAATGGCTAGGGGGATTCGAGTCCCCCCTCTGCCCCCACATACCCATACCGATCGGTCCTGTTTTCCGACAGTTAGGAGAACCCCTATCTATGAATTCTCCTTTTTTATCCAAAAGGGGCAAATTTGGATATATTCCGCTGTATGGCAAAAAACTGATAGCGGCCTCTCTTTCGTCTTACCCTCAAAGTGTAATCAGGAAGAACAATTTTTACCCAATCGATAGCTGTTGCCACCGTCAGAACACTTAACTTTCCTCGCGAACCAACGTTGAACGTCGCTGGGGACCACCATTAAGCAGACGAAAATGGAAATATAAGTGCCGCTAACTTAGATCCATCCGACGGCAGGTAATTTCTCTTCAGCTGTCACTTTAACAAGTAAGAAATGATATCATTTTGACAGCATGTGGTTAAGGTACATTAGCATGGAATACACAAAGTCAATTACAGTTTTGTTTACAAGTCTGGTAAATCTTTTTTCGTGATCGAAACCATTCTTGCCGCCACGTAATCAATGCGTTAATGGATTATGAGCAAAAAGTCGGCTGTCATGCTTAACACGTTAAAGCATATGACCCCTTCCATCAATTTCCTTTGAAAACTTTGTCACATTGGGTCGTTACTTGGCTGACATTTCGTTGGCTCTGATCAACTTTGTATCTGACAGTTTCGCAATCCCGTTTTTCACTTGTAGGGGTTGACTGTCCCTTGACAAGGCGATTATAAAACACTAATATTAAGTTTGACAGAAGCATATTTAAAATTTATTATAAATCTGTTCAATGGGATTTTAACTTAAGACACACTTGATTCCTGAATTATTTATTCAAATTTAGAAATGAATTTTTTTCTATCAAAATTCTAAATTTTAAGCAGAATTTCTTACTTTCACGTTTATACGCCCCAGCGATATGGTCACCGCTTTCGAACTTGCTGGGTTTATATCCCATCTCAAAGTAGGTCTGGTTGTATGGGTACGTATCGTAGGGGAAGGTCAGTCGGTCGTCTGATGCCCTCTATAGTGAAAAGACATGCAGCAACGGAATTGTTACAATAAATTTAGTTTCCTTTTCTTTTGTATGTTACACATATCATTTATAATGGCCCCATATATCATATATACGCCGGTGTCACCTTTTAAATGCGTACACTTGTACGAAATAAGTAGACTCACAAGTCTCGTTAATATGTCCACATACGAATTCTTATGGAGATATGCTGTTTCGGCTTGACTAGCATGCTCATGTGAGGTATATAAAATGAATGCAAGCGGAAAATTTGGCATGAGTATTTTATAAGCCACCAAGGATCCTTTAATGCATTCCATTAATTAATATTCCATTATTAACTATTACGTTGTTGAAGTTTAACTTTCTGATAATTATTTTATGTAATTATCAGTAATATTAATTATTTTTGGCCCAGATTATACAGAGAAGCAATAGAGGTTTCTTTAAGTATCCTAATAATTTTAATAGATATGATGCTAAAATCATTCCTGTTGTTTGGTTAACCATTCTAACAAAATTGTAACGCGTGAACCTCTATTTTTTATTTTTCTATTTCATTTTCTTTTATTTTGGCTTTTAAATTCGTCTCTACAATTTCTATAATAATTCCTTTGAATATAGGTAAATAGTGTTTCCATAAGTTATGTATATTCGGCAATTTTTCAATTTCTGCATATAATTAATTTTTTGAACAATAAAAATCATTTTTCCGCCCAGCCGAGTGCCTAAAAATTGTTTTGCTTATTATTATAATGCGTTGTGAAAGTTTATGTGAAACTATTTATCAATAATGTTATTTTGCGTAAGCATTCGCAATTTTGTTGGGTTTATAGATCCGCACATTACATTGAATCAAAAGTCATCTGTTTCTGAATTGTCCTTCGATTCATGAAATTGCCCGAAGTCAAATAGTGACGAGATTTTTAACGAAATAAACTTAACTTTAACAAAACTAAAATAGCACGATTAATAAATGTAAACGTTTACGATTTAACGATTACGTTTTAACGTAAAACGATTACTATTTAACGATTATGTTTTAACGTAAAATAAAACATTAGCTGCTAGTCAGGTCAACGCTAGCTTTAAAACAAAACGAAGCTAGAAAATATCTCCAAAACTAGAATGTAACCAGTTGTTAGCGGAGGCAGAAGCAAACAGGCAATACTTTCTGTGCTGGATTATAATTACACGTCTTGCATTAATTCTCGCAGATATACGGCAGAATCGGCACGATGACGCAATTCTTGTAATTTATTCAATTGGATGACGCAATTCTTGTAATTTATTCAATTGGAAACATCAGATGAATATTTCGGCCGCAGGTTTGTTGATGGACGTTTAAGTAATTGACTGAATCTTGATTTAAATGAATCATTATCCTTTTTCGCTAAACTGCTTTAAAAACACAGCAAATTGTTCGAATAATAACCGTTTAATTTATAAACAGTTTCGTTTAGTTTAAACAAATCTGGAGTGATTCTAAAAATGCCGGAGTAAGTAGTTATCATGAATTTTGTTTAATAAGAAAAATTATCATTAATTCCTTATTTAATGGCGCGGTGATAGATAAGACTGCTCCGGAACCTAGATGTTCCCAGGAAATAAGAACTATTGTTGTCTGAGGATCGAAACCCAAGACTAAGGTGGATAGAAGCAAGCGTTTTGCGGCACCACTGGGACCTAGCTTGAATTAACGGCGGAATGGCAGAAAGTGTTGCCACTACGATGCTAAAGAGTTGAATAAGAATTAAATTCATGAACGGCGTTGGCAGAGAAAATTGTAATTCCTGTTCATGAGAAGAGCGACAGAGCGGGAGGGAAAAACTTAAAACTGAGAAGTTTTTTAATCCGAAAAAACTTTCGAACATATTTTGACACAGACTGATTCTCGAAAATTTTTGGCATGCTGTTTATAATTATTCCACCCTCTTAAAAGGGGATGAAATAATTAATTAAAATTTTTAAATTAATCAAAATTCTCGGTATTAAAAGACTGAGAATTCTTCTTAGTACGCAATGCTTTTCCCTCCAAAATAGAATTAAAGAATTTGTTGCATAATTTACTAAATGCTACTAAGTCATTCTTTTTGCGTATAACATCAAGTGTGATGTAAACGTTTTAAGAATTTCTATAAAATAATTAAGGTAGAAAGTGTTAATTAAATATTTTATTTGAGTAAATACACATATGTTATGTTAAGTCACTTTTTAATTACAATAATTTGCATTTAAAAAGATTTAGAAACTTAATTGTATGTAGCAATTCTAGAAATACAAATTCATGAGCGTTTATTAATCTTTGAATTAGTCATGAATTAATCATTTACTAATCTAATTATTTCTCAATAACTTGAAAAATATTGTATTTTTATCTTTCATATTGCAAACCTTGCCCCAGGTGTAATAATGATTTTACTTATGAATTAATGCGATTTACATATGTTTGCCTAATAAGGAAATTTTTTATTCATTAGTGAAGTATATTTAATGAATTTTAATATGATTGTTGCGATATTTAATTTTCATTTTCATTGTCAATTATTTGATTCATATTATCTTTCTAATTTGCATTCCTTGAAGCATTATGAGTATGTAAATAATTATTTTTTAAAGCACATTAAATCTATTTTCATTCTCTTAATTCATTACTGTACATTAGTTTCATTTAAAAGCCGTTATAGAACTCGCGTTATTAACGACGCATCATCATTAAAGACTTGGAGTAAATTATTAGATTAAGACATTTAAAATGACTTCGGAAAATTCCTTTGACTATTAATGAACATAGAATCTTTTCAATACAAAGTAATTTTACTCCTTCTAGACTTCCTGAAATGTTATAATATTTTACCGAAGAAGAAATTAATTTATAACATAAAATTTTCATTTCGTAACATAATTATTTACAGATTTCTATTTGCATTGAAATGCAAAATTTATCCGAAAACAAAAATTATATTCTGCAAAGCAAATTACACCTAATTTCCATTTTTAAATTAATGAATATTAACACTTTAAAATGTCTTAAACGTAACTTAGTTAACCCTTTAAAGTCAGCTCCTAAATCTCAATACGGTTTTGGTTTTTTCCTTCATTCTCCATGTTTTAATTTTTCAACTTAGATAATCCAAAAAAAAAATTTTTTTTAATGATTATCATAATTTTCCATCATGTTCCAAAAGTAGAACGTTGACCACTACTGATTATACAAGTGATCAAAATTTGAGAATGCATTTAAAATTTAAAACTCAATTTGCTAAAACAAATACACATAATATATATATATATATATATATATATAAACATATAAAATATAAAGGTCATTGGCATATGCAGGGACTGTTGATGGGGGTTGTAACCCCATTGCAATGAAATTTTGTATATTTAACATAGGAATATGTGAGTTGTAGCTCTGTAAACCCTCCATTGAGCCTATAACCCCTTACGAACTTTCTGCGTAAGCGTATGATAAAGGTCATACATGGAGTGGCGCCCCCTCCAATCCTCCCCAATTTAGAAAAAAGAACTTTAGCATTATAGGAGCCAATTGAAGGTATTTTACCTCCCTCCCTCCTAATTTTCTACCTCCTATTTGTAAATCTTGTGTGCGAGCCTGATGTATACATATACATAGCAGGCCCATGTCATGATCAACATAATGAGTATAATGAAATGAACATCATGCATGGCACCTTGTCTAGCGCAGAATGACGCTTGCTGTCCTTGCGCCATAAACATACAACCATCGTGCATGTAATGTGGTACAGTCTACCAGAATTGTTAACATAATAGTAGTAGTAGTGATGTAACGTAGTTGTACAAATAGTAGTTGTGCTGAAATGTGCCTAAATGATTAGCCTGTGCAGACAGTTATTGAAACACAAAATGTAAGGTTATCACATATAACTTAGCAGAAAAATGTAACTGCGGTTTTCAATGCGAAATATAATATCATACATATATTCAAATAACGACGTATGGTATTTTATTGCTTTGCAAACTGTATTTACGATCTTTATGTTATTAACAAATATTTGGAAACAAAAAGTGTCTTTTTGATTTAAAAAACTGTAGAAATTGTTTTATACTTTGTCTTAAAATAAACATTTAGCGAATGTTTTAAAAATAAATTATTTGTGCTTGTACCATAAATATAGTATAAAGAACCATCACGAAGCTTTCGTTTTTCACTAACTTGAGTTAGAACAGAATCAATACTGTTTGCACCCAAAGTATGATTTTCTCTCACTTTTCTAAAAACCTTCCTCGACTTTTCTTGGTTTTTCACTGACTTTTCCGACAAAATTCCTTGACTAATTGAAAAAATAAGTGTTGGATTTAACTTCGGGTTCAGAGAAAATAACTTCGTATTCCTCTGAAATTTAACTATTTAGAACAGAAGTTAAGAATGTTCCTCTCCTCCTCGACTTCTTCAGGTCTGTCCAAGAAATTTCGTTTATCCTGACTTTTAGGGCAGTGTCAAATTCTCTGACAATTCCAGATTCCCCACATGTGTGAGCACCCTGAACATGGTATCTCTCCGATACGTTTTTGCAAAGATTAAGTGAACAAGCAATTTCTTTCACAGGACCCTAGGAAGAAGAGGTTTGGTTTTTTCGTCAGCTATACGCTTTCGAATCTGCTTGTCTTAAAATTATATTTCCAACGTCTATGGAATTCATATAGACTGATTTTAAAATGTGAATACTCTAATGGGCCCAAATTAATACAAAAATATATTCTTTTCATAGAGTGTGCCACTGCACAATTCTCTCCCAAATCTGTATATTTTCCTTTCCACCCTACTTAGAAACATAACATTTAATTTAAACGTGAGTGGATAAATGTTAGAGACATCCTCTGTCGACACTTAGCCTGACTGAAATATTTCCATTTTTTTAGTGCTACAGTTCCTGAAAAATATATATATATAGACCTCCTTAAAGTTCTTCGCCTATTCTCGTCTGTCCAAAGCTAGTCTTCGCCATTGTCTCTGTCCCATTCTTCTTGGGTTTTCCTCCTCGCCAGCTCGCGACACTTTCCTAGGGCGTCCCACTTTTCTCCTCCCTCTAGATTGGTTCTCATGACACTTTAGCCATCCTAACTTCTCTCGTTCTTTCTACATATCCAAGTCTTCTTTCGTTTCTACACGCTCGAATACAGTGCTCCATATTGTCGAAGGCCCTTCGAAGTATAGCTTCGTCAATAGTTCGGATTTCGGCACTGATGGTTCTCCTCCGAAGTCTTCTGCTTATTGTTGTAAGCACGACTTTTGCTGTCAAAATGGATGACCAAATATCATAGTTCCGATATAGAGTGAGAAAAAATGTAGTTGATTTATTTGGGGGGGCGCGGAGGGTAACTCGAGGGACACCCTTTATTTATTTTTTTTCTTTCTTAATATGTTGATGTCGATTTTATATTTTTATAAACTACACATTTGGTGTATTCAATCTCTCATGAATATTTTCAATTTTTAAAATGTTCAAATTAAAAATTAAATTGAGTGATTATTTCATGCGGAGGAATTAAATTTTACACCCACGTTTTTAAATTTACTCACCTTAATTAATTTCCCCGTAAACTTGGTCTTTAAAAGGGTATATGTTCGAAAATTAAACAGATTGCATGCCTCACCGTTACCCAAATCTTGAATAATTTCATAAATTAAAGTCCTCGCTTAATTAATTTAAGATTCTGAACTATAAAAATAAAATGTATCTGGAATATCATTAAAATTAATTCTCAGCTCTTTATAAGAATTAATCTAAAATTTTATAAGATCATTTTTCTCTTACGTGGAAAGTTTGACAATGACATTAAATAGATTAAAGTTTAAGTTTGGTTTTACACATATTTCTTGGAGTAAATCTAATGTTCTTAATATTAATCTACATATAAATGACACACGGTTTAACAAACCTGTATTCATATGCTAGTTAATTTCAGTGTGCATTGCAATTCAAAAGTTATGGTGGGGGGGGCGCTCATGTAGCTCTAAAGAAGGTCAGGTGATGAGGAGTTAAAAATAATAATGCATCTTTTATCTAATGGGGGTTGGGCTTGAGGCTTAAGCCTTGAGCCTCCCCTCTTTCCTGCACCACTAATTAACTTATGATTTACAATAATTTTACATTCATTAACTGTCAGGAATACCCGGATGTGTATAATTTATCTGAATACTGAAGACAGTCCCTATATCAATGGTATTTAAAATACTACAAAAAAGACAAAAAAATATAAAATTCTTCAACTAAAATATGCAATAATTAAATTGCTATGGAGAGAAGAAAGACAAGAGGTCTGTAGCGAAATATTTGCCTCATTTTCATAACGGATGGCATGAATACAGTATCGTGATTTGTACTTTGTAGCGTCTAGTCATCTTATGAATGCATACCAAATATATTATTTGTTGGAACATTGTAGCATTTTTACATTCTAAAATCAAGAAATTTCATTCAACTCTGAATTTAAGTTTCGTTTTCTGCTACGGCCGCTTTCATCCACCTCAATCTAATGTGCGGATCTTGAGTTAGCAATGAAAGAATCTCAAAAACTGCTTAAAATATGAATATTCTCTCATGAAATTTATTTTTAATCATTTAGATAAAAACATATTATAGGTTTTTATGAGCTAAAAAAAGCAAAAAGTGGAACATAAGCCTTTATAATTCATCTATGATTTCATTACTCTTCAATTTTGATATATAGTGCTCTTCTTTCCACAACTTTCAAGGAAAAAAATTTTCAAAAAATTAATCTAGTCGCAATTGTGTTAAAGCATCCAGAGGCCTAGACTCCATCTTGTGGTCAGTTTTATCACTAAAAGGATTTCCACGCAACCTGGAAAACGTGGAGTTGTCAGAGAATTTAAAATCGTCCCTAAAAGTCAGAAAAAGCAAGATTGCTTGATCAAAACCTGGAAAAGTCAGGGAACATGTTCTTAACTTCTGTCTGAAATAGCCAAATCTCCCACGAACGTGAAGCCACTTTCCCTGAAACTTGAATTTAGTTGAAATTCTGTGATTGGTCAGGGAATTTTGGTAGAAAATTCAGGGAAAAATCTGGAAAAGTCAGGGAACCTGAAATCATAAATTAAAGTCAGTGAAATTCAGGAAAACCAAGATTGCTTGAGCAAAACCTAGAAAAGTTAGGGAAAACTTTCTTAACTTCTATTTTGAATAGCTAAATCTCTCACGAACATGAAGCCGTTTTCTCTGAAACTTAAATTTAGTGATTAGTCAGGGAATTTTGATGGAAAATTCAGGGAAAATCTGGAAAAGTCAGAGAATTAGAAATCGTCCCTAAAATCAGGAAAAGACAAGATTGCTTGATCAAAACCTGGAAAAGTCCAGGAAAACTTTTTTAACTTCTGTTTTGAACAGCTAAATCTCCCTCGAACGTGAAGCCATTTTTCCTGTAACTGAAATTTAGTTAAAATTTAGTGATTGTTCAGGGAATTTTGATGGAAAATTCAGGAAAAACCCGAAAAAGTCAGGGAATTGTTCTCTCCAAACCCTGACAAACTTTTAAACAAACTTTAGCAGTTTAGAGCCATTTCTGGGAAGAATCGTGTACCTGGCCAGGGAGTAGCTGGCCGAGCCGTTACGATTACCCTGTTTATCGTACGTTTCCAAAATACTGTAATTTTAAACATACTAATAAGAAAGCTAGGAGTAAAGCTTACTTTCTCAAAAAATTATAATTTAAAATAGCTAATTAATTACTTAATTTGGATGTAATTGCGCTAGTACAAAGGAAATTATTAACAACATTAATTAACGTTTATTGGCGTAGTGATACCAGCGCCGACGTTATGGCGCGATTAGATGGTGAAACGTTCGAAAGAAAATAAATATCTCTGCGTTCTGTGGGACCTGAATCCACGATCTTCTACTTGCTGGGGGGAGGCTCTACCATCTGAGCTACGAAAGACAACATCTAATCTCTTACGAATGTATATAAAGACTATTTACTGAATCACTGCTACCACTAAGCCAATAAACGTTGATTAATGTTGTTGTTTTATTTGATCTGCGTAGTGTTCTATTTATGTAAATAAACGGAAGTTATGTTGTGCAAAACGAAGTGAAAATTTCTAATTTTTAAACATGAGATGCGTAAAACTTAAAGCTTATAAAAAAATGAAAAGGATAAGATAAAATCAGATTCTCTTATGAAAATCCATATCGGACAAAAATTTGGAAATGAGCTTGTGATCAAAAGAGTTCCGTAAATATCCGTCGTGTTAAATCAATTTTTTTTTTTAATTCAGACAAACGCTGCCATCAAAATTTTTGCAAGCAGATTAATATTGAATTATAGCGGTGATTTCTCTAAATATTAATTACACAAAATCTGAATGCTAATGTGGTTCGTAGCTAAAGTCATAAATTTAGAAAAATATTAATCATATTCACGAGTGGATGAGAAAAACCTGCTATTATCGGAAAGTATGTATATAGCAATTATATACACATGGGCGACCATATGGGGGGACAGGGGGCACGACCCCGCATATGGGCGTACTACTCTCCGTACAAAAATTTGATATGCTCAATTCTATATGCATTTACTTTCAAAAGTTTTACAGTTACATTTTAAAATAAGGTATTTTTTTTTTTATCTCATTACTAATTGTCAAGCAGTATCAATTATTTTTGTAGCATTTTAGTATCTTGTACATTCACTAAACTGTTTTACAGCTTTGAAAAGAAGTTAATAATTTTTCTCGCCCCCTCCCCTACCTAGAATTGCTCATATTGGTGCTCATGATTGTATAGTTTATTTAATGCAAATTTCTACTTCCGGTTTTTAGCTAAACAATTCATTTCGAATTTCTTTAGCTATGGGCAATACTTGTGCATGAATAACTAATTGTTACAAGTACTGGCATTGGCAGAGTGAGGGGAATTCATAGGGTTCATAATTCCCCCATTCCGATGTAACTTTTTACCCGTGCATATGAATATATGGAGTTATAACTTTGTAGCTCCCCGCCATTATGTCTTTAACCAGGACCGTAGCTAAACGATCTTGGGCACCTAGCAGAATCGTCTAGAGTGCGCGCCCTAATCACGGACATATTTTCCCCTGTGAGTTATTTCAGCCGATTTTACACCCCTTCACCTGCGCCTCTGGCGTAGGTCTACCTCCCCATCTTCTGGCTACGATGTCACCTGTAACACCTCTTATGAAATTTCTGTGTAAGCCTATGGCAACAAGTATGAATAATGGGAAAATTTTGTTGCTATATTAATGCACGCTTTTATTATTATTATTATATATTATTAATATGAAATAAAGTACAACCCTGCGGGAGTACTGCGGTAACGCGTTTTCTTAACATGCCGTTAACGCTGCCGACGGTGTTAAAAACTGAACTCTTACCGCCTAACTGCGCACTCTGGTTTGGGGCTGATTCTCTTGGCTTTATGAGGCTCGTATTCTTTAGAAAAGTGTAGGTTCCGGCGCAATATGTCCTTTGCTGTCCTTGCTCCATAGAACCCGCGAAAAAATAAAAGATAATCCCAATTTTTTAATGTCCAGTCAATATCCTCAAATTGAAAGAGAGTTCATTTTTGAAAACAAACGCCTGGCGATCCCGGAATGAGACAATTTTTAAAACGCCGCGTTATCTGCAAATTTATGCACAACGACGTCAATCGGCACTTCCCAAAAAAATGATAAGTTTTGTCTTGAATGCGATAACGGTAATTCGAATGCAAATATCCTGCCATTCAAAATGTTTAAGCAATAGCTTTAAAAATCAATTTAGTTTCATCCTTTCCCTGAAAACAATCCGAATTCTAAATCTGGTCCCAAAACCCTCTTTGCCCGATTCCTCTTGATATCGGTATCGTAGATCGCATTGAAAAAAATTCTTTTCAACTCACTGTTCAACGTTTCTCCATTTCGACAAAAAAGCCTTTCTGAAAAGAGTCCTTCCAAACGATTTGATTTTCTCTCTACTGAAAAATAAACGATAGCACCTTTAAATTCGAAATGTATCTCATCACAAAATTGCAAATAAAATTCATTCATTTATTAATGAATTTATTGCATAAATAAATTCATTAATAAAATTCCCTTGTCAAAATCGTTAGAACGATGTTTAATAATGTTACATATTTCAAATTTTATTTATAACTTTCAAATCGCTTAAATTAGGCAAATATTTATTTTTCGTAAAATTAAACAATATATTATCTCAGATTCTTAATAATCGTTGTGTAATTTATTATTAATATATGATGTGTAAAATTTATATAACGAATTTATCATCTTATTAAATCAACGATTTTTCATATTAGCCAAGGATGTTAAATTACTCGTAAAGAAAAGAATGATTTTCCGGCGCCTGGTGGGACCCGAACCCACGACCTCTTAATTGCCGGTCAGGTGCTGTACCAACTAAGCTACGAACGTCGATCGTTTTCTACTTACGAGCATACATAAGGCTTTTTATGAACAAGTTCGCTATTGGTGTGGCAGTACTGTGACTACTTCGCAACCAAAACGACAAGTCAAAGAAGCAAGAACATTCGTTAAGACGAACTACAATTAATGTTATTAAATCAATAATTTTTCATTAATAATGATACTACTTATAATAATAATACTCAATTGATACTACTTATAATAATAATACTCAATTGATACTACTTATAATAATAATACTCAATTGATACTACTTATAATAATAATACTCAATTGATACTACTTATAATACTCAATTGATACTCATATAATAATAATACTCAATTGATACTCATATAATAATAATACTCGAATTGATACTCCTTATAATAATAATACTCAATTGTTACTCCTTATAATAATAATACTCAATTGATACTCCTTATAATAATAATACTCAATTGATACTCCTTATTATAATAATAATACTCAATTGATATACATATAATAATAATACTCAATTGGTCTCCTTATAATAATAATATACTCAATTAGTACTCTTATAATAATAATGCTCAATTGAGTACTCCTTATAATAATAATAATACTCAATTGATGCTCATATAATAATAATACTCAATTGATACTACTTCATAATGAATACTCAATTGATACTACTTATAATAATACTCAATTGATGCACTTATAATAATACTCAATTGATACTATATAATAATAATATCAATTGATACTATATAATAATAATACTCAATTGATACTCCTTATAATAATAATACTCAATTGATACTCCTTATAATAATAATACTCAATTGATACTCCTTATAATAATAATACTCAATTGATACTCCTTATAATAATAATACTCAATTGATACTCCTTATAATAATAATACTCAATTGATACTCCTTATAATAATAATACTCAATTGATACTCCTTATAATAATAATACTCGAATTGATACTCATATAATAATAATACTCAATTATTCTCCTTATAATAATAATACTCAATTAATTACTACTTATAATAATATCAATTGATACTACTTATAATAATAATACTCAATTGATACTACTTATAATAATAATACTCAATTGATACTACTTATAATAATAATACTCAAGAGTAATTTTAACACAATTTTTTCCCCGAAACAAAACTTAAATCAGGTTTAATACATCTATAAGCAAGTTAAAAACACGATATCAAGCACATATATCATAAAAATTGTAATCATAAAATAACGTTGAACAGTTAAATCAATCTGTAACGATAATACGTTTAGCGATAATCTGTCAATAGCGATATTTCCCCCGGTGAACTCAGGCATAGAATGTGTTAGCTTTAAAAAAAAATTGTCTCTTACAAAAAACTGTGATTTATTACAATAAACTGATCTTGTCTATTACAATAAACTGATCTTGTCTATTACAATAAACTGATTTTATCTATTACAATGAACTGTCTGTTACGATATCTTTTCCCTAGTTCCTAGAATATCGTTATTGACAAATATTTCACTGTATTACGATATCAGATTCGAATGAAACATAAAAAATTAATATTTTACAGTCACTTTCTTACGTTATTGTTATTTTGCAATTTGCATCTATGCCAGGGATTTATCCAGGATCCATAAACTGGGGGGTGCTCAAGATTTTCAGGGGGGTGTGGATTAGATTTCGTTAAATTATTTTCATTGACCACATCGTGTGTTTAGATTTCATTAAGCGGGGTGTATCAAAAATCTGGAGGGGTGTTGGGGGTGTTAAGTGGTATGTATAAATCCCTGATCTATGCTTTTTGTATAATGATATCTGAAAAGATTAACAAGTTCATTTTAAAAAAGAATTTTGTTTGGTGGTTTTACAGCTCAAAGACAACAATGGTCGAGCTGCGCCAGAACCTACGAATTTCCGAGGAATTCGAAACTTTTACGGCCTAGTGAACCAACCCCCGAACTGCAGCGAGCAGTACAATTTAAAAAAAAATATGTATATATATATTTAATATCAAATAACACTCTTTCTTGTAACAATGTAATCGGTATTTCTAAGATTCGTTAGATCTAAATATGCTGTTTTTCGTATTATTGCACGATTTTAATAGCTACTTTTTTGCATACCTACTTTTTCACACGTCTGATTTTACGTAGTAACTTTTTATGGAGTCGTATGTTGTTACTAGTTAGTTTATTTGCTACTAGATAGTTTTTTTGCTACTAGTTAGTTTATTTGCTACTACTTAGTTCATTTGCTTCTGTAAGATTTTTCTATTATTTAGTTTTTTATTTACTATTGCTTTGTTGTTTTTATTTAGTTTATTTATTTACTGCTACTTAGTTTATTTGGCTAGCTTTTCCCTATTATTTAATTTTTACTACTGTTTTATTTGATAATATTTTCTTTCCATTTTATATCATTTGCTTGTTACTATATATATATATATATAATAAGTAAAAGTTAAAAATAGTGTAAACCCATTTTAGCATTTGATAAAACAATTATGCTATAAGATAGCAGAATCAACATTTCAAAAATATATTTAAAAAGTGAAAAATACCCTTTTGCGATGCAAAATAATTCATAAACAATGAATATATTAAGTAAGGTTAAATTATTGCAAAATTAAATATTATTTTTTTATATAATTATTTTTCCCATAATTTAACCTTACTTAATATATTAATTGTTTATGAATTATTTTGCATTACAAAAGGGTATTTTTCACTTTGTAAATATATTTCTTGAAATGTTGATTCTGCTATCATGTAGCATAATCGTTTTCTCTAATACTGAAAATGGTTTTACACTACTTCAACCTTACTTATTATATTCAATTGTTTTTACTCCATGCAGACATTGGCGTCAGAGTGATTACAATTTAACTAAATTACCTATACCTCTTAGTTTTAATTTCTTTATGTTTATTAAGTAAAATTATTATATATATAACTTAAAAGGGAGAAAGCGAGAGGAAGAAAAAAGAGAGAAAACAATTTTTCAAGAGCTAAAAAACAAAGAGCGAAAAGTCATTTTTGCAAAACTGAATGTTAAATCAAATAAGCTGATAATAAATAAAATTAATAAAATAAATTTCGCAATTCGTAATAAAGGATGATCGTATTCCTAAATTAATTTACCATTGTTATTCCTTTGTCAGAGGAGTGAGAGAAACGTCCAAAATTAAATAGGGAATTTTGAAAGAAATAATTGCGCAAATTAATTTTCTAAATTAAATCGTATTATTCATTTGTCAAAAGCGCGTTGTTTATGTATGAGTTGCCTAATTAACTTTATTTAATTTGGTCCTTTGTATTAATTAATCTACAGAAAAAACTGAAATTTAATTGAAATATATTTTCCTTTTATTAAAGTAATTTAGACCCTAATTACTGTTAGATGAAAGTGAAACATGTAATTTATTGAGGCAGTTCTTATGAAAATTAAATATATTTCGAATTCAAGAACAATGAATTAAACTTTTTGTAGGTGTTTATATCGTACTTTATCAATTTTAAATTTTGCTATTGACGATTTTGACTTAATTATTTTAATAAACTAAACATATCATTTATTAATTTATTATATAATTATAATATATTGATGATGATAATATACACACAATCTACGGCTTCAGAAATCTGCTTTGAATACATTTTTAACGTTAAAGAACAATTTCCACTGTCATGTACAATTTCGTACAAAACAAAAACTTTGAAATAAATTTCCACAATAACTTATTTTGAGAAAAAATATTTCCCATGGGGGGAGGGATTAGCCCCTAGCCATAGCCTGGCTACGGCCCTGGCTTTTCTCCAACTTTATGTTATTCTTTACGAGCATGTGTACAGATTCCCTAGTTCCCCTATTTCTCACCGAATAGTCATATTCCCCAGGGGTAATTCCACCGAAACGATCGTAATACGTCAAATATGTTTTTATAAGTTATGATTTGTTCTTCAAGTCCCGTAATGACTTCCGTCTTACCTCTGCTTGGGAACGCTTTAATTACATTATAATTTGGAACTAATGCACATGGGCCTTAAGGCTGCCTGCACTGGCGTAGGCAGGGGGGATTAATCGGAGTCATAATCCCCCATTGCGATGCAATTTCGCACATATGAGTATATGGATTTGTATCTCTGTAATCCCTCATTTTAGCCTGTAAAATATGAATTAGCCTGTGAAATTTCTGCTTAAGCCTATGGCTACTTGGCATATTAAGTAACACATAACTGACTAACGTCTGCTCGATTCACCGTAAATCAATTATTGGCACTAGTGGTAATAATAATAAATAAAGGTCGTATTTTTAAACTAAATAGCCAACAAAATATGTATTCAAATATGCACTAAAATGTTTCAAAAGGTACGCGTATCTGCCCTTAAAATAAAAAAAAACAAAAACATTCACCTCAAATAAATGTGCGCAATTTTTTTTACTTACTTTAAAATCATGTCTTACGTTTTAAAACAAATAGATTTACTAATAACTGCCTAGTATAAAAATAAAATTCGATATAGTACACAAAATGATATGCTTTATACAACATAATTTCTATGACAGAATATCACGATATGTCTCTCTATATTTTGCACATTATGATTTGTCCTCTACCATGCAATAGCATTTTTATGTCCAAAAGGCTCCTTTTCAGAGCTGCAGAAGTTATTGGATAGCACTAACAAAATTTTGCGGGTTCACTATTAAGGATAGTTTATCCGTGATAGACTATCAACCACGTCTATCGCTCATTCGAGATATCGTTAATAGATTTTTATGTCCAAAATGGTCTTTATCAAAGCTACAAAAGTTATTAGACAACACTAACAAAATTTTGCAGGTTCTCCATTACGGATAGTTTATCCGTGATGGACTATCACCCACGTCTGTCGCTCATACGAGATATCGTTAATAGATTTATATGTCCAAAAGGATATTTTTCAAAGCTACAGAAGTTATTGGACAGCATTTATAAAATTTTGCGGATTGTCTATTACTGATAGTTTATTCGTGAGAGACTATCATCCACGTCTATCTCTCATGTGAGATATCGTTGGTACAAGATATCGTAGATAATAATGTGGAATTTTACCCTGTGTGAGTATTTATTTTTAATCTAACCATCAATCAACTGCCAGTTCAGCATAATAAAATAAATATTCACTTTCTCTAACAACCAAAATGGCTATAATTCAGATATGACTACATTTTTAGCACCCTATGACATAATGAAATGTGTACATTTAACAACTTTAAAATGGTTTTAAGTACAGTGAGTTTTAATTTAAGTTTAAAAATTCCTTTGCCTTTCTGCTCAGGTAAGGAGCAAGAGAGAAGTTCAATTTTAGCGTTGTGAGGAATTTTTCCATGAAAGAAAAGAAAATTTTTAAAATAACTAAACGCTTAGAATATATATTTATTCTGGAAATTCTTAGCTTTTATGAACTTACATGCGCTAACGCTGAAAGAGGATAAAATATCCGATTGTGTATGCATATATTCATTTGCATATAATCCAGGCTCTATAATAATTCCATTAATAACAATGATAATATTAATAATAACACTGGTACTATAACAACACAAACAAGTTACGTTGAGTTACATCTTCTTTACATTAAGAGGTGTTGCATATTTCTTTTATATACACATAGAATTTCATAATAATAATGTAGATTATGTAAATACTTTCATAAAAAAAAAAAAAGAATCTCGGGTAAAATGGAGCAGCAGAAATCTTCTGGTGGGTGTAACGAAAGAAGCCATTGTGGTTGTTTAAACTTGATTTCCTTAAAATACGAGGGTTGGAACTTTAATAGTCACAACTATTTGTTTACAGTGGACACAAAATGGATGCATGTTACCAAGTTTTACTGCCCCTAAATGTAGTCACCCGCATAGTGCACAACCCGTTGCTATCGATCTGGAATTTGTACGATATCTTTACCAACGCCTGTTGTGTTGATAGTTGGAATGGACGGGTCTACTGCCTGAAGAATCTCTGGCATAATCATCAGTCACAAGTCCTTGTGACTATGACTTGATTTCTAAGATGAAGGAACCACTTCGTGGTATTCGCTTCAGAACTGTTCCAGAGATTCTTCAGACAGTAGACCGGTCTGTGACTATGACTCGATTCTTAAGATGAAGGAACCACTTTGTGACATTCGTTTCACAACTGTTCCAGAGATTCTTCAGGCAGTCTACCGGTCTGTGACCATGACTTGATTCCTAAGATGAAGGAACCACTTCGTGGCATTCGCTTCGGAACTGTTCCAAAGATTCTTCAGGCAGTAGACCGGTCCATTCCAACTATCAACACAACAGACGTTGCTAAAGGACTCCTACAACTTCCACATCGCTGGCAACGGGTTGTGCACTATGCGGGTGACTACATTGAGGGACAGTAAAACTTGGTAACATGTATCTATTTTGTATCAATTGTAAATAAATAGTTGCCACTATTAAAGTTCCAACCCTCGTATAATCCAATGAATTATATTCACTTTAACTCTGAACATCCCCCGTATTGCCAGAAACTTCAAAAATACACTGCATTTTATCGTTATTTATGTACACTTTCAACTTTTGAATACTGATCCAGAAAATTAAAAAAAAATAATTATGTAAATCAGAATATTGATCGCTATAATTTAATAAGCTTGCTAAAAATTTGTTTCAATTTATTACATTAACAAATTTTTGACTCGCTGATGTTTTCAATTTAAGCAAGTGATCGAAATTCAATTTACTTTTAAACCAAACCATTTCTTACAAAACGCAATACGAGGAGATTTTCTATTTCTCCTCTCCATCCTCAAACAACAAATCACTTAAATTTCTAAGATATAAAGTTTAAACTGACTTAATAAAAAAATAAAAATAAAACGGCGTTGTTTAGAGCAATCGTCGACTTGAAATTGAAAGCCATTGAAACCGGCGTGTGACCCACGTTTCACAAATTTCGTTTGTTGCTTTTCCTGGCTGAACCTAAATATTTTCCAACTCCTTTTGAAGACAACTTTCATCTCTAAGACTACAGCTGACGCCATTCTTTATCAAACTTAGGTTGTCTAAGAAAAAGAGTAAAGAAAACATTACAGATGACAGTTTCCAAAAGAAAAACTCATCCATATGGATTTCTGAACACTGGAAAAGTCTCGTCACATTCAATAAAGGTTGTTATAATTCCTAGTCTCTCTCTCTCTCTCTCTCTTTTCTTCTGATGTTATTCTCCTTCTTTGTTTAGCTGTTTGCGGTCAAAAATCTTTTCTTTTTTTAGTTATTTTTTGTGCTTTGATTGTTAGTATTGTTCTTCCTTACACTGTGTCTAATACATTTTCATTAAAAATTTATAGCAAAATAAACTACATACGAGTAAACACTACAATGTGAACTCATCCGAGCTACTAGAATACAAGAAAAAATTTATAGTGGCTGCTCTTGTGCAATTCTCTAAAAATTAACGATCACACTTCAATTAGTGCATAAACGTAACTAATTTTATATGTTTATTATCTCTGTCCCAGTTTTATGAGTCAATCATCGCTTACTAATTTTATAAGTTAATCGTTCATTAATTATCCCCAAATTTAATGCGTAACAGAAATTGGAATGTTCGATTAGGGTTTAAAATATTGCGCACAAATCAAAATTAGTACAAAATTTTAAATTTTAGGTGTAATTGGTATAATGCTTATAAAGCTTAAATCAATAAAAATTACGCGATCAAAGATTAGATTGGCTGAAAAAAATAATCGCGCCTGCGTGCTTGCTTTCGAAGTTGTATTATCCAACAAGTTCGCAAATGTTCTATAATTGGCTTTAAACTAAGCAAAAAAGGCGGTTACGAATAAAAGCTATATCTCAATTATTTAACTACATAAACGTGAAAAAGTAGTGCAGCAAAACGTATATATATATATGGCTCCGGAGGCTAGGTGGTTAACCTCATTATGATCTATACAATAATTTCTGCCACCCACGTATTAATTACAGCTCAAACTAGAGCTTTATTCGTTTTGGAGAAAAAGAGACGCTTTCCCCATCCTGGATTCGAACCAGGGTCCCTCCGTTTAGCCCGGAGTGTCTTGGACCGCTAGACGAATGAGGACAGGAAACAACGCTCTCTTTCTCCGTATGTAAAGGTGTTAAGGTATTATTACCCTCCGCAGGGATAACACAATTGCCAAATATGGTCAACACAAGAAAGCCTCCGGGGCGAGATTTTTGTGAGTTTTCGTGGGGGAATTTATTATACAATAATTTTTGCCACCCACGTATTAATTATAGCTCAAACTAGAGCTTATGTAATTTTGGAGAAAAAGAGACGCTTTCCCCATCCTGGATCTCATTATGATCGTTAGTCTCATCGCAGACGTTCGCATTTTTGCATGCCTTGTGCGTCTGGATCCTCTCAGCCATTGACATCGGTATAGCCGTTCTTTCCGATGATATGCTTCTTTTACCTTTCATGTTGGCATTTGCACAAGTCTCGGCCAACATTGTGAAATTTTTCAATTTTACTTTCTTGTTTGAATTTTTTTTCACTCATTACAATTGGTTCGATGTTTTTGAGCGACATGCAATGCGTAGGTATAATCGGGATCCATTGTTTGAGACTAAAACCAGCGCCATAGCTACTTGGAGTCATGATCTACACTGTTTGGAAATTTCCGCGGACGCCCAAATTGACCGCTGTGCGTCTGGCCTCGCCCTTCACATTCTACGCATGCCTAGAGGTGACTTCATGTTTTGGCGCGAGCGGAACTATATGCCTGTTAGAATGATAGTAAAATCATTCCAGTCGGACTTGTAATTTCGTAATTAATCATAGTTTTTATATCAGTATGTAAACACACAACTTACATCAAGATTTTTGTAATGTCACCCAATATTTTAATAAATTTCAAAATGTATATACGTCAAAAACTAAGAAATGCTGAAAATATTAGATCTGATAGAATATATTTTTCTATTACTTCAACCTAAAGTCACAGAATCAAACGCGATGATAGTCTTGATAGGTGCTTAACGAATTTAACAGAAAGAATGCTTTCCAATAATGGCGACAATTATTCGTTAGCGCTATTACTCTTACCATCCCAATAAATTCTTCTACACAGCCCTAAAGGATGAAATTTTTTTACATCTCCTAATTTTGCATTATTGTAAATTACAATACTATCCTTCTTTTATTTTCGCAAGGAAAAAGATCCGAGTTATGTAACAATTTCTAACTGTTCTGTTAATTTCGTCAAGCAGTGTAGTCTGTGATTCAAGAATCTAATCTTAAACCAAAATTTGGATATCTACTTAGTATAGTACTGTGAAACGTGTCTATAACTTTTTTTTTTTTACCCTGGTCCTGACAGATATTGAGTGTATCTTGTACAACCTTATCTATAACAGTATTTTTTCCCGATCTCCCGTATATTATTATATACCAGTATCGGACCCACGGGGGGTACAATGAAGGAAATTTCCCCCTCCCAAATCCATAAAAGTGCAGTGGAAATCGGTTATAACGAGCGCAGATTATAACGACCAACCACATATAACGACGGAATTTATACGAAAGGCTTCATTTCCTATTTTATTTTTCAATTGCTCGTTAAACCCGGGTTCCAAATAAATTTCGCTAAAACTGGTTAAGTCGTATCGGGACAATATGGATCCATCATTGTACCAAAAAAAATCCGTATTTTCCTGGCCATATCCGGAAACTTGCTATAACAGGATCCTACACTATTTTACATTTTCCCCAAAAAAATCCCTCTGGATCCGCTTCTGTATATGCAGACTTCGCTGTATACGCATGCGTACGTCACAGGTTACATTATTAATGAGCTCAAACAATGTCCCATTTTTCATCCTTTATCGCTGAAAACGGAATAAAATCACGTCACGCCCCCTTTCACTTAATCGCGTATACACCCAAACAATTGAAATATTATTGTATTTTTCGCGAAAAATTAGCGTATTTTTAGGATAATATTATCTTGTAATACGCTAAGTACCGGAAAATTGTGGTGTGTTGCTCGGCTTTTAAACACTTCTCTGCAATCAAGCATGCATCGCAAAACAGCAGCTAGGCGAAACCCAAATAATTCTACACACGGATAGTCATGTTTCCAAAGTTAATGGTGTTTGAAATTCGTTTTTGTTTGCAGCTCGCGTTTGCAGTTACAAAACTCTTGTTTTACGACCTCGTGTTGATTGAGTGTCAAGTGGTTGTGCCCGCTCCTCGAGCTAAACACGTTATTTATATACCACTGCGAAAGTAGTAAAATGGGTGCGGGGCGGTGTTGCGCAAAGAAAAATAGGAAACTATATATTTATATGGGTTGTAAGTCCATCACTTCGGCCAATATCAATGCAAAATTTCTGAGCTTCTCGAACTGAAAATGCATTTGTATCTTGAATGCTGCCTTCCTTGAAGGACATAAAACCGTGAACGACTTATTTTTGCCATTTGACAAAAGGAATTTCTCTATTAAATAAATTAAAATTTCCTTGTGTATTTCGTTTATAGTGTTGTTTCATTCAACAGGATATACTATTTGAGCTACTGGTCGTCCGAATCTGTTCTTCAGTTTATTTTAAAAAAAAAATAGTCACTTTGAAGATATAAGTATTGAAGATATACAGAAATTCCATCAGGTAAATAATATTTATTGATACTTTAAATGTTTAGCTTAATTCTTTAATATACACCAAAAAAACAAATTCGAATGCACAGTTAAAGAAATTTAGTACGCCTTTTTGGCGGAGTCTTCGAGAATTACGTGTGCACATTTCGATGATAAAAGGAAGACTGATTATTATTTTAGAATTCATAACGCAGTTACGTACTGTTTACCAAATACAAAAAGTGAAATTATAATTGAATCGGTCGTTTTGAAAAGGAGTTATTTTACATTGTTTTCTCTAGTATGGAGTTAACCCCCTTTTCAGAATGACCGATTCGATTATTCAATATATATTGCCAGATACAGAAAGCGAAATTTTGTATATATGGAAAACATCATGTAAAAGGACACAATTTGGCAAGTTGCCAATTTCAGAAACTGTAATTATTAAGTTTGTGTTTCTTGGTATTCCAAGTGGCAACAACAAAGGGAGCCCGCAAAGTGAACACATGATATTTCTATTGCGGAAGCCCGTAATTTTAAACTTTTAGGGTTATTATTTAAATCGAAATTATCACAAATGCAGTTACATAAGTTGATATTTCGTTTGCAAGTGTTTTGACAGCAGTGCCGGATTTACGCATAGGTCAAGTATAGGAGTGAATTTGAAGAAAATAGTACAATAAATGGAAAAAGGACACGTGTAGGAACGTTTTCAAGGGAGGCTCCAAATACGTGGGCCCTAAGGAAAGGAATGGAATGTTTCTGTATGGAAATTAGCCTAAGATAAACAATTCCCATGCCCCCCGACATTCCAAGCAGTAAAAAAAGAGTGGCAATAAAAAGAAAAAATTCCTTTTTAGAAATTGAGAAAAATAAAAGGACGTACATTGGGATGCGGACGGACTTACTACACAGTAAATAGGATAGGAACAAAATTTAGGCTTAGAAAGAAGAGAACGGAGGGGAGGGCAACAGGGCAGCAGAGTTGCCGGTCTAAAATTGAGGAAGTAAAGGCGTGAGGAAAGCCTCCAAAATGGACAGATTTCAGAGCAATCTTTTGTTATTTTTAAACTTATTAAAAAACATGCAATAAAGCGGTCCGGTACTAGATTGTTCTTTAGTCTGTGTTTGAGCGATTCTATTGCTTCTAAAAGGCTTAAGTCTTCAAGGCAAATTCTGTGGATTCTTTTTAATTGAGAAATAATAATATTGCGTTGAACTTTGATGCTGACATTAGACTGGAAGCTAGACAACGAAGTCAATTTAAATGGGAAATCCGTTCTTTTGTCATAAATACAAGTCCTTGCACGGGAATCTTTATCCAATTAACTTCCTGTCATCTAAATTCTACGTAATTTACCTTACATTTTCAAAAAGTATATATATATATATAAGTAATATTACTTAAAAATAATTATTATTTTGAACTTCATTATACATCGGCATACTTTTATTTTCCTATTTCTTAATTACAAAAAAGATCGAATATCCGTGCCAACGCCAAAAGGAATTTTAGTGATTTAAAATTAAAAAAGAGACGTTTTAAATGGCCTCGATATCTCACATTTCCTGCAATCTTAGAGTACTTTTACTCAGGTTAGTCTTTCTCATTTACTCTCCTTTTCTTTAATTATTCTTACAATTATCATTCCCAAGCAGAACTGAAGTTTAACTTCAGTAATTTGTGCTTTTCGAGCAGATGGCTAAAGGAAATTACGATTCTTTTGTCGGGGATTTCTTAGTCCGATAATTTCCCTAATTGTCCTCATCAACCGCTCCGTTGCCCTAAGTTACGGAAATGAGCAAAAAAATAGACGCTAAATGGAAATGATTCTGAGTATTAAATGGGGCTTAGATTCTGTACGTCGTAAAAGCTCCGATCGTTTGGGCAAAAACTGCAAGTGTATCGAATCGTCAAGGAATGACTGTACTTTCAACCAATTTTAAACGCATTCTGTAGCGCAATTTCTCGTCTTATTTCAGTTCTAGCAATTAAAAACTATCTAATGTAAAAAAAAAATAAAAAAATATTTTGGGACAATGTGCCGATGGAAAGTTTAGATTACAAATGGAAAATTTCGAGGAGATACCGAGTTTGGAAACACACAGACTATAATTACCAATGTGTGGAAATCTTTAAAAAAAGTTTTGCTTCCTGTAATTTAATGGACTTAAAATTCAGAAAACCTATTTATAAACAGGCGTCAATGCAGAATTGGGGATAAATACTCGGGTTTTGGTTTCAACTTTGATTCCTCTGCAAATGGGTGGAATATTTCTCATCAAGCTATGGTTTGATGGCTAAGTGCACACTCTATGAATTCAATTTCGTATTCGGAGAGATTGTGAATATTTACAATGGTCCAATGATTCGAAAATCTCATTAAACAGCCGCGCCTTTGCAAATGGTTTTGATGTATAAATTCCGGACTTTATAAATAGTTTTTATGTATAAAATGCAAAGTAAACTAATACGTAAACAATTTTCTTTCATTCACTTTCGCAGATACCAAGAAGTCTAAATCGGTAAGGTGTTCTAAAATTCTTTTAAAAGAATTATAACATGTGAATACAGTCGTATAAATGTTATGCGACTACTTCCATATTGTGTGATATGATTACAAAATATAAGCATTAAAGAATTTAAACTCATTTTGATCCATTATGTAATTAAATCTCTGTTTGCTTGTTTGTTTGTTTGTTCGTTTGTTTGTTTTTACATATAGTTTAGCATTAAGTGAAATATACACCCTGACTTTTTAAAATTTTCTCAATAGTAGAAAGTTAATAATTGGGCAGTAAATTTCTCCTTGCTCTTTTTACCATTTTGCTACTACTGCTCTATCCATTAACAGTTTATATACAATATAATTAAAATATAATTAATGGGACTTCATTCTAACTAAAAATTAACTATGATAATAAACTATAATAATTTATCTTCGCAAATAACCTTTTTATAATCTTTTTCATTATTTTTTTTATATTTGGTATTCATGTGCATCTAATGTATAATTCTGTAAAAATCTCTTTGTATACTGAATACATAAAAAATAATAATACATAATAGCAGCAGAAATAGAAATACGAATATGCTTTGAGAACCAGGATGAAATTTAAATCAGTTTTGAACATATTAGTATGCATTGAAATTTCGCTGAGATAGTCGGATGACTGCCTATAATTTCGTTAAAAACTATTTATTTGAAAAGATTATTGAAAAACAGAGGGTTGAACTGGATTGAAATCTATGTTCTAAATTTTACTTATTCTAATAAAATCTCAGCGTTTTCGAATATGCTCAAGAATATAAAAGATGAGAATGGAAAATTTTATCAGAAATTTTAAATTCAAATATTTATCTTCAGATTTTTCTCTTTTACAAAATAAAGAAAAGAAAAAGGAGGATAGAAATATATGTAAATTAATGTCAAAAAAGAAGGCATTAAAATCTATGCTATTGTAGAAACAATTCATAAATCGTCGTGATTGAAATTGTCATGATTAGAATCACCATAATCAAAATTCTTACGATGAATTTTATCATGACCAAAATTGCCTAAATGGTGTTGAATTATTTTTAAATTAGTGTCAAAAAAATAAAGAATTAAACTCTATGCTATTGTAAAAAGAATTCATAAATTCATCGTGATTGAAATTGTCATGATCAGAGTCATCATAATAAACATTCTTATAA
Organism: Dysdera silvatica; assembly: GCA_006491805.2. Taxonomy (NCBI): domain Eukaryota; kingdom Metazoa; phylum Arthropoda; class Arachnida; order Araneae; family Dysderidae; genus Dysdera; species Dysdera silvatica. The sequence continues at coordinate 23,648,631 of QLNU02014802.1, forward strand.
TCAATTTTATCATGACCAAAATTGTCTAAATGGCGCTGAATTATTTTATACTGTTAAAGATCGAAACATTCCCTCGCTTCCAGATACTAAGACTGGACATCCACGAATTGTGTGATTTTTTTTACTGTATTTTCGCAAAAAAAAATGACTTCACTGAGTAGTTTTTAATCGTTTAAAGGTGTTGCTGATCCAGGCTTCGATATCTCTCCCTATATCACCCCCTCCTTGACTACTGCCTAAAGCCAGCGCATTGTTCTGCATCTTCTGAGTATGAGTGAGAAAATGTCCATCTTGACACGCAGTCGCCGTCTGTCACATTTTTTTCATTATTGATACTTTTCTTCTTTTGAAATCTTGGAGGGTCGTGGGTTCAGGTCCCACCGAAGGCAGAAATATTTATTTTCTTTCGAACGTTTCACCATCTAATCACGCCATACCATCGGCGTTGGTATCACTACGCCAATAAACGTTGATTGACATTGTTGTTTGATTTAATCTGCGTAGTGTTCGATTTATATAAAATAAATACATATGCTGCAACGTGCATTTCGATCAATTTAATACCAGTCTCTTTGCAATTTGGTTTAAATAGTAGTCTATGTACTACACCATTCTGCGAAATAACTGGCAACAATATATATACGTTCGTAAAGAGATTATATATTGTCCTTCGTAGCTCAGTGGGTAGAGCCTCCGCCCGGCAAGTGGAAGGTCGTGGGTTCAGGTCCCACCGAAGGCAGAAATATTTATTTTCTTTCGAACGTTTCACCATCTAATCACGCCATACCATCGGCGTTGGTATCACTACGCCAATAAACGTTGATCAATATTGTTGTTTAATCATCTGTTTGGCCAAATGGCTAGAATTGAAAGTTAAAAATTAAAAACCGAATGTATTTTCAAACTTAAATGTATTTTGAAAATACAAAGTACTGCAAAATCTGTATTTTCCATATAAAATACTCAGAAATTTGTATTTTCGATACAAAATACAAATGTATCGAAAATACGTATTCCAAATACATGTATTTTCGATACTGCCCAGATCTGACGATATAGGTGTCTGCAGCCTCATATGTAGACATTGAGCGAAGGTGGGGGATTAGTGTGCATTCGCACAATTCTCTAGCACGCTACAAGAAGCACTGGTTAAGATGTGTCGTAGAAAATATACAGAGGAGGTGGTAATTCCATCAAGAAACGACAACAGCTGACAGTCTAGCGAACCTTTCCCATGCAACTGACATACTAGAAACGAGAGGTGCCTAAGACCCTACAACAAGTTGTTAAGCTCAGCAAAGTTCGGTCAGATGAATCGCAACTGTCTCCGAACTGCCCATTCTGGTTAGCTTATATCTAGCTGAGAGGTGGGGAAACTAGACTACAGTTAATTGCTACATATATCAACACATGTTTAACATTCTATAAACTGTACTAGCATAAACTTGAATGGTAATAAAGGGAAAATTTTACATAAATAACTGACATTCCTATCATCTCCATACATCTGTATGCTAATTTCAAGTAGCTCACGTAGTTATTTATATGTGTAATATGTTCAGCCGTTAATTTTAAATCTTTACTGGAACCAATATTATATTATTTCAATACAAAGCCCACCATGCCTTTGGGGTTTCACAAGTGAGGTTTATAATCGTAATCTGTCTTCAAAATTTCAGTTTCATTTGTATAAAGATGCACGAACTAAACAAAAAAATACATATACAGTCGATTCTAATTAATCGGGACACAGCTGAACTAGGACATTTTGACCCAATTAAGCCGCTGCCCCAAGTAGGCGAATTTCACATAAAATTAAGCAATAAATGGGTTTTTTTTCATACTACATACATGATATACATATATATATATAAAAATATAAACTCTGAAGAAAGAATGATAAATTCTAAAATAAAATATATACATACTACCTAGAAATTAATTCAGTTTTACCCAGCTCTCAAGTTGAGACCTATGACACCGACGTTCGTCACGTGCGTGCCAGCGCTGCGTCACCACACTGACGGTAAACATTAAATGATATGTATCTGAAGCCTTGTTGTACTTTATATATGATCACATATAAAATTATTTGTACATATTTTGGTAGGCTATGTGTAACATAATATGTATGTACAAATTAATTGTAATCTTAAATTTTTGTCCCAACTGAGCGGAATGTTGTCCCAATTAAGCGATATAAATTACTATTGGTTTCTTGGCGATAGGTTTCTTAAGCGATATAAGTTACTGTTAGTTTCTTGGCGATAAGTTTCTTAAGAGGTATAAGTTACTATTAGTTTATGTTCCGTTCCTTGAGATTTGGCTCAATTAAACGGAATCGGCTGTATGTTAAGAGAAGTTTCTGACAATAAGTATCTTTACATACAAACCTCCTCATACATACAAACATCTTACATACAAACATCCTCACATACAAAAGGTTAAATACTGGTAAAATAGCAATGAGAAAGATCACCCCAGCTTTCGGACTCGTCAACAACAGTCCTTTATTAGGAGTAATTTTTCGTTTGCTATTTTACCAGTGTTTAACCTTTTGTATGTAAATTTCTTCCTTAATACTTTGCATCTTATTGCTAATATATATATATAATTGTGACATGTTTAAATTTTGATTTGTTTCATACACTGAAAGCATATTTATAAAGGAAGGCTAAATATACTCTTTCAGATTTAGCTAATTTAATTAATATATTTATTCATTTTCTTGTATATTTAAAAATAGTTGAAATGAGAATTAACCTCCTTGATAAATATTTTAATATTGATATACACTGATCTCAAAATTTTCAAAGAATGCAAGTGTGTTATTTTTCATCTCTTTTTTTCTTAGTTTTTATCAAATTATCTTGAAATATAATTACATTTATTTCCCCAGATAATTCGATTTTGTTTCATTTTGTTTGAATTTGAAAATTTCAGCTTGCCAGAAATAATCTGCTTTAGGAAATTTAAGTATAATGATAAACCCCTTCAAAAATAAATGGTACCTGAAATACTGAAAAACCATATCCTGTCCTTGCAAAAAAAAAGTGGTGGTGGGATAGAATAAAATAAAACTATTCGGCAACTGATTTCAGTTTTGGGTTTAACGGTTACTGCGTTTTTCAAATCACTGTTGAAAACAAAAAAGAAGTGGTTGTTCCTACAATTGCAATATTTCGTTTTTGCACTCAAAAAATTGTGAATTTTATAAACTTTATGGTTTGCCAGTTCGCGACTGGATTATATAATAGATCCTAGACATATCTACTTGACAATAACATAACCTACAGCAGGACAAAAAATTTCCCAAAATGACTGGCTACAAAAAGGAAACAGAATATAATGATGCAACACCAAATTTTGAAGCAATTTTTGGTATACCTATTCTGTAGTATCATGTTATATTTAAAAAGAGATGAAGTTCATTTTGTACTTGTATAGGATTTGTTTCTGAGGATGGGTCCTTCGTCTACATCCATGGGCGTCCATATGAGGGCAGAGGGTGCTCGATCCGCTCATATGGAGCAGAGGGGCTCGATCGGCCCTCATTGACAATAGAACTTGCTCCCTCATGGGCTATGGGACTTTCGCTTTCCGATAATCCAAGGTATGCGCCCTTTGAGAAGACCCAGTCCGCCCCTGGGCTCGATCCGCCCCCTAGCCGTTCAAAAATTTTATTTGCTCTATTCTGCTATACATTTACTTTCAAAATTTTTAGTCACATTATAAAAAAAAAAAAAAGATATTGTTTAGCTTATTACTAATTGTTAAGCAGTATCAATTATTTTTGTAGCATTTTAGTTTCATATGCATTCACTAAAATGTTTGACAGCCTTTAGAAGGAGGTAATAATTTTTCTCAGCCCATCTTCGCCTCCCACCGAGAAGTACTCATGTGGACGCCCATGTCTGCATCTGCTTTTGGGTGAAAGTCGCTAAGAAATCAATGGGAAAGCGATCAAAAAATTTTCCTGGGTAATGTTTAAGAAAGTAAAATAGACAAGTTTGCATTTGTAAAAGTCGAGAAGAATTTGAAGTTAATAATCCCGCAATTAAATTCTCTGATGATTTTAAATTTAATAACTTCATTAAATAATGATGAAGAATTCAAAGATGGTTATTACATTAACAGTTGTTTAATGTTTAACCATATAGAGATCAATTTCGTCCGATAATGTTTTTCATTATTAATATTTTAGTAAGACTTTAATATCATTTTTAATAATTGTCACTGGTGGTTTAATAATAGTTTTACTAAAGTACCTAAAATTTTATTTAATAATGTTTAAAGAAATTTTGTTCCAATAAGGTTTCCCGTGTAGGAGGGTCCAGCGGATATTTGTCTCGACTAGGATCTCTTCTCAGACCGGAGGCATATCAAGGCAGAGAACAGGGGGAGAAAGAGTGGCAAATATCCAGGTACCCGGAATTCAAAGGGACCCAGTGCAAAACTTCATCAAATGAAATTTGTCATTAAGCATAGGTAGAAGATGGGGGGCCCAATCTGCTAAACTGCCCAGGAACACGTAAATTCTATTCCCGGAATTGCTATATTAAGTGGACTTTTGGCGGTGGCATGTGCGTGTTACTAAATGATATTTACAGATATATACATTGATCCATTGATCACACCGAATGACACTAATTAATCCTTAACACATTTATTTATAACGTTAACTATTAAAATATATTAACATGCTGAATAAACCACAGCACCAGCTTTCTGGTTAACACATTTACAGTCTGCCTATCACACTCGAAGTTCCCAGCTACCAGTTCTCGTCCACTGACCCCTTCTTCTCTGCTCTGTTTCAACCAGGACCTTTACCTTGTGGGTAAGAGGCATACGTCTCCTACCTAAACGCGACTATGGCGGTCGCTACAGTCTTATTTTTGAAATACTACAATTTCAACTTAGACTAAAATCTTTTTCTAACTCATAAGAATTTCAAAGGGAAAATAGTCACGTCTTCAGATATACGCAATAAGTAGTATAGGCGTACGCAGAACGTTCGTAAGGGGGGGTTATAGGCCCATTGGATGGTTACAGAGCTACAACTCATATATTCCTATGTTAAATATATAAAATTTCATTGCAGTGGGGGGTAGGACCCCTGCTAACACCTCCCTGTGTACGCCAATGATCAGTGATATTAATTGTTTTCTTTTCTAGACTCTTACGGAAAAAAAAAGACTTTAGTTTGATAGCTAAAATCGTACCCGTGTAAATAGGGGGCAGCCACCGATATAATCTCTCTAATGCCTTTAACTCAGGGTCATACACAGAATTTCAAAATAGAGGAAGTTGATAAAAAATATTTTTCTTTTATAATGGCAGCCAATGAAATTCTTCAAATGGGTGGTTTAACCTCCATACACACTACTGTGCACGATCTTGCTTTAACTTTAATGTGAAAATTTTCTGTTTGGGAGTTCCTTATTTTTAACAAGCCGTTACTGCAATTGCCCTGAGCAATTCCACAAACGTGCTCGTGGGGTCTATGAGAAACCGTTCCCCAAAGCGATAAAAACACCGCTGAGAGTTAAGAAAATATAATCAATAAACCAATACTTTCCAATTAAAGAAAGAGAGTGAGATGTATCAAAAGCAACACTTCATATTGAATTTGTTGCCCTTTTCTAAACTGCTCATACATTTCGGACGTAGTCTTAGTGACATAAATAAGTATCGGAAAGCAGAATGTCGAAATCAGCGAGCTACGTGGCGCCCTCTGTTTTTAGAAATGAGAACATTGAAATTCTTCCATTAAAATATATTCGATGGATGGCTTTTAACTTCCGCACTGATGCAAGCAGCAGTAAAGAGGTGATGGGTAACATAACCGTCATTGCAGTGCAATTTTGTACATATACATAGGAAGGTATGGAATTACAGCTCTGCAAAAACCCCTAGTAGCCTGTAGCGACCCCCCCCTCGCCCCCACAACCTTTTATGAACTTTCTACTTACGCTACAATGAACCTACATATGCTTTCAAAAGGTAGTAAACGACTATACAGGGATGTAATCGAAGCTTAATGACGCTAGGGCACTTCTTTTGGAGGCCTAGAGGCGCTAGGGCAGTGGTTCCCAACCTTTTTCAAGCCGCGACCCATTTTTATAGTAACCAAAGGATCCGCCCCCCACCCTCAATTATTTATGTAAAACACATTAAGTACAAAATATATATATTACATTATGTACAGTGGTTCCATTTATTGCATTTTTATTATATTATGTACAGTGGAATCCATTTTCGAATTGCCCTCCTTAACAATCGAATCCCCCCCTGTGGGGCGTGGGCCTCACGTTGGGAAACTGCGCTAGAGCAAGATTTTAGGAAATCATACATTCTACAAACGAAATCCTGTTCAAGTTGTAAATAAAAAATATGTGGCTCTACAATTTTATTAAGAAAATTGCTTTAGAGCAATGACCCTAAAATTTTGAATAAATCAACTAAGAAGCGTGGGAATTAAAATGAAATTACAGCTTGGAACACGTGTCATAAACTGTGTTTGAAAGTAGAAAAAGCCACAATGTGTTGTTTGACACAATGAAGGCGACAAGGGCGAAAAGGTGGAATTTTGGCTATCTTGTTCAATTTTTTTCTTTATTTTATTAGCTCACTTCAGAGGTCATTCCTGGTTTAGTTCGGCTTGGGCTCATGCGTTTGTATCACATTAATGTTTTACGCTTATATTAATTATGTTAAATTATGTTAATTGTTTTACGCTTATATGCCCCGAAGCTATATGCTGTAATCAATATCGGATCCAGGGCGGCATCTGGGGGATCTTGCTGCAATGCTAGCTCAACAACCCATACAAAATAATTTCTGCCGCTCTCAGATTAATGGGCTATTGATCGGTTAGAAAGTTCCCTGGTCCCCCTCTATGAATCCATCCCCGATTTAGAAAAGCGTTAGACTACTTTTTATTTTAGGACTACAGCACTGGACTGTGATATATAAAGTCAAGGCAAAAGTTAGGCGCTCTTTACTGGGGGAAGGGGGGGCTCATAAAGCTGCAAAGGGACTAAGAATTCCTTAATGGTCTGATGTATTATATTAATATGTTTATAATACTAAATAGCTAAGCCGACTAATATATTTGGTAATAATAAATAAACTCTTTAACATAAATTTTCTATTGAAGCCTTACAAAGGTATACTATAGGCGTAACTACGACATTTTTTACGGGGGGGGACATGGCCCCCATAAAAGCTTAGTGGTTTTCTAATCGACATTTCCCAAAAACGTATTGATAATCCCTGTGCCTAAGGAAACGTGCCGATATTCGCCTATACCAATATATCAGAATACTGATACACATATTAGGTTTAAACGTCCCTAATTTCAAAGAATCAATTTTTAAGTACCTTTTTATTGAACTATACGAGGAAACACAGAACTTTCCCTTTTCGTAGTAGTTATGATTTATTCATTAACATACTAGCGTATGGCAGAAAATAATATTTGTATTAATTGATTAAATGTTCAGAAAGGAAAGAACGGTCATAGGCACATAGGTATAATTATGACAATTTTCTGGGGTGGGGAGCATGATTCTTTTTATATGAAAATAAATTGTAAAAGCCTATTGAGTTTTAGCCTCCTATACAGGGGAGATTCAGAACTAATGGAACAAACTGAAAGGGGTGGTAAAGGACATAAAATATGCCATATTTGGTGAAATCCTCATGTCCGCAAAGGATCCGATTTGGCTGTACAGTGAAAGTATTATTTACATCCACATCGTCGCTACAAAGGCAATTACATGAATCAAAAAAAAGTTAATTTTTTGACGCATAATTTAAGTGATTGACCTAATAATGCAGCAGAGAAAAAAAAATCAGAAATTCCCTTCCCTGGCACTGAGTACTGTTGCCATTTAGTCATCAAAGGTGTGGAAAACAATTGGTTTACCATACTGCAGGCAGTTGGGAATTGTCAAGCATGTGTAATAGGTGAAGGAGATCAAAAGAAACAACTTTGGTCCAGTGAACCAATGTCCGAAGATGAGCAGTTCTGGAAATGTAGGGATGCTATTATTTGCATCCACATTAGTTAATCATGTAACAAAATTTGAAAAATTGGCGATTCTAACCTAAAACTATATTGGAAAAGGCTCTACCACTTACCATGTTCCAAAACAACTTCCCATGGCCAAACTTAGGCAATTAAAAAATTTATGGCCTTATCGTGAGCCCCACGTTTGGGCCATGAATTCCTAAAATTTTCTAAGAGCCTCAATTATTTTTTCCATTTGCAAAATCCACTGCTTACAAGCTTTTCATTTTGTTCACGTGTGCTTCTTATCGAAATTACCCTCATATAAAAGTAATAGATTGTGTCTTCATTTATGTTATATTCAAGACAGTTCTATGTATCGTAATATTTAGCTGGAAAGGATCGCTATCTCTCAACTGACTCTTTGGATAATTGACTCAAGGCCGAGATGGATCATTCTTAAGAGTACCTAAATCTAGGAGTCCTGTTCCTTCAGTGTCTTTAGTTTGGACATCATCACTTATGTCATTAACAAGCTCTCTTGCACTAATATTTAATTTCTCATTTATCTTTTTAAGATATCTCTAGCACAGCACCGATCTTTAACCCCATTCAGACCACCAGCTCCCAGGTTCGATTCCCCGTGTACGCACAAGACTTTTTTTTTTTGGTTTCTTTTTTGGGGTTTTTTTCAAATTTCATCGATTTTCGAAGGCGTAAATTGCATAAAATACACCGTATTTTATCCATATTTACACCGTATTTTATCCATATTTACACCATATTTTTTCACATTTTTAAAAACGGCATTTCATTTTGAAATCCATTTTTAGGAATAACTGAAATTCACGACTTAAATACTTATTCTCCCCTAATAAATTTTGAAAAAATGCCATCTCTCATCAATTAACGTTAAGAAATAAAACATTTTATAGACCCTGTGAATATTTAATTAAAGTTTTAAATCGAACGACAACTATACTAACATCTTGAAAAAGGGCTTTCTTAATAACCTTTCAAATCCGTTTTTTCCTAATAAAAAATTCCACTTCAAATCTTTGTAGTTTGTTTCACTTGTATAAATTAAGGCACATTTTTTATACAGCCTACACGTCAGAAACAATCACCTTTAAATCAATAGTTCGGTTCTCATTCATCTTTTTAAGTAATCTCTAGCATTGAACGAGCTTTAGTCCCATTCGGAACACCAGGTCCCTGATTTAAATATCTGTGTACGCACCAGCCACTTCTTTAATTTTTTTTTTTTTTCAAACTTCATCCGCTTTCATATTTTTCACCCATTTATCTGTCTGTTCTAAACAGACGACGGGGATGATATTTCCATAATCTCATTTTTATTAACATGCAAAAGGAACATATTTTTAACAAATGTTTCAATTCACGTACACTATATGTTGCCTGAAAACAAAATTTTAGCAAACTACTGTTCGCCCATATAAGGGTTAAAAAATAAAGTATTTATTTTGAAACCTTGCTAATACTTATTTCGAATTTTAAGCAGAAGAACAGCTATCATAAATCTTGAAAATAGGCCCTTCTTAATAATATTTCAAATCTATTTTTCCGTCGTAAGATATTTCACGTCAATCCTTTGTCTTTTATTATGCTATATGCATAAATTAAAAAACATTCTTCTACAGCCTATGCACTTAAAACAACCTCTCTTAAGCCAAGGATTCATTTTTTTATTTATCCTTTTAATAAATCTTTAGCATTGCAGCGATCTTTAACCCCATTCGGACCACCAGGTCCCGGGTTCTATTCCTCAGGTAGGCACAGGTCATTTTTTTTTTTTTTACAAATTTCACCGGTTTTCCAAGCCGTAAATTGCATTAAGTACATCGTATTTTTCTGAATGACATTCATATTTTTTATGAAAGGTATTTCATTTTAAAATTCGTTTTTAAGGTTACCTGAAATTCAAGACTTAATTACTTATTCTTTGCTAAGAAGTTAGGGGAAAACAGCACTCTCTAATTAGTCAACGTTAGAAAATAAAGCATTTTTCAAACATGTTAAACATTTAATTCGAATATTAAACTGAAGGAAAACTATATTGAAATCTTGGAAAAAGGGCTTTCTCAACAACACGTTTCAGGTCTATTTTCTGTCTATAAGGAATTCCACTTCAAATTTCTACCTGTTAAATTACTTGCATAAATTGAAACGCATTTTTATACAGCTTACTCAAAAGAAACGATCGCCGTTAAACCAATAGTTTATTTCTCATTCATCTTTTTAAGAAATCGCTAGTTTTGGAAAAGCTTTAACCGCATTCAGACCAACAAACTCCGGATTTGAATCCCATTGTACGCAAAAGCCACCTTTTTTTTAATTAATTTCATTCGCTTTCCAAACCGTAAATTACATTAAATGGATCTTATTTTTCCGAAAGCGATGCATATTTTTCACATTTTCAGAAGAATATTTCACTTTCAAATCCATTTTAAAAGTAACCGAAATTCATGACATAAGTTCTTATTCTTCCCTAATAATTTAAAGAAAAAAGCTCACCCTTACCTGCGAGGGTTAAAAAGTAAATCATTTTTTTTTCAAGCCACGTGAATATTTAACTCGAATTTTAAACAGAAGGACAACTATCCTTAAATCACACGCAACTGACACTCACATTTTCGGAAAATGTTGGCGGTTCAACTGGAGCTTTAGCACTAACGCGCCTTACATTTATTCACAATAAAAAAAAACATGGAACTACTGGAAATTTTCTGAGGAGGGGGGGGTCAGCCAGCCTTTTGGAAGGGGCCGGCCCTCCCCGCCCCCCACCCAATTACACCTATGAGGTATACTGAAATTTATAATTTCCCTTACCCTTACTATAGAGCAGGTGTTGATTCAAACCGCTGTAAAAGAAATTCATAACGTCAAAGAACAATTTCAATTGTACTTTGCACAATGTTATACAAAAGTAAACATTTGAAACAAAATTCTACAATGATTTATTTTTTTGCAAAATATTCTCTAGTTGGGCTTAACCCCCTCTAGACTCAGACTTGCTACGATCCTGTGTGAAGATAAACTAAAAGGGACTGGGGTGCCGTTTTACGAAATTTTGTGAAATGAAAATACCAATTTTTAAAAGTATCAGGCAAGTTTGCCATGTTGATTGTTTGGCGGCCTTATCAAATTCTTAACTTGACTTCCCCGATTATTCCAAATTCATCTTTTCACAAGCGTCCACGAAAATTTAGGGCCTTTTGAGCCTCTCTCTTTTTTAATATCTAGTTAAACCATTAAATATTATATTCAGATTTCAGATATGATATTCAATTAAATTTTCATGTTTTATTCAATTAAATTTTCATGTTTTATTCAATTAAATTTTCATGTTTTATTCAATTAAATTTTCATGTTTTATTCAATTAAATTTTCATGTTTTATTCAATCAAATTTTCATGTTTTATTCAATTAAATTTTCATGTTTTAGTCAATTAAATTTTCATGTTTTAATCGATTAAATTAATATTTTATTCAATTAAAATTTTAGATGTTATACTCACTATAACGTCTAAAATTTTACATAAAATACAGGTAAATACTAAATAGAAAAAAACTAAATCCTTATAAACAAAATGTAACAGAGGCATTTTAATCCTGGACAATAAATATTGTTTTAGAATAAAACAAAATTTCCCTCACTACATTTTAATAATGTAATCTAAACATCAGGTATAAAACAAAGCATACGGCGAGCGGAGAAATTGTACCATGTTTTACTAAGTAGTCCTAAGTTCTAGAGAGGAATATAGAGCGTTAGGTGCTATAGCCTCCCCACCCAGTGCTTGGCACATAATATAGCATTGTAATTTTCGATTTTCTAGGGGAGCGAAGACACCGCTGGCCCCTTGTTTAATTATGCTAATGGCCGTATTTCAATTCCCAGGTACTTGGGCACCTGGAATTGTCAAGGAATTCGAAATACTTCCTAAAAATCAGAGGAAAAGATTTTTTGTTCAAGCTTGAAAATATCAACTCTAACAGTATTTCATAACAGTGCAACAATCGATTCAAGTTATGTTGGTGAAAGCTTTAGCATCTACCAAACAAAAGTTGACTTCAAAGTGGATATCAATGAAAAGAAATGTACTTAATGATGTGTAGAAGAAATCGGTGATCTGATCACTTAATTTCACATTGCTTTGCCCTTGCACAAAAAAAGTATATTCAGCGAGAACCATGCATCAGTGAATCTACCTCATGCACAAATCATTCCTCCATTTTTCCCCCCTCGATAACACATCACTTGGTTATCCACAAAAAAATGTAGATATCTGGGATGGAGGAGAAAATTGCATGCAATTATTTAAAGTTCAATTCAAACTGGTAGCCCATCTGAAGAAATGACTAAATAAATTTGTAAGCCCCTCTCCTTCAATCAAGACAAAATACGTCATCACGGGAATTGAAATGAAACCATGGGATCAAAAAATCAATACCACAATGTATTTGTTCCGCAAAGTAAAGAAATATATCCCTCGTTTCTTAGATTGCAAGAGCTAGTCTATGTCACACTGAAACATGTGTTTATTCATATACAGGAAAGGCAGAGAAATCTCCAGCTTATGAAAAAAATTGCATTCGATTTTCCGAGCAAAGCCTTGTATGGGAACTATTCATTCTTTTGTAATGATGCATGAATTCAATTTTCAATGAAACAACAGCAGACGATATGTGAAACAAATCAAAATATACGCAAATATTTATCACAGCTTTGAGTGCTTTCTCACACAGAGTATGTGTTTCTTTACTTTCATCCAAACTCAATATTGATTCTCCGGAAAACACACTGTTTCGAGATGAAGCGAAATATCTTCGAATGTCAGCAACCTTCTAAAAAATATCTTGAATTCAAAACCGTTTTTGCCGTAGGCTGTAGAACTGAGGATGCAGATTCATGGAAACGAAATAATTTAGCGTATATCCTCAATATATTTATCTACTTCTTGGCTGAATGAAATGATTATAACATTCTCGAGTTATTTCCTTTCATTTTACGACATTTAAAACATTAGATATATAAAGTATTTAATATATAAGGGGGAAAACAATATTCAGGAGGAAAAGCAGATATAATCTGCTTTTACTCCTCATTTCCTACAGGGCTTTGCCCTACGAACTAATTATAAATAAATAAATAAATAAATATATCAATATATAATTACAAATATTATATCATTCTTAGATCAGTGACAGACACATGGGGAAAGTTTTCCTCTCAAATCCATAAAAATGACCAATCACATATAACGAAGGAATTTTTACAAAAAGTTTGATTGCTTATTTTATTTTTTAAATTGCTCGTTAAATCCGGGGTCCAAAAAAAGATTTGTTCGCTAAAAGCGGTTAAACTGTAACTTAATCATTATACCAAACAAAATCCATATTTTCCTCGCTATATCTGGAAATTCCCTAAATGCGAACACGTTGTATGTTGGTCCAACTGTATTTTACATCCCCCTCTACCAAAAAGTCCCTCTCTGCTTAAATACTTATCATTATCACAAAGAGCGGTGCAGTCCTATAAAAAATATAGCCTGGCGCTCTTCTAAATCAAGGGGTGATTAAGGAACCCCCTAACCAGTCAATAGCCCATTAATCTGATAGGGGCAGAAATTATCATTATGTATGGGTTGTTGAGCTGGCATTGCAAGACCCCCCATGCCCCTCTGGATCCGACACTGCCTACAGTATATAGTTTGGAGCATATAAGCGTAAAATAATGATAATAATGGGATACAAACGCAGGTTTCCAAGCCGAACTAAACCAGGAATGACCTCTGAAGTGAGCTAATAAAATAAAATAAAAAATTGAAAAATATAGCCAAAAGGCCGTCCATTCACTCTTGTTGCCTTCGTTGTGTCAAATAACGCATTGGGGATTTTTCTATTTTTGGAACACAGAATTGGTAATTTCGTTTAAATTCCCACGATTCTTAGTTGATTTATTCAAAATTTTAGGTTTATTGCTCTAAAAAATTTTTTTCTTAACCGAATTCTAGATAACACACATTTTTTATTTACAACTTGATGGGATTTTGTCTGTAAAATGTTGCGATTTCCTAAAATTTTGCCCCAACGCCGCTAGGCTGCGCTAGGCCTCGACAGCACCCCTGATCACAAAGGTATATTCTAAAACATTTCAAAGATACTTGAAATACATACTTCAATCACGATTACAAATACCAAATAACAAAACTAACCAACAACATATAAATAAACATCAAAACTCAAAAAAAAACTTAACATAATTACGAGTTTCAAAATTCGTATGTCAAAAAATTTTACACTCCAGAAACAAAACAAACATCAACCAAAGTTAACCTCAAATCACATCAAATCATATATATATATATAAACTCAAAATGTGTATGATCAATATATATTTTGCTTGTAAAGAGAATGATTAATTATAATATTTTAAAGCAGAAATTGCTCTATTAAACACATCAATAATGAAAAGCTAATCATTTATTTACCAGCAATAAGGCCAAAAATTCATCTAAAGTTCAAAGCACTTCTATTGATAAGAGCATCGTCAATTCCAATTTCCATAAAAGGGGAAAAAATAACTAAAACGTCGAAAAAAAAGGTGTATTTTAAAAAAAAATAGATTAAAAAAATACAGTGGCATAAAAATATTGTTTATAAATTTGGATCCACAGAATTGGATAAAGCCAAAAAAATACAGTGTAAACGTTGTCCAAATCGTCTTCTTTTTATTTCTGACACGAGTTCCTCGCAATGGCGGATCCAGAAATCTTTAGAGAGCGTGGTGATATGTTCTCGATTCCTATTTTTAGCAAGTGTTCGGTACTTTTCATTTCATCTTCCATGATACAATCCCGGCTCAAGGTGGGAGGGAGGGGGGCAATCGCCCCATCACTCCCCTTAAATCCGCCAGTGACTCCTAGTCTTTATATGGATGGCATATTTCATTGTCTTTTCTAATTCTACACTCGCCGTTTTCATTAACTATCCCGTATTAAAACGTAAAAACTTAAATATCAACTAATATTAAAAGTCGCTTGAAAAAATCCCCTCAACGTAAAGAAAATTCTTGACAATGTGAAAATTCACGGAAACAATTTTCAAACCAAACCTAATCCACCCGCCCAATCATGAATTATAATTGAAAACTGTTCGCTCAACGTTAAACGGGTATTTAAAGTAACTTTTCGAGTTTTCATGCCCCGAGAACAAATCTTTACAGTAGCTTAGTTACTCCTCTCTTACGTTCAACAAAATTCAGTGTAAATGTCCACGAAGAGTCGATTTTTTAAACAATTTCCTTATTAACTCAACAGTAATATACAATGTAAGTTTATAAAAGGAATTCCCGTAAAAACGAACTACACACGTTTTCCCTGAAGGCGTCTTTAAATGCAAGGAGCTTATGATCATTTATGTGTGAAGCTCCAAATTTAATCGAAGTAGATTCATCAAAGTAATCAATAAATCATATCAATACAAGTACACCATATATTGGATATAAACGAATGCTAGCTTATTTAACTACGTCGAGTTTTGATTTATTTACCTTAATCAAACTATTTTCCATGCCCCCTTTACTACAACAAATATTTTGTAAAAAAAAAAAAGAAAGAAAGAAAGAAAGGAAAGCTCTAGATTGAGCTAATAATACGTGGGTGTCAAATTTATTGGTAATAAAAAAAGTCCCCTATGAAAAACTCACAAAAATCTCGCCCCGGTGGCTTTGTGTGTTGACCATTATTTGGCAATTGTGTTATCCCTATGAAGGGTAATAATATCTTACATCCTTATATACGGAGAAAGAGAGCGTTGTTCCAGTCCTCGTTCGTCTAGCACTCAAGACACTCCGGGCTAAACAGAGGGTTATAAGCAGTGCTATAAACTTCGAAGTTTTAAGTTTTATTTCAAATTTAAACAAAATATTTTTTACATTACAGAGGTCGGTAACAACGTTATTGAGCATAATTTCTAATGTTAGGTAATTCCATAGGCTCCCCGAGGGGGGCGCAATGGGTGCACTTATACCCCCCTTGGCTTATGAAAAAAAAGGGGGGGGGGAGGACTGAATCCACAAGAAACTATAGTCCAACAACATTATTCAATTGGAATTTTTCCTGGATACACCCCCCTACATATAATTCTGGGACCGCTCATGGGTAAATCGCATCAACACGTTTCGAATAGACATCGCTGTTCTTTCTTCAAAAGGCGAATGAAGCAGGCTCCAAGTGAAAACAAAGTATTGCCGTTTAATGATGCTGTTAGTTGTGTGATGGTAGCGCCATCTATTGTCATATAATATTTCAAAAGTTGAGGGGAGAACGAAAAAGGGATAATTAGTGAATAGAGATCAATGTTTCTTTTCAAGCATTTCTGAAGCTAAGATTTATGATCTATTAATGGAGTTTAGAGACTGTTTATAAATAGTTAAAGCTTCTAGAAAGTCTAACCATGAAGGCGATTTGTTTGACAAATATTAGTAGAAGGTTCCAAAAACTTATAATTGTGATCATTCTCTCAGAAATGGTCTACATGATTTATTTTTTTTTTAAATTCAATTTAAAACAAAGCAATGTAAATTGCGTGAAACAAATTTCAGTAACTGTAAGATTGCAAACATGGCTGTATTGGCATTTCAACAACTAAAGAAGAACCTTAAACCATTTCAAAAGATTCGATTTGTTTCAATTAAATATTGATTTTAAATTAGTTGACGAAATATAAACTAATCTGAAAAGTATTATTGAAATCATATAAAATTATTTCTAACGTAACTAGATCGTTAAAACATTTTGCATCATATAAAAGGAAAATAAAATTTTAAATTATGTTCAGAGCCATCTATATAAAAGATCAGGGAATTCTAATTAAAATCAGAAACAACAATATATTTTCTGGATCATTATATCATCTCACCCTATTATCACCGAATCCCATGTGAAATATCACTTCGTCTACCGCTCTGCTAATTGGATATTACTGGGAACTATTTTGCCATGTAAAGAGAAAAACATTTCTTTCTCCTAGGTTGAGAGATTCGTGAGATTCGTATAACACTTTCGTCTAGGGAGTTGCTTAGAGCAGTCATCGTTTGTCAAGCTGTCAAGCACCGAACAAGAAGACGACGCGCATATATGATAGCGAGCTGAAAAACGTTAGCGACGTTCTCACCAAGAAAATAAATTAAAGAACCTAGTAGTTACCAACTGGAGTGCTGCACATTATTAATTGCTTGGCATTTCTAACTGAGGAACACTTCAAGAACATTCGAGATTTTTTTTTCCTCCGCCAGGTGACTAAACTGAACTGTGGCATGAATTCGTTTTCAACTCTAAAATTGTAACTAGGGGCACGCCGTTAATCCTCCTTCTGTTGGATATTTTGTTATTCTCCATTGTCTTAGTCTGGGTTGCGTTTAGTTCTTTGGGTTCCGTTAACTTATTGTATGCAGACAACTTGCCGATTTTTATGCCGTATCAGGAACGTAAGTCTCAGAAGTTATAGATAGTAGTCCACCAGTTCTTCATCTAGCTACCTGTCAAGTAGGGTTCTTGACAGACGGGTATTTATCAGATTATCTAAATCTCGTAAACAGTGGTCAGTAGACTTCGAAAATTTGAAAAATTCTTTGATAAAAAAATTGCTGAAAATATGGATTCTGGGACTGTCACTGGTTCCAATTAAGCTGCCACATTGTCCTCTATGAAAAAAAGGAATTACTAAAAGATACCTGCACTAAACTCACTGAGCTAAATAATAAACGGATCTCGAGATATGTTGCAGTTGAGAATAGAAAACAGAATCTGGAACGGTCATTTAACGACCTCGAATATGCCTTAGAGTAGTATTTCTCAACTGCAGAGCTCTGGCGACAATTATATCTAACCGCCAGAGATTCTCATGGAAGTCATCATTTCAGTTTTTTAGGCATTTGCCATGAATAAATATTTGGTCTCGGAAATATTCTGATGAGAATAATAATCCCTAATGACCGGAAAGCTCAGATCCAGAAAGCTTAAGTAAAGCTGGCCACCCATGGTCGTTCCAAATGGCATGGCATGGCATCACTCCCTTCCATTTGAAGCGACCTAAAATATGAGGGGTCATTCACGGACGCTCCATCAGTACACTCCATATATTTCTTAAGTGGACTTCTGTGCTCAGTGCAGTGTTCGTCTACGTCAGTGATTCCTAATCTTTTTCAAGCCGCGACCCACTTTTATAGTAACCAAGTAATCCGCGACCCCCTTTATAGTAACCAAAAGATCTGCGACCCCTCTGTCCGCCGCCGACACATTTGTATAATAAAAGCATTTTTAACAAAGTAAAGAAAACACATTAGATATAAAATTAAATTTTATATTAATTTCATTGCATTAATTATGCATATTATATTATATAATTATATTACATTAATTATGCATATTATATTAATTATATTACATTATTTATGTATATTATATTAATTATATTACATTAATTATGCATATTATATTAATTA
>QLNU02014802.1:23671904-23690030 GCA_006491805.2 Dysdera silvatica
TCCTTTTTTCCAAAGCACAGTTAATTGAAAAAGTCTCTTCAACTTTCGACTTCAACGTATTCGAAGCTGATCACATCCTTACCGATGCAGTCAATTCCGTGAATGACCAGCTTGCTTTTACCTATTTGGAATTTTTTTTTTCCATTCTACAGCAAGCGATACTACCCTTAATGTACAACTTGCAAATACCTCTTAGTCTGCTGTTTTGTGATCACGGCGTTTGGCAACACTTCAAGCCCACGTATGTAAACAGAATCATAACTGTTCTGTTGGTGGTGGATTAGCCACCGAAATAGCTATCAACAGTGTAAACAATTTTAATTGTGATAATTTGTTGTTTTTTACGTACTCTTTCATTATGAAATTGTTGTAATCAAAAGAGAGGATATTGGAATTGCAGTAATTTACAAACCACCAAAAGGCAAAATGTTTTTATTAATAGGGTTTGTGGAATCCTTGACGACATAACAATAATATAATCCTACCGGGAGATTTTAATTATTGTTGTAAGCAAGGATACTCTGATGCCAACTTCTTAACATCTCAGGACACGTGTGTTGAATTACTGATTACACTTTATGCATGGTTTAGCAACCTAATCACAACTCACACTATTTCTTTACTTCTCTAACACGCATGCGATTGTCGTGCAGATAACACTTGTAATGACATGAACCTGGTTTTTACTATTGCTTTCTGTTTACTATGATGCTGTGAAAGAACGTGGACTTATGCAAGAACAGAGATGATGCACATTACTTGTGCGAGAAAGATGAAACCACATAATTATTTAAATGACATTGCTTCTATTAATATTTTCTATGTTTTGCCAATGAGAGAAACTTGTATGTTGAATGACGTATTTAAAAAAAAAAAATTAAAACACAAAATAAAAGAAAAATCTTTAATTTCTCCCATCATGTATAACATGTATATGGATTTCAACCAAAATTACAAAACAGAAATTTGAAAAAATCGTCCAATCTTATTCAATTATTTACATTTTGGTGACTATCCAGTATCAAGCATGATTCAATCTTCAAATGATTAAATTAGCGCACTCCACAAAAATCAAGAATCGTGCTCTTCGGATATAAGATTTTGAACATTCGGTCCTTTATTGATGTCGCTGATACATGACCAATGGCCGTCCAATGATTCTTTCCACAAACTGACCTAATATGAACAAAATAAAATCATGTCATTACTATTTTTACCACATAAGGTGATAATTGTATTACAACTTCTCATGAATTAACAATGGATTAGGTTAGCAGAACTTCCCTAGACCGTGGATCCCCTTCAGGAGATCACTAGTCCTCGTGGACGCCCAAGAACTAACTCAAAAGTTTAAAACCCGGAATTTGCTTTATACATATTTATTTCCAGTGTTTCATCCCAGATTTTCACCATTTAAGAAAGGAATTTTTCATTCCCTCATGATTTAGGCTTAGTATTAAAGAGTAAATGCTCTTGTTTCAGTATTTTTCCAAACCTTTGTGGAACACTGGGAAAGTCTCACGGACCCCCTGATACTCCTGGGGGTCCATGGACCACAGTTAAAGAACTGCTGGATTAAATAGTAAAAACTTGTGAACAATTGTATGCAAAATGTGAATTACACTTTTGAAACCATACATTTCTTTCCCCAAGCTACCTTCATTTGGAGCAACATGGCCTTTTTTGTCCTTGCACACCATATACAAAATTCAACTAACCTTTGCAAACTAAATTCTTATATAAATTACGGCTTTATCTCATTAACATGGATGCTTGTACGAAATAAAGATAAATGGATGTTTGTAGGAGGAAGCCACCAATGCCCCAATTACATCACTGATGGTAGATTTTTCGATCTGCCATCGCTTTTATAATGTTAAGTGGATGGACAGTTGTCTTTTGGTGGATATCCAGCCACTGTGGTATCACTGGAAACAAAACAGCAGACATACTGGCAAAGGCAGGAGTCAAAATGAATCAGCCATATAAAAGTGGGCTAATTACAGGCAATTCTTGCATTGAAAAAACCATACAAAACTCTGAAAGTTTTAAATATATTGAAAAAGTAAAATTTAAAAAAAATGGTTTTCTCTACTTACAAATCCCTTACCAAGAAACCTTCATAAATGCACTTTGGTAACAAGCTCCAGATTTCGAACAGGACAAGGCTACCTCCAGTTGACTTTTTTAAAATTGAGCTGGCAGACTCACTGATATGCCCACTCTGCACTGCCTATGTCTCAATGAATTAACACCTTTGGCTGTGTCCTGAATTTTCTACGCAAAAGCCGTAAGTGACCCTAATAACGCTATTTCTGGCAAGAACACTCTGTATTGGACTGTATGGTGCCAAATGGCCATAAGGTCAACAGCAGGCATTAGATAGGAAAAATAAAGGAAAGGGAGACTGGTGTGGTCAGAATCCCTCATAAATGTAATAATTTAACCAAAAACACCTTTTTCCACCAAGTTTTAGTTACGTTTGGCAAGCACTTTTTCCCTGTGAAAAATGTGGGCTTAATAGTTATATAAAAATTGTCTTTTTGTGCAACAAAAAACGTAATTTTGGAGAAAGTTTAGTCAAAAGTACAATTTTTTTTTAAATTTTCAACATGCCATTTGTTTGTACCTAAAAATGGAAACAATGTCCAAATTTTCTGCGGACCACTAAAAATTTCTCGTGGACTACCGGTTGGCGACCGCTGTATTAGGGCATTTACGTATGTAGGTAGCTGGAAAGTGTACAATGGAAAGGTACAAACAAATATTTTTATATGCTATTTATCGTAACACTGAATTTTAAAGGACGATGCCAGATGTCTATGGGATTTTGCCTACGGCGTTCCACAACAAATCAGACGCCATTCGACGCGTCTCACTGAGTAGATAAAATGTGTCAATGTCAATGGGCGCAAAGCTGTCAGATCATGCAGTCACGAGTTATAGGTCATAGAAGGTCATTGTATAAGGAGGAGCTCCAATGTTATTGGGATGACTATTGTCCTTAAAAACGGCATTAACATGCATATTGTAGCATGAGATCTTTTAAATGATGGAAAGAACGATGAAGCTAATGATAGTGAAAACGTTATTACAATAGTATTTTTTACTCAGTGAAACACGTTGAATGATGCCCGATTTGTTACGAAACGCCGATTAACAAAATCTCAATAACATTGGAGATCCTCCTCATAGGGTGACCTTCTATGACCTCTAACTCGTGACCGCATGATCTGACAGCTTTCCACCCACTGACAATTTTTATTTACTCAGTGAGATGCATCGCCTGGTGTCTGATTTGTTGCGGGATGCACATAGGCCATTTTTGCCATCCTTTTTCTAACTTTGGTCTCGCACTTTGAAATTTCCCCAGACACTTCCAAGCCGTCCTGGTAGATTAATCCATACTCCTGTCTCATAGATGCAAATCTCCTTACATCATAATTCATTTGTTTCTTACCATACAAGAACAGTTAAGGTCATGTTGCAACAGGATCTGCAGTTCATCTAATCTGGATGTAATATATCCTGGTCTAAGGTATGCAGAAAAATACCCTGCATTTTAAGGTGTCTTTAGAATCAAACAATAATTAATGACATAGAATGCATTCTCACTATACCATCGTAGAACTTGCATTGTAATTAATAAAATGCAACGTACTTTGTTGCAGTTTAACAAACAAAACATAATCAAAAAGAAGAAGAATAAAAAAAAGTATACGTTACTTTATTATCTCCTCCAGATACTGCCAGAATGTGGCCTGTAACTGACCAACTGACGTGCCAGACAACGTCATCGAACGTATTTAATGTCCTAGGTATCCATTCCTCATCATTCTCACAGGTCCAGATAATAACTCTCCTATCCTAAAAATAAGAGAGGGCCAAGAATGAGTAATAACATAACAAACTTATAAGCAGGTCTTCAAACAAAAGAAAACTGATCAGCTGTTTTCAGTCTTTCAATGATGACATCCCACCCTATACCGAAAAAAATGTCAATAAACAAAAATTAAATGCACGATGCCTATCTCACTATACCCACTCGAAAATGCAGGTAGTTCTTGCCTTTACAAATTCATTCATTCAGCGCCTTCGTTCATAAAGCGGGAATTCATAAAGTGGGAACATATCTCCCACAGATGTAGCATAATAAACGTATTTCCTGCCCCTGACAATTCAGTTTTCCCACTGAAAATCTCAATAATGTATTAACAAAATAATTTCTAGTGTATAAGCACTGACATATACAAATTAAACTATAGCAAAGAAATATATGTTACAGATTAAAAAACAATTCTTATTTAATCAACGTCCTCCTAAGTGTCTAAATATATGGTGCATCCATTAATATGGTCAGTCCGTTAATAGTACAGCACTTGTTGAAGGTTGCATGGCTTTTCATTCATTAAGGCAAAAGCAGTACTTTGAATAACTTCTGCGGGAGTTCTGCAATAGTGGTTTGCTTAAGTCCTTTATAAATTTTCCGATAACTGATTTAAGTATTTTTTTAAGTTCATGGCAACTTTTGCAGTTCTCTCAAAACTGGAATCTAATGACTGAAAAATTCCCGTTTGCCTTTCCTATATATTGAAATAATTCATCAAGCCACTTAAGAGTGGAAGAATGAACAGATGTTTTCAGTTGCAACATTTTCGTTCGAAATAATCCATGGTCTAAGTTCGATTTTTTGATGTATCACTTAAAAAATATTCGTAAAGCTGATAATTCAGAAGGCGAGAGTTTGTAAAGCAAGAACTATCAACAGTCACATAATAGAAAAGCTACGAAACCTTTTTTTTTTTTCCCCCATCTGATGAATTTCTAAGTTTGCGTAAAAAGCACGAATTGAATGGTGTTACCTGAGAACAACTGGCAATCATGTTACGTGTCAGGCCAACAGTTGGTGCCCAAGCAACATCCCGTACCCAGTCTGAATGAGCTTCTAGTTTTTGGTCTTCAATCCACTCCTCATCTGTTTCGCTGCAAAAGAATTATCCTGATTTTCTTTACCATAAAATGAGAAATTGTTTAATCATGGAGAAATTAAAAGCAAAGAATATGTTTCGGTAACAAGCCTCAAAAACAAAAATCCATTTAATAATAAGTTTTATTTTTAAAACCGAAGCAAGTAACATTCCACCCCCAAAAAAAAAAAATTACATAAAATTGCACAGTTAATCTACAATCAATACATAATTTACATACAACACATAAGTAATCAGTAATAGTTCATCTGAAGTATTGATGTTTAATATACAGGGTGTCTCAGCACTAGGGTTGCAAACATCTAGGAGGGGTAGGGTACACCTAGACGAACAATATTTGTCATAGAACCTAGGGTCGCAAACCACTCACAGCGCCAGTTCTAAAACCGTCCAGCATGCACAAATAGTGACAACCAGTGCATGAGAAGCGCAAAATGCGATGTCCTAATCATCTATGCACTTGGACAGCTGACCTGAGTTTTATCTGGCGCTTTTCACGCACTGGTTGTCACAATTTGTGCATGCTGGACGGTCTTAGAACTAGCGCTGTGAGTGGTTTGCGACCCTAGGTTCTATGACAAATATTGTTCGTCTAGCTGTACCCTACCCCTCCTAGATGTTTGTAACCCTGGTGCTGAGACACCCTGTATGTGTGGTATAAATAAAGTTAAACCGTGCCTTCCTAATATTAAGGGGAAAGAGAACCAGTAAATGATTTTCAAGCTCATAAAAAATATGGCTCTCCCCAAAAGTTTAGCTTAAGAAGCATGTTAAAGGTTCTCCATTTTGATCACACAATATTCCATGCACATACCTGTACCTGCAATATGCAAACACAAAATGCACAATGTAAACCTCAGGGCCTTGGTTGATTGAATTTTTGTACTGTAAGGACAGCAAGGGTGTTTCTGTGCCAAACAAGGTATGGCCGCAGATACAGTTTTGTGTTTTATGATGTGAACACCATTAAAGTCAGGCTGTGCCAGGACCTACAATTTTCCAAGGAATCCATACCTCTATAACACAAGGAATCGAATCTCAGACTACAGTGGGCAGAAAAATGGCACACACTATCATGGTTCCCACTCTTTTGTCCTGATGAAATTCAAGGACCTTTTAAGGACTTTTCGAGGACCAAATAATGTTTTTCAAGGCATACGTATATATTAAAAATACGTTATAAGCAAAATATTGAAATTTGTGTTTTAATTATGTTGCCCTTTCAGCTCGGAACGCAGACAGCAAATGTTACCTTTTTTGCATCCCTTTTATCAGCTGCACTCAGAGGGTGTGAGGAGGAAGGGGGCATGTCCGAAATATTACTGGCTTTGTTCGGGAAATAAGGCAAAATACCCCTTTTTTTATCTTTTGCCAAAACTTGAAAAAAGGTTTTGGGAAAAATTCAAGTACCAACCACATTTCTGGCAGTTTTCAAGGGCACCGACTCGGCAAAAAAATTCAAGGACTTTTCAAGGATCGTAGGAACCATGTCAATGGTGCGACTAGAATCGAAGCTAAGTTGATGGCACAATAGATAAATGTGTAACCTAACTACGCTACCCTAGGACACTGAAAATTTTAAAAATGCAATTTAAGTTAAACGGAGGGTGGGAGGAATTTAGTTACTACATCCCACATTTTTGGCCCTCACTAAAACTCTACTAGACTCGCAAACATAGGGAGGGAAAAAAAGGAGAGGGGGAGCACCCTAAGTTAACTTTAGATGAGCATCCTTCAGTTTCTATTCTGACACTCCACCAGCCAAGCTACTAAGGACATCCTGAACAATCTTAACTTTGTACTTATGTATTAAATTTTTAAATTCTTACCTTAAAAACTGGAAGACCATAAAGTGGAATGGGGGAAATAATCCGATAAAATCAGCTCCTACAACCCTACAATTTTTGGCTCAAGCTAAAACTCTATCCTACTACTACTATGGAAATAATAAAGCCTTTGTTCATTCATGTTTTATGATGCAAGCATAGCAATGGACATGCTACACCGAAACCTACAATTTTCCGAGAAATCCCAACCTCTTACGGTACAGAGGACAAATCCACATACTGTAGTGCGCACGGCTAATACTTCTTTTTTTTTTGTAAGTTAAACACAAGTTAGTGGTATGGTAGGCAAACCTGCTACCACAGCAGGGCCCATAAAGTTCTGGTGTAAGTCAAGAGGGGGGTGGGGAAACTTGATGTATAAAAACTGATTATCCCCATTTAATCACCAAATCCAACTTTTTAGTGAAGGTTCCGAAATTTAAATGTTAAATAAATTTACCACACCAGTACTCAGTGACAATTGGCTAAAAAGTGGCTTGTTCTGAAAACACTAAAAATAGCAGAACAGTAGTAAATAATGGAATCACATTTCCTGAAAAACCTTTAAAAAAATTGGTTTACTTGTGCTTTTACGACAGAAGGACAGTGAAGGCTGCGCCGTTTCAGGACCTGCAATTTTCCAAGGAATCCGAACATCGTCTGCGAAAAGAACCAAACCTCCGACTACAGTGGGCAGAAAATCGACACATGTTCTACGACACCATTGGGAATCAAGCCTAGGTTTATAACATGATGGATGAACGCATTATCTCTGCAGCACTGTATAGGACAGAGGACCAACGTTTTTTGGAGGCATCTGAATCCCTTAACACCTAAAGAACCAACCCCAGACTGCATTAAACAGTTAATCAGTAACGCCTCAATTACATTGGGCGAATTGTTTACACACTCCTCACTGGCTCGTAAACTTGTCAGTGTGTGAATGAGTTGCAACTTGCTCAGCGAGTCTCGCAGCTTATGAAACTTGCTCAGTAAAAATGCACAGTAGAGGTACTCAGTAGACTACCAACGGCGATTTTTCTAAACTAACTTTCAACTCTGCACACTTCTTTCGAGGGTTTGTTTCAGCCAATCAGATTCGAAAAAACAGGGGCAAATAATGTGTAAAGTAGCCCACTCCTCAACTTCACTAGCACTAGCCAAAGGAGTGGCGAGTCAACTACAGAACTTCATTACACTGAGTAAGTTTAGCAGCAGTGCGTACATTTGCCAATAAGGAGTGTGTAAACTCACCCAATGTAATTGAGGCTTAGGTGTTCTTTTTTATTTGCGGGACTGTGGGAGGATAAGCCTCGATCAGTATATTACGTGATAGGCAAACACCTTATTACTACAGGGCCTTAAACGTATTCAAATTTACAATTTACGAAATAAAACCTCACAAGAATCGACCGTATCTTTTTTTTTTTCCATGCACATACATAATCTTTAACGTTGATGTGACAAAACAACTATCCACATCGAGCAATTACAATATTGTAGTTAATAAGATTTGAAGTTACAGGTGAAAATAAATGCAAGTCATTAATATAGCAAAAGTTATGGCAAAATTCTGTGATTTTATATGCTTTAAAATATTTTATTGAAGCTTCAAATGCTTAGAATAATTAATTAAAATGCCAAAGGGCCAAATAATTAGAATACAATGTTAAAAGACTTTATTATGTCTTTTTCATGGAAAGTCCGACGATGTCTGCACACACGCTGCTGGTAAATGAAAAACCCATCATAATTTGAGAATTCAGAATATAATTACACATATGCTGCCAAATATAAAAAGCTAAATTTTATACGTGTTTCCAAACACTGAAAGAGAAATTATACACAAAATTTACAGAACCTCAAGAGAAAACGAATTTGACTGTTGTCAATTTTAGAAACCGTAATTATTCAGGCTGCACTTGCTGGTATCCTAGCTGGCAACAACCAGTGAAGCAAACAAGCAGTATTTGTATTGTGGAAGCTCAAAATATCTACCATAAAAATTGCAAATTTACAAAAAAAAATGGAAAACAAAATATTTTGTTTCCAATATACATACTTGTATTTCCAAATTTTCACGAGATTGTCGCAACCACCTGTGACAAAACGCTTGCTTGATGTCTCTGATTTTTTGGTACTAGTCAAGCTTGGTGGATCAAGAGTGGAGCCTGTAGCGATTGTGGGTTCCCAACTAACGGCATTGCATCCAATCTACAATGAAAAACCACGCCATTTAAACGACAAAATATCCTTACGCCTGCAATGTAAGAACTAATAATTATGATAATTGGTTGGATTTTTAATGCACAAGAACAGCAAGTCATTCTGTGCCAATGGAAAATGAAATCAACGATGAAAGACAACACAACGTGACTTTCCATGTTACACTGATAGATAATGTCCACAATAAGCCCACAACAATAATAATAATATGCCTAGCCACGGAACCCTTTTCTTACCTCATGCATAGCCATGGTACCCCTCTATAAACACTAAGTGTAATGGAAAGAAGGCTATTGTTTATTACAACTTGGGCATAAACATGAAAATATTATAAACAATATATATATATATAAAAAAAAAAGAATTTAATGCTTACAAAATATGAGATAGGATCAAGAAAATTTTTAATAAAATTATTATGTACATATTATGTAAGTATTCATTGATAAGAGGTATAAATGGGATGAATGGTTTTGTTGTTCAGTGTCACGAAGTTTTAAACTTCATTATGTCGATAAAAAATTTATTTCATATTCACTCTCAGGGGATTCCATCGAGAAGATTACAGAATTTACAGATTTTCTTAGAAAATTCAATGATGTTTTATAAATTACTTGCAGAACCCTAGAGTACCATGGAACAAAGTTTGAGAAACGCTGGTCTATATTTCACCACCTTCGAACACTGGTACAGTGGTTAGTTAATATCAAATCAATACCGATCTTAAATGTGCATAAAGTAATAAGAACAAATATAGCCAAAGAACACAAATTTTCCAAGATTAAGACTTTTAAAAAATAATGAGTTTTAAGACAAAGACAACATGCAAATATTGGTACAGTGAAGTTATCAAATCAATACCGATCTTAAATGTGCATAAAGAAATAAGAACAAAGATAGGCAAAGAATGTAACTAAAAATTTTCCAAGGTGAGGACTTATAAGACAATAAGTTGAGCATATGTGTAAGAGAATTACACCGAAGAGCCTAAACATTAAAACCACTTACCTAATAACATGTAGATCCAGAGTTATAAAAATTCCGTGTAGATCCACGTTTGGAGCACAAAAGAGCCTTGACACGGCATGGCATGCCTTCAATTAGATGTTGATAGGTTACACGTGGGATATCATACCATAATTGCAACAGAAGTTGGCCAAACTTTTGTAAATTCCGTGGTTGTGATGTTAATGCTCTGATACGTTGTTCTAAGTGAAACCACAGGTGATGAATAGGATTGATGTCTAGAGAATTTGGAGGCCATGGTAATAAAGAAAACTCATTCTCACGTTCCTCGAACCATTCTAGAACCGTACAAGCTTTGTGAGAGGGAGCAGTACGATGTCACTGCCGTTTGGGAAAGATGGAAGACATCAAGGAGTGTAACTGGTCCCCCCCCCCAGGATGTTTAAGTACGTGGAAGCATTGAGATTGCGTTGAACAATGACAATGGAACTAAGCTGGTTCCATGAAAAACTCGCCTACACTATAACACTCCCGCCATCACCTTGCTTCCTTCCAGCAGTGCAGGTAGATAAGACCATCGCAAACAAATGTGTCCATCCGCATGATGTAAACAAGAATGTGATTCATCTGTCCATGTGACCCTCCTCCACTCTTCTGATGTCCAATTCACATGGCTATGTGCCCGCAGAATGCTTTTATGGCAATGAGTTGCCGTGAGCATAGGCACACAAATAAGGCAATGACTTTGTAGTCCAAGAGACAACAATGCACGGTGAACAGTGTGTTTCGACACATTCCGTGCATCACCACTATTCAATTCCTTGATAATTTCCACAAGAGTAGCATGTCTATCCACGTAAACAAGCTGATGAAGTCGTCATTCCCCTTTGCCATCAATAGCCATTGGCCGGCCAACACCTTGTCTTTGGCTAGATCTTTCACTTGTTTGCAACCATCTCTGATACGTACTACCTATTGCATATCGTGAACAGCTGACTAGATGGGCAGTTTCCGAAATGCTCTTACCCAGCCGTCTTGCCATCATAATATGTCCTTTGTCAAAGTCCGATAAATCCTTATCTTTACCCACCTTGCAGAGATAAAAACTACTGATCGACAGAACACAGTCCCATATTTTTATATACCAACCTAAAACCCACCCCTTCCATTTGATTGGTACTGCAGACAACCTCATCTGCATAATGCACACATGGTTTTAACGATTTGGCTCTTCGGTGCATTTATTTGTACTTTATACACAAGAATAGCCAGGATTAACGCAAGATGGGTAGGAAATATCCTTGACTGATTGTTTTAACACAAATCCACACAGTGCTGTAACGTAAATCCACTCTAAAAAGATGTTTAATAATGTAACACAAAACCATTCTAAACAGATGAACCAAGAAAACATTGCCCAAAACGCATAATAAGAAGTTTGAAAGGTTGCAAACAACAAGGATCGATAATCAAAAGTGGTAACTGGAATGGTGTAATATACCACTATTATACACCTAGTTGAATCTTTAGCTTACGGGACTGGAAAACAGAATTTTGTCATTCCATAAGGGGAAATATCGCTTCTTCCCTTCCCTCCCCCTATACAAATCAACCTATGTGGCACCTGAAAGCATCGCTACATGGGGTCAAGAGGGAGGTGTAGCTGCTTTTAAGTATAAATAAACAACACTAAATAACTTTAGTGGGCATGTATTGTATGTCAGTGAAATATGAAAGAAAAAGAAGGCTACTGATAATCTAATAGCAGATTGTCAATTTTCGTACGAAGCAGTGAAGAGGAAGAGCGGGGGAAAGATCCTGTTTGTACAATAGGTCTTTGTTTCGTCACCATTTTCGTTACCACCCGTGATCAAGCCATTTGCAGGGATGGGAATAGGTCAACCCAAATTTAGAGCACCTTCAGAGCAGCAAAACCACAGTTTTGGAGCAGACATTTTTTTTAAATACTAACAGCGACAAAGTCTTAAAATATAAATTTACGAAATATACAGTAAACCAAAAATTATCTTAAGTGATTCGCTATCTACAAAGAAAGATTGATTTTGCTATGTAACACTCTTTAACAAATAAACTGCATGTTACGAATATTCAGCTACGTTTGTCTCTTCCGAATGCAAAAAAAATTCCACAGATTTTTTTTTTTTTTATAAGTTTCATATTATACTTCTCTTGTTCAGTCTTATTTTTTTTTTGTAAGAGTTACTCTTTTCCGATTCCTTTAATAATACAGTATCACACTTCACATCCAAGAATGACTTCTTCGTGAGTCCATCATTTATGGTACATTCAGCTTTACTTAGCATAAGCTGTGCAGCTGCAAATCTTGTTTTAAGTGTAACCTCTTCCAGTTTTAAGCCCTTAATTACAATAGAATCATCACACTCAACTTTATCGTTGGGTCATTCCATGCCAACTTAACAAAAAATTTTGCAAAATGTCACCCACCATCACAGATTTCAATGATTTTTCCCCAGATATGGAGTATGACCCAAGCAAAGACCCTATGCAAAATCTTAGGTCAAAATATGTAATACAAGCAAAGATATGGTATTATAAA
This sequence comes from Dysdera silvatica, assembly GCA_006491805.2. Lineage (NCBI taxonomy): Eukaryota > Metazoa > Arthropoda > Arachnida > Araneae > Dysderidae > Dysdera > Dysdera silvatica. The sequence goes on from QLNU02014802.1 coordinate 23,684,489, forward strand.
AATCATTCATAACTGCAAAAACCACGAAATTCCGATCATGACTTAACATTTGTTTGCACATTTTAATTTATAACACGAGAAATTTTGATGCTATCGGAATAAAAAATGAGATTCAGATGAAAACAAATGTGCTAATTCCAAAAATGACATGAGACTTGACCCATCTCCTTTAGGTAGGGCTGTAAAAATTTATCATTCAACATGATGCAACTTAAGGGCCAAAAGTTTTATTGGCCTAAAAAATCTATGTGGCACAGCCAGTACTAACCTGTAATATTTTTTTTTTTTTTGGTTAACTACAAACCTTGAAGCTATAAATAGCGAGGCTTCGTTTTAGGATGCATTATACTTTTTGAAATATTAATTTTAAAAAAAAAAAGAAATCCTATTATCAAAACTAGTATTTCATAATTGCAATTTGGCGACAATTGTCTGTAGATGACGAAAATGGCGATCACCAGTGTCGAACATACGTTCACTCGTATGTCAATTATGAATGTGGGTTTAGCCAAAATTAAAAGGGGATCACGGCTTTTTCCAACCATGGTAACCACAAACAAAACTTTGAACGGAACTTCGATTTTAGGGGAAATAGCTTTACGTTCATGTGAAATTTAACTGTTCAGAACAGTAGTTAGTAAGATTTTCCCTGGTTTTTCAAGATCTTACTCAAAAATTCATTTTTCCCTGACTTTTCGAGATCTTACTCAAAAATTCATTTTTCCCTGACTTTTATGGACAATTTCAAATTCCCTGATGATTCCACGTCGCCCTCCACCGCCATACTGTACATGGGAACCCTGATAGAGGACCCAAAAACAAACAATCTGGACTCATGAATCAAGGTTCCAACTGCGACAGTCTGACAGAAATGTACATGTATTATCCAGAGGGCATAAGAAGGCTATGAGCTCAGTGTGCAAGGTTGAAGTGTGATAGGTTAGCAAAAGCAGTGTAATATATTGGGGGCATTCATAGAAGCTTTAATGGAAATACTCTTGTATTCTGGGGAAATTGGCTGTCACAGGCAAGAAGGGTTTATTTAAGCTGCAGTCGCATTTTTCGCAAAATGCGACGAGTTGCTCGAAAATGCGAAGAAAAAATTATTGCCCATCGCGAAAATGCGACAGGCATTTTTAACCACAGTTTATTCTCTGAAAACAGGATTCCTCGATTCCAGAATATCCGTTTTGCACTTCAGCGATCTTTTCTTGTTCCTTTTTGTTTCCTCTTCAAAATTCTTAACAGCACCTGTTAAGCATCGTTGATATAAATAATTTCATTGATACGATTTTTCGAGCAACGAAAGCAACTAATATTTTTTAGCATTTTGCTACAAATTATTTTCCCATTTTAGCATTTTTGCGACAGCATGTTTTGAGCCAGCTTAAACGCTGCCGGCAACAATTAAACATAGCAATAAATATTGCACAACGTTCATAGTTCCACAGAAACGACCACCACAAACACCCTTCTTGAAAATAAAACCCAAATATTTGTCCAAGACAGTTAATAAAATTTTAGTAATTTTGTTTCAACAAAAATAATTTTACAACACGGAATAAATACAAAACGGATCATAATATTTAAGCAATGCTTACAGTGTGTGCATTATGAATTTTTTTCGCTGTCCAATGACCATCACCAGAACTCAGAAGTACGGAAATTGCACCATCGGAACTTCCACAAGCAAGTAACAAACCATACTGGTAAGGAGCCCAGGACAAAGAGTTCACTATAAGACAAAAAGTCACAATTAACTTACACACAACAAATCTACCAGATATATCGCTATTACATAGTTTTTATTTTACGAACTTTTATGTACACATAGCAATACACAGGGGTGATTGATTGTACGTCCAAAGCAGATTCCCTGAACATACCAGAGAATTACACAATTTTTGCCACCCATATTTAAATAGCTCAAACTAGAGCTTTTTTTATAGTTGGGAAAAAAGAGGCATGGTCCTCATCCTGAACTCGAACCAAAATCCCTGCGGTGTCTTGACCTACTAGACAAACTAGGACAAGAACAAACGCATTTTTCTCCGGATATGAGGATGTAAGATATTATTACCCTTCACAGGGATAACACAATTGCCAAATAATGGTCAACACAGAAAAGCCTCCGGGGCGAGATTTTTGTGAGTTTTTCGTGGGGGAATTTATTATACAATAATTTTTGCCACCCACGTTTATGTAGCTCAAACTAGAGCTTTTTTTATATTTGGAGAAAAAGAGGCGCCGTCCTCATCCTGGGCTCGAACCAGGGTCCCCGCATTGAGCACGCGGTGTCTTGACCTACTAGACGAATGTAGATAAGAACAAACGCATTTTTCTCCGTATATGAAGATGTAAGATATTATTACCCTTCACAGGACAAAAAGGAATGAAAGTATTTGACCTTTGGAAACAGTAATCAAATGGAGCAAAATCCTGAGAATACAGAGACCAAGGAAGAACAGCTATGTTGTACTTGTGAGGTATTGGTTCGCCTTGAATAACCAGTGTATTGGAGCTTTATCGTGATGCAGAATCCAATCTTTTCTTTGCCACAAATAAGGCGTTTTCCGTCTTATTGTATCACGATGAATGGCAACATACAAATCCTTATTGATCGACCTTCAAGAATGAATTAGAAATATATCGATCGCTGAATCTCAACGACCGTTTATCGTGAATTTGAGCCCGCAACAGTTCTTCCTCTCCGTACGCTTGGCGTTACAGAGTAAATGGCTCAGAAAATGTCTTTCCAAGTTTAACACAAAATTTGATGTCAACACTCTGCTCCTAAGCGTCATCATAACGCCACGACAAACCGCCTAATCAGTACTCTTGAAAAGCATCGAAATGTCTTAACCTTGATAGCTGCACTGTCTGTCTCTCTCTCTCTTTTATGTTAGTGACACAATACAACAGATAATCCCTCTGAGTAGTCACTGCAAATACGACACATCGGCAGACAAAATTCGGTTCTCTTCTTTGCTCTAGTAGCATATAAAATGTACATGTTAATTTTACATATTTTGTCATGCACATATTTAGTTTATGCTTATCTGACAATCGTTAAAAAACCTTTGTGTCTTCCTGACATGTTACATACGAAAACGATTCATGTGCTAATGTCAAACTTTAAAATACTTATATATACGCTCTCTTGCTTAAAGTAGAGGACAATTTACGAAAGTGGATGTGATTTACCAAAGTGGACATAATTCACGGAGCCCTTATCATGCCTCTGTCATTGTATATTAGAACGGATTATAATTAATTTAATGACTTTGATTTGACAATTAGATGTAAATTGAATTTGGTAATTTAATATAAATTTAATTTGATAATTCAACATAAATTTAACTTGATAATTTAATATAAAATTAATTGAATAATTTAACATGAATGTAATTTTGTGATTTTATAAATACTAAACGAAATGCAACGATGGCTACAAAATTTAATTAAATTATAGAAATAGGATTGAAAAGAAAAATAGGAAAGTAGGCGTCATCCACTTAAAGTTCCTACATACTGTATACTTTCCTTATTAATTCCTAGCATTGATATAGTAAATAATCAATGCTATGAATTGATTATTTACTATATCGATGCTATGAATTAATAAGGGAAGTACTGATATAGTAAATAATCGCCCTTGGAAATTTTACAGCCTTCAAGTCATTTTATTTTTACACTTCTTCTCCTCCTCCTCTTCTTACTGATATATGTATACATTATGTGTATTTATATATTATATACATTATATGTATTTACATTTGATATACATTACATGTATTTATACATTATATACATTTATACATTATATACATTTATACATTAAATACATTACATAAAAATGTGTGACTTCGTAGACGTTTCAATTCGAGCATTAGCGTGAATTTTCTTAGTGTTCGGTTATTTCCTTTTATAGAAGCTTTCCTGACCCCAAGCAAATTTAAAGTATCCTAAATCAAGTCCTTCGACTAATTATAAAAGAAACCTTATCCGACCTCCGAAGTTATTACCCCTTAAATATTATTCAAAAGTCCATGAAACGTCCTAAAATGCTTTTAACTTTGAAAATTATTACGAAGTCCTTTTACACTTAAGTAATTTATTTAAACCCATGGAACTTGAACTCAGCGAAACCAAATGCAAGGTTCCAGATGCTTAGTTTCGTGAGAATTTCACACCATTTTATTAGTTTTTTGCTGAGGAAATGGAAAAAGTATGTCCACATAAAAATCGTTGAGTATTGGGCAGATTTTTGGGCTTAACAGAATATCGAAATATTGTAAAACGTCGCGTTAAGAGCTGAAACTAGTCAGAACTTCGCCAGTTTCATATATTCTTTAATATATTTATTAGCAAACACTACTCTAAGGTTCAGGTGAAGTAAAGATAGAATAGATATTTATCCAACTTATGTACATTTATCGGTGGTACATCTATTTTGACATTATTCTAATAATACCTGTTGACGATTTTAGATTTAAACAGCAAGAATAGGATTAGATTAGAAAATCAAAAGGGTATCAAATTATCACATAACAGAATACTATCGAACTTTAAATTGATTGAATAAATTTGTTCTTCAATATTCTTAAACTCTTTACTAAAGAAACATTACATTTATTTATTATCAAACATATATCATGAATTTATAGATTGTAGTGGTAATTTTAATTAATTAAAAATATCGAATCATATATGTATCCATGATGCAAATTCATTTTTTTCATAATCATGTTTTTCAGACATGTCATTAAAATCAACAGTCGGATGTGAACCGTCTTTAGACTCTGATGATTTCGTTAACAACTTTCCAATTGTGTTTTCTTTTTCAGCTCTTTTTATTTTATTTTTATTTAATGTTTTTGCTTTGTAAATTATTCCGATAGCCGCTTGTTTTATAATTCACTTCATATATTTATTTATTTATTTATTTATTTATTTATTTATTTATTTGTTTGTTTGTTTGTTTGTATTTTTACTACTACTCACTCGTTCTGCTATAGCTCTAACAAAATTACTTTTAACACAAGTCACTAATTAAATAAAAACTTAAAATGCATGTGGTTTTGATATTATTTTATTACTCATTATACACACCCAAGGGCGTTTTCAGGGGGGAAAGTGCCCCCCTTTCGAAAATCGGAAAGTTACGATTATTATAACTTCCCCAATCGCAGCAATAAATCTCACGGAATAAGTCTAAATTAGTTTTCAAGATGTATACCCCCCCCCCATCGAAAAAAATTTCTGGGTCCACCCTTGTACACACTATATGGCCATAAGTCGCCAAATACCAGCGGCGATATTTTCGTGTGGAGATTTTTCTCATAGCATAACCTACATCCGTTGAAAATACTTCCGAAAATAGTTAATAAATTAGCTTTCTTGAACGTTTTGGAAAAAAAAAATTTGCTCTCAACATTCTGACAACATTGACTTTTATTGCCTTACGATGGACGCTATTGATGTACTAAGAAGCTCCACGCACTTAGAAATATCCCCATTTTATTGCAGTTCAAATTAAAAC
>QLNU02014802.1:23690130-23704965 GCA_006491805.2 Dysdera silvatica
ATACAGGGTTTGTCCCAGAAGTTCCCGGAATGATTTTTTGTAGTTGGCAACGCTGGCTGACGGGGCGGAGAAGTTGGTGGGGGATCTGAGCTTGGAAACGAGACCGGTATCAGTCGCCTGCGGGCAGTTGTTGAGGCAGGGTCACGCTCCGCGCAGAGGTATCTACTGCACCCTCGTCGATCAAAAAATGGACCAGTTTTTGGAGCAGCGTTATGCAATCAAATTTTGTGTGAAACTGGGTAAAAACGGGGCGGAGACACTCGAAATGCTTCGGAAAGCCTACGGTGACGGGGCGATGAAAAAAAGCCAAACTTTCATGTGGCACAAGCGGTTCCGGGAAGGTCGGGAGTCCGTCAACGACGACGACCGCTCTGGACGCCCGTCGACATCACAAACGGACGACTCGGTGCAAAAAGTGCGTCAAGTTTTGGACAATGACCGACGATTAAGTGTTCGGGTGATTGCAGAGGAGTGTGGAATACCCAAAACAATCGTTCATCGCATTTTAACGGAGGATCTTCAAATGAGGAAAGTCTGCTCGAAAATGGTGCCAAAAGTCCTGACGAGTGAGATGAAGGAGCAGCGTTTGTTGAAGTGCCAGGAATTGCATGAACGCTACGAAACGGACCCAGAATTTTTGGACAGAGTGATCACAGGGGACGAGACGTGGATTTTTCAGTACGATCCCGAATCAAAGCGCCAGAGCAGCGAGTGGCACACCAAGGAGTCTCCTCGCCCGAAAAAAGCAAGGATGAGCAAATCGCGAATCAAGGCAATGCTCATTGTGTTTTTTGACAGAAAAGGTGTAGTTCACAGTGAATTCGTGCCACAAGGACAAACAGTCAACAAGGAGTTTTACTGTGAAGTGCTCAAACGGTTGCGCAACAGGGTTCGACGCGTCCGAAACGAAATTCGCGACAATTGGATCTTGCACCATGACAACGCGTCAACCCACACCGCGCTCATTGTCTCCGAGTTGCTGGCCAAAATGGGTGTGGCAACGCTGCCCCAGCCGCCGTACAGCCCCGATCTGGCACCAGCGGATTTCTTTTTGTTCCCAAGGATCAAAAGAACCCTGAAAGGAACTCGGCATGGGACGCTGGAGGCGGTAAAAGCAGCCGCGACGACCTCACTGAAGGAGATTCCCGTTGACGACTTCCAGGGCGCCTTCAATGATTGGGTGAAGCGTTGGCAACGGTGCATCGAAGCAGGGGGAGAATACTTTGAAAAGTTCTGAAAAGATTGTAAACTGATATTGAATAAATGATTTTAAAAAAATCATTTCGGGAACTTTTGGGACAAACCCTGTATATCAATTATACCTAATTAAATTGTTGTATCTAAATCAATTTAGTTCAATTTCGTGAAAGTATTAAATATAACCTGATGAGTCGTGGTCATTGTAGACATGTAGTTGTTCCCAGCTTTCACCTGATTCCTTCCACAATATAACTTTTCGATCGTACGAACAAGATGCAATTAAATTTCCATACATTGGATGTGCCCATGCAACTTGCCAAACTGGTCCTTCGTGTCTACAATATTTAACAAGTAAAGAAAATCTTCTATAAATTATCATAGCACATAAATAATGACTCATCAAATATACTTTCGATGGTATCTGCAATGAAAAATATACCAAGCCCTCTGGCTACAAAAGTTATTTTTTGCCGTAGGGTTTATAAAACATTAAATCCCCAAGAAAGGTATTGAACAACTCAATTTGCATTATCGATCGCTTTAGAACATTTTGGAAACTAAACTTGAGCTGAAAATTAAAACAACGTTACAAAGACACAGTCGTTGATTTGATTTTTAGAATTAGTATACTTTAAAAGTGTATGTATTACACTAATATACAAACACTGAAAAAAAAATTATGATTTTATATGTGTGAAGGTAATATTGATATATGTAAGTGATTACAATATTAGAGCAAAAGGATAAGTTTATTAGATAAAACTGCATGAGTCAAAAGGAGATTCTACATGGTTCGCACTACAATTTGAAAATTAAAATTAAGGTGTTTTTAAGGAGTATGAACATATTTAAGGAGTCCATACATACAGCCCACTTTCTATATGTCCTCTCCTCTTTAATTACTTCATCAGGTAAACTACAAAGTGTCAACTCTTTCCTTTTTATACTTACTGGCATTTCAGTTATTTGAAGTCCACAGAATTCTGACTACAGCTGATCAGTTTCTACATTCAAACCATTTGCTTTCAAGAATACAAAAATATTTGCTACCATGAATACAAAAAATTGCTGAAGTATGCAACTTAATTGCATACTTCAGCATGAGATAAACGTCATCCCAAAATGATTAATGGGTATTAAAATTAATGATAAATTCAAATTTGTGGATCATGTTTTCTGACACTTTGAAAATGAATATAAATTTTCATTTGAATGAATATAAATTTTCATGTCATTTTTTTTATGACACTTTTTAAATGAATATAGAACTTTAGAAGAATCGATTGAGGAATGAAGGTCGGTGTCAGACCGAGCCAACTGGGAAGCACCACCCAGATTGTGTGACCCAAGCAAGAACGTTTTAACGCACTAATCACATGAGTAGTGCAATCCAGTGGGTAAGAACGTTTTAATCACACTATATACAATGGGATGTGTCATCCCGTATAACAGTAGCAACTAAAATGTTCTTAACCAATAAGTCCCACAAATTGGGTGGTGCCTCCGAGGAGGCTCTTGAAGACGCCAGCTGAAAATTTAGGGATTTACTTTTAACAAAAAAAATGGGAAAAAATACATAAAATGTGTGTATGTGTTTGTGGTTTATGACTCAATGACTACAATGGTCATGCTACGCCGGGTCCACACCCCTCAGTAGCCTTTGTTCCAAGATCGGTTAGGGAATTTTATAGCTTCTAGGATGGGGAGGTAGCACATGTTTCATAAGTCGTTGGTGAAATGTCAACAAATTTTAAGGAGTTTATAAGGATTAGATGGTAAAATTAAGGATTTTAAGGGCCCTTAAAAATGAAAACTGATTTTAAGGACTTTTTAAGAAGTGTGCAAATCCTGTTCTAGTACCTTGTTGAGCAGCTTCTAGTCTGGATACAAGATGAAATGCAGTTGGGCATGGATGCTTAGAGCAGAGATGGATTTAGGATGGTGCAACTAGTTCTAACGCATAGGGCAGCAAGTAAGGAAGGATGCCAAATAAGCAAATGATCAAGACTTGGAGACAAATCCAATCTGATCATGCTGCATTATTAAATGTGTTTCAATAAACAGGGTGTCTACCCAAATTCTATTTCAAACTTCCCTGACTTTTCCAGACCAAATCTTAATCGATTTCCAGTCACTAATTACAGTAAACAACATAATGCATTATAATTTGCATAATTAAAACAAGTTTCAAGACCTAAAATCCACTAAAACATACCCCAAAGCCATTTATAACTCAATTACATCAAATTTACAAATATAAAAACTATTAAAAAATGCATTCCTTTACATTAAAAACTTGCATTAATTAAATATTTATAACACTTTCATTTGGCCCTTTTTGAGTTCATTATAAAAGAGTTTAACTATATAATCGCAAAGCTGATGCTTCATCTTCTATTCCATTTAAAGTGTGTATGATTATAAGTCAAAGGTGATTGGTATGATCAAATTCCCATACGAATTACATAGTTTAGCTAAAAATACTTTCTTTTTTTCAAGTTGTAGTTATATATTTGGCAAACATTTTCTCCTGAGAAATATATGGGTTTAATAATTTTATATATATATATATATGGTGCGAAGAGTAATTTTTAGAAGTTTAGTCAAAAGTTTTTCAAAATTTTCAGTATGCAATGTGGTATGAAAAGCACAGTTCATAAAAATTATTTTAATAAGTTATTTATTATAACAATGAATTTCAAATTTCCCTGACTTTTCCAGGTTTTCCAGATCCATAGACACTCTGGATAAATCAAATTAATAAACAAAATAAGATCTTAGAATGTAATTACTATGTTAAAGGCATATACACTGTAAAAAATTAAGCTCAGACCAACGGCAGACTAAAAGACGTGTAAACAATGCCGTTTATGTATCCCCAACGGATGAAATCAAATATAATATTTAATGGGTGCCGAAGAATTGGTCTACCACACTAATAAAAAGGTACTTTTCTGTTATCGGGACACCACTCTTCATTCTGTGCCAAATCACAGCCAGTTGTGATACTGTGCCAAATGTTGGCACCAACGATACCTACTCAATCACGTTATTTCGTAAAAGCATGGAGAACATGCGTCCAACATCTTTCTTCCCAAAATTTTCTATGTCTTTTTTTCGTTCTTAAAATTTGTGATAATAATAGATTAAACAATTTGGCAATTGCCGAATGACGAAAAATCTGATGAATTAACTGATGCTGAGTACAAATACCTGCGAATAAACCATAAGTACAACTTCACTGACCATGATACAGGTTGCCATACACAAACTATTGATAGGTTATGGGGCATGGCCAAATGGCAAAACAAATGTCAGCCTGGTACCACTCGAAATCATCTTGATTTTTATCTCATTGAATTTATGTGGCATCAATTAAATAAAAAAATTATAATATTTTCGGAAATACTCAATGAAATTACTAGCTTTATGCCACCCATGTAATCTATAAATAACATATTACAATCTATTTGTATATATCTTTTTTAATTTTACTTTCTTATTTTTGTTTTTGATTAAATAAACTTTGAGTAAAATAATTGCAATTTGGCAGTGACCTTCGACACCCTCTCGCTGACAAGTGATTTACAGTTGCCAGAAGCAGCATTCTGGAATCGAAAAGGCCATACGTTGCGTCAAGGTCATGTTTGGCAAAATTCGTTGGCCGTTAATAAGTTGTGTCCCAATAACAAATAAATACCAAAAAAAAAAGAATGTCAAGATACCCCACGAGCAATAAAAGCCCAACTTAATTGTGATACATTGTTTTGTTGGAGCACATTTGGCAGGCACCTCGAAAATTTAAAATCACCCTATATATCATAATGCCTTGCAACGGAACAAAAATGGTTACTCACCCTATTAACGTTGACAGAAGCTTAGGCGTACCCTCCTTAACATCAAAGACTTTGATGCTCTTATCTGAAGAACATGTGGCAAGGCGTATACCATAGTAATCCATTTGAGCATCATGCTTAAAAAATTAAGTCAATTTAAATACAATAAGCAATACATTACTGAAATCACAAATCGGGTTTCAACCATTTACGAAAACAGTTTATATCTACCAATAAACTTCCCTTCATTGAAAATTTATCTCATAATGTAAAAACAAATGAAAAAAAATTCAGAACATTTATTTATTTCAGCTTTTACGGTTCAAGGATGGAAAGAGTCCCGCTTGGTAGAATCTAAAGTTTTCGGAGAAATCCAAATCTCTTACGGCCTGTGGGATCAACTCCCGAACTATGATGAGCAGTTGCATCCGTTAAGCGTCTTTTCTAGTGCAGTTAAGAGTCAAACCCGGGATTACTGTACGACGGGAATGTGGGAGCACACCACCACAGGGCCCCAAAGAATAGAAAATGGTTCAATCTAACTATTTGGTCACACTGCATATTATGCCCTTGTTTTTGTCGCCAATCATGCCAACCCCTTCCTTCTAGGATTATGTCATCACGACTTGCAGTTTTGAATGTATTTCCGGTCATCATGATGGAATTCTGTTTGCAAACGAACATACTTTTATATTTTTAGACATTTTTTATATTTCTTATATTCTATTCTTCCTTAAAAAATACTTATCTACGTACATAAACTCTGAGAAATATGGATTAAAATTATGTTCGTCTCTGACATTCCATAACATTTCCGCATCATGCGTTTACACAACCAGAAAAAAACATTTTCTCGACCCACTTTGCACTCCTCCAAAAACCAATTCCCCCGTCTAACTTTGTTGTACTTCCTTTTACCAAACATATGTTTGTCTACATAAAATATTTTCTCGACACATCCCCCAAAAAACCCATTCTACATTCACCCATCTACCTTTTTTTTGTACTTCCTTTTACCAAACATACTTTCGTTTACATAAACCATTTTCCCGACCCCTTTTGCATTCTTCTAAAAACCCATTCACCTGTCTACCTTTGTTGTACTTTCTTTTACCAAACATACCTTTGTCTATTTCCACAATTTCAATCTCACCCCACAAGTATTTCTTTCTCCAATACACACATATCCATGCACATCTCTCTACTGCATGCATTCTCCAATCGACCAGGGTGTGGTTACTTCTAATATCAACCTTCATTCCAATCAGGTCTGATGGCACCTTGAACACCCATAAAAATGTCAAGCACAACATATCCCTCAGATTTAATCTGCTTTCACAGAACCAAGACCCCTTTCATATCTTTCGCTCATTTTCTTACACTGCAGCTCATGAGTAAAGGAATCTACACACAAAAAGTACGCAACAGTGGACACTATACCGACGCTGCTCAACGTACGCTTCACAACTCATGTGCACATGCAAGGGACAGAGCCATACTCCAAAAATCCCTTCACCTCATTTTAAGAATATACAAAGAGTTTTGGTGACAAGAACATAATATACAGTGTCCCCAACTACTTCAATGAAAATCTCTTACATGGCAACCTTTTTGTTTCATATTTTACCATATTGGCAGTCAATTGTTCATTAAAACACAGTTCATCCTTCCTTGTTGCAGTTATTAATCCATTAAAAAAAAAAAAGCAGGGTTGCCACTCACCTTCGAGAAAAAAAAAAAAATCAACTTTTTCAACGAAATTCCCCGACTAATCGTAAACAAAACTTTGCACTGAGTTTTAGTTTCCGGAAAACAAGCTTCACATGCACATAAAATTTAGCTATTTAGGACAAAAGTTAGGAAGCTTTTCCTCTGACTTTTCAAGGTTTTGCGGAAAAAATTTTATACCCTGACTTCTAAAGACAATTTCAAATTCCCTGATAATTCCAGGTTCTGCAGGGGCATAAGAACCCTGAAAAGGTTATCCATATTCCACATCTGAGGGCTTTGAATAGAGAAAGTTGTGCAAATTAGCAGATTACATACGAGGATACACAGTGAGATATAGTTGACTCCAAACATAAGATTTCGGGTTTGACTTGTGATTGGGCGAAGATGACCAACTGATTGAAGAGATGATGCAAGCAGTTAATAAACATAACTCATTCTTTTATCTACAGTTGATGACTGTAGCATTATACAAGGATGAGGTCTCGTTGATGCATTAAGTCGACATTAAGCAAACCTTAGGCAGATATAAGTCATCGTAAGCAGCAACACTTTATGTTTTGTTGATAAAGTAGTCTCTCACGAAAAAGAGACAATGTAGCCTTTCATGTCCTAGAAGTGATCATTTGCTAACTGTGTGAACAGTCTCACTTGTACGATATAGCTACCTACGACAGCATGGGGAAAGATTACCACTACACACGTTACTTTTTACTTAGTGATTTTGCAAACTTCTTTCTCCCCATTCCAGCTTACCACTACCTTGCTTTCCATCCTAATCGGATTTTAGACACATCACGAAATAAGAAAATACATCAAACCGAGCTGTGTTTCAGAATTTGATTGAAATAAGTACAATACAGCGTTTATTCCCAGAACTCTGTTTAGCTGAACCCAATTCCAACGATCAAAATTTTATTTATTGAACAGTAACATATGGATTTTCAAACATTGACCCACAGCTCTCTTCACCTTACAAAAATTGCTAACCACTCTTAAATGTACAAATCACATGTTATATTTTTTGGTTCTCTTTTACAATATGGTAACCACTTTCATTGTGGTGAGAGGTTCGTTCCTAAGTAAAAAATTTTAAATTCGGAAAAAAAATTGTTGTATTTCAATTTAAAAAAATAAATTTGTATTTAAATTTTAAAAAAAACAGAAGTTGTATTTAAATTAAAATAAAAAACATAGTATTAAAAAAAGGGGAAAACCAGAATCGAAGGATGAAGGACACAGCTAGGAGTTTCTCAGTCCATGAATGAGTAGATGCTGTGGCCAAAGCTTGGTGATTATTTTTTTAATTAACACTACAGAATCAGAGCAAAGCAAGGATAATAAAAAAGTAAGAGAAAATCGAAATTAAAGGACATATGGGGTCGCTACGAGTTTCACGGTCCATCAATGTGGAAGGGTCCCACGCCAATGCTCAGGAGCTCTGATTTTTTTTTTAATCAAAACAATGAAATTAGACAAAAAAAAAATATTAAAAGAAGAGAAAAAGTAAAAAAAAAATGCATGTAAATACAAAATCACCAAAACGGAAACAGTTACCGTATTGTAAAAGAACACCTATTATTTTCATATAACATATTATATAAAATATCAATCAATGTCACCCTCGACTAAAACTCATGAATACAATCATAATTTTCTAATAATAAAATCCACTGAACATTCTTAAACTTACAATCATGTCCTCGTGTGAAGTATCAACAGTCTGCAGTAAGGAAACCTGTAAAAAAATTAAAACAAACCAAAACCAGTCAGCGAATGTAGTACAACCAGAAAACATCAAAACAGGATCATGGGTGATAGTTGAATATGCTGGCAAAAAATCTCTCAGTTCCTTGGGCAAATAATTAAGGAAATTGACAACACATTTGAAGTCAAATTTTTGGCAAAATCTGGTCAAAAATACATATTCCCGAAAAAAAATGATGTAGACCTAGTCAAGATTCAGTGTCGTTAAAGTATTGCTAGAACCCATACTTGACAATCGAGGGCATTATACATTTGTTCTATAATTAGTAAAATTAATAAATACTTTGTTTTGATAATTAAACATCGTTCACATTTCATTTTAGCATACAAAATATATATATACCCATTTTACCCGATTCCATCACTCACTCTAATGCCACCCATGGGATAAAGTGGATATAAGAATTAGTGCTTAATTATACTTTATTTAAAGTACTTAATGTTTGATATATTGGTGACAGTACAGAATACATACCCTAGTGCTTTTTTCCTCTTGAGAAGAGTCAAAAGTAGTTGGAAATGGGCTTATGACGTTATGCACTGTGTGACGCCACACATACGGGCATCTGGACCTGCAAGGGCATTTTCAGCTGTGTTCGTTGGAGGAAATTGTATGTGTGAGCGGTTGATGTATTTTTGTGTGGAATTTCGGTTGAAAGAGAAAAGAAATGTGCTGGAGTGGGTTACAAAAAAAGGATTATTTTTGTCCGGATATAAGTGTGGGAAGAAATCGTGGGCTAGGCCTCGTTTGTATGATGCTTTCCAGTACAGAGTCCATAAAGTATTATAGGTAAGGAAGGAGGTGAACAGGGGAGGTGGAGGAGGAAAGGATCATAGAGGCCAGGAAGAGGGTGTAGATGGGGTTGTAATGGCCGTGAAGGTAGAGAGGGGGAGGAAGAGGACAAGAAGGCAAGGTAGGGGGATGGGGCATGGGGATGAAGGAGGGGAAAGCAGGAAGTACGGAAAAACCATAGTCGTGATAGAGGAATTATTCAAGGCCTATTTCGTGGAATTTGTATGGCGACGCCAACACCCAAATAAACCAGAAAATGTTTCCGGCGTTTATAAACGCAATAAAACCACACACACATCTGATGAAGAAGAGCAATAAAGGTAGGTACCTCTTTTTTTTCTGAACTATGCTGAATCAAGACGTCCATGCAGTTAAGGTGATGTAAACAACATGGCGGCAAGTGAGTGTCACTGTTGCCATGCATGTTGGAAACACTTCCCGCTAAAAAGCACTAGGGTACATGTTCTGTACTATGGCCTATATATTTAAAAAGTATTTTTTCTTCCTTACTCAGGGATATTGTAATGTATATAATATGACAGAAACTCAACTTTTCGTTTCATTTTGAAATCTATCGTGCTTAAAACCACAGTTTTTATGCCAAATTACTTACCCTATTTAAACGAAGTTTTGCAATACCAAAAAGATGCAAAATCATCAAAATCCTAGCCCTAGTATTAACAGCCTATTACATTATATTTAAAACAAATTACACACAAACGCAGTTTAATTTGAGCAGGAGAGACATTTTCCTGCCAGAAACGGTGTAAAATGTCTCTCCTGCTCAAGTCGGCGTTCAATTATTTTAAGCATATTATTACCAGAATTATCGCTCATATTTCTCTATTACATTGTATTGCACTAAAGCATACCAAACAAAATCTTTATTTTCCTCAGTAAGTCTGGAAACCCGCTAAAAAATGTCTGGTTATAAGAGATCCCCCTCTTTGTATGACTTGTGTTGTAGGCCTGCAAACCCCAACCCCTCACAAACTTGTAGCATATGCTACTATCAAACATTCACATCAATTCAAAATTTGTAAACCGTTTACAAAGTATTCTAAATCACTTTCTGTTAGTCATCAGGCTATAAAAATAGGCGAACATCGTTTTGCATTTTAAAAAAAATGGAATAGTTTAAAAAGTTCTTTCAAATATACAAAACTTAGAATTTGTTGGACGCGAGTTCCGCAACAACGGACAGCATTGCTCAAAACTTGTTCATAATCAGCGCCTCATTTACAAAATCACCTCAATCATAGAGGAAAAATAAAATAAAGGAATTACCATCTCGATCATAAAGGCAAAACTGTCATATAATAACTGACAGTAAGTTACGTTTAAAACTTCACTTGCGCCGACTTGTTTACAAGAACGTGGCTTCAACACGGTGTTGCCACGTAATTGATGCATATGGTGTTTATGCAAATTGAGGTAGAAAGCCAGCTACAGGTAATGACTATGTATTCCCTGGAACTAAAGTGGAAATAATTTCAACATGTACAGTAGCGTACGATTTACGTATGAGCCAGGTAAGCCTGGAACAAAAAACATGGAAAGTTATATCTACATTCTTTGCCTACAATGAATTTCCGAGAAAATCACACGTAATTTAATAAAATATGGCGACAGCCGCATTCACATTAAGGCCCCCATTATTTCTAGCCTAGTGCCCAGTGATGAATAAAGGGTTGTGCGACCGTTACCGTTACACTCAGGGCCAAGGCATTGGGGAAGGGCGACAAAATGGCTTGATGACCTCGAAATGCAGGCAAGGCCAAATCCAATTTAAACAACAATATTAATTAACGTTTATTGGCGTAGTGATACCAGCCAAGATGTCATGGCGTGATTAGATGGTGAAACGTTCTAAATAAAACAAACGTTTTTGCGTTCGATGGGACCTGAAACTACGGGTTTCCATTTATATAAATACAAATCCAATTAGTTCATTTACATCGGCATAACTTTAAGTTTTAAACTGGGGGTGGGAGGGGGACATGTAATTTTGCCCTTGCTCTAAAAAAACTGGTGCGGCAGTACGATGCTCAGACCTCAAAATCAAATATATATAAAACAATTTACATGAAATAAATACTTAATTAACGCCTATTTCTATCTTAAGAAACACAAAAAATGAAAAATCAGCGTAAAAAATAAGGAAAATGTAATTTATTTATTTTTTTTAATTTTAAAATATCCAAAGTTTTCAATTCTAGCGAGTGTATTGGTAAAACCCTATCACGTGGTGTGTCTCCGCATGCCTAATGAAATGTAATGAAGGTTAACAAATTTTGCCCCTAAAGCGCCATTATCGCGATATAAAACACCCAAACTGATCTCTCGTCCTCACACATAATGTAAAAAAAAGCCATATTTACAATTTTATTATAACCTTTTTTTTAAATTTTAACAAACAATCACGTGTAAAAAACATTGTACATTCACGCGTTGTCACGAAAATCAAAAATAAAATGCATTTTTATTCTGTTTTACTGAATTTTGAGAGGTGAGTAATTGGCAAACGTCGGGGTTTCTCCGCAAATATCCCGGCACGTAGACAATTTAACGCGGCATCAGCGAACCAATGCCTCCCACACTCTCATATAATGTAAAAATATAATATATTTCTTACTTTCAACATACAGACATATAAAACATACATTGTGAATTTGCATGTTGTCAAAAAATTGAAAATAAAATACATTTTAACTCTATTTTACAGATTTCAGAGAGGTGAGTAAATTGCTGCCAGAAAAGATTGGACTTTTTCGACGTCTGCAGTAATTTTCGAAGTCAGTGACACCGGTACATGGTTGACTTCATGCGGCATCTCCAGCCGTCCGGTGCTCTCATATAATATAAAGAATATAATATTTACTGTTTTATTATGATTTTTATTCTTAATTTCAACACCCTGATATTTGTGCAAAACATGTGCACTTTAATATGGCCTCAAAAATTGAAAATAAAAAGCAAAAAATGGAAAATTTTTATCAGAGGAGGATCCACAGTGGAAATTTTGGGGGAGGGGGCGTAAAATGCGGTAGGACCCACTTACAATAAGCCCGCATTTTGCGAGTTTCCGGATATAGCACGGAAAATATAGATTTTGTTTAGTATATATATATAATAGTTAAACTCAACGCCAGGTGAGAGCTTTTAGTGAACAAGTCTATTTTAAGCCCCAAGTTTAACGAGCAATTTAAGAAAAAAGATCAAAATTCAAAAATTTTTAAATTATTGTTGGTCGTTATAATTGTCTCTCGTTATAACCAATTTCCACCACATTTTTATATATTTGGGAGGGGGAAATTTCCATAATTCTCCTATTGTTTATAGTGGCGTAGCGTGGGAGACTAGAGAGAGCCTTAAGAAATTTTCTCTAAGGCTCTCTATTTCTAGAGGTACTAACGAGTTTTAGCAGGTGCACACTAGCGTATGCAAGGGAGTGTTAATAGGAGCCCATTTCAATGAAATTTTGTATATTTTAAATAGGAATATATGAGTTGTAGCTCTGTAACCTCCCCCATTGAGCCTATAATCCCCTTACATCAACGTAAATTTCTCAAAATTATTGGGAGGGGTTTTACTGTATATAAATATATTTGAAGGTAGCATTTACTGTTAAATAAACAAAAAATTCCATGATAACTGACATTAAAAGCATTTAGCGTTTTACGACCCGAGAGGAACCAGTTGAAACCCTTATTTGCCGCTATACATATATAGCTACAGACGGACCCTCCAGTTTCACAGCAAGTTTTATAGCCCAACACGATGGTCAGTTGCAAATTGAATTCAATATAAGAAACACCCGGGAATACGACCTTGTTTCCTCTTTGTGGCACTTAAAATGAGGGTTAAATGAGAAGAGAGAGAGAAAGAAGCGAAGTCCCCGAATCTGTGGTTCTGGTGCCCTGTTGGCTGGACAATATACCACAGACGTGGAAACGGAAATAACTGTTAACAAAATGGGCAGTTATAATCGCAAATTTTTCCGACCAACAAAAGCAAAAAAAGTCGGCCTTTTTGTCCAAGTAACTCTTGATTTTGTCAACGTCAACAAATTTTCCAATTCTCTAAAGGTAGAGAGTGAAGAAAATGAATTATTCCACCTTTTTTTCCCCGAGAAAATCTAAATTTTTTGTCAAATTGGCAATTGAAATTGCATGAATTTCCAACTACCCAAAGAATTAATTATTCTTTTTTTTTTTTCCGAGTTTAACCGGAATTTCCCAACTTGGAACTTGATTTTTCCGATTGGGGGGATGTCTCTACCCCCTCATAAGGCCGGCTTTGGATCTGTATATGATCAGATTTGAGACCAACGAAAATGCTCATTATATCCAGTCAGGGCCGTGCTTAGG
This sequence comes from Dysdera silvatica, assembly GCA_006491805.2. Lineage (NCBI taxonomy): Eukaryota > Metazoa > Arthropoda > Arachnida > Araneae > Dysderidae > Dysdera > Dysdera silvatica. Next base: position 23,703,825 of record QLNU02014802.1, read on the forward strand.
GGTGCGAATTGGACGGCCTCCCAGGGTCGCCAAAAATTGTAGTGCAAATACCAAGAAATCAGTTTTTAGCGACTCCATATACTTTCAACAGAGTATTTGGTTAATTCACCTTTTACGTGTGACGTCATACTTCCCATAATGCTCATGCAGCTTCTAAATGGTGGTCAAAATAAATACACGTGTTATTAGTCAAATGCGTTAGCATCAGTAGCCTATGTACGTTTTCATGTTTATTGTGGTGGCCATATGGCCACTGCAGAGACTCGTGGCAGCACAAAAAACTAGAAAAATTACTTTGTAAGTTCTAATATTATAAAACAAGCAGCTTTGTTCGTTGAGATAGCTTTTTATTAATTCGTTATAATTATAATAATTAGAGTAATAGTAAATTACAATGATTCGTATTTTATTTAATTAATTTTTATCCCCTATTTTCAATTTAACTTCATTATCTGCTCTTTATTTTTACCTACAGCGTTTAGACTAGTAAAGGACTTCATGCTTTATAAAGGACCCAATGCTAAACCCCGGTAAATCTTTTTATCGTTCTGTTATGTCAAAATATTTTTAAGGGCCGCTAAAATCTTCTTTTCCCAGGGCCGCTAGCACCGCAAGCACGGCCCTGTATCTAGTCACCAGCTAAACCTGTTTTGGAATTTAAATATTTAGCTTTTGGAAATAAAGCCTATATAGGCGCAGTATAGCCTAGATGCTCTTGCGCCATAAAAAATCCAAACAAACAAACAAATAGATGCACTAACACACGCCGGTTAGTTCATGGGGTCATAATCAGGCGCCGATTTAGGGGGCGGGGGAATCACCCCCGAACGAAAATTTATCATTGAAAAGATACAAGGTAAAGGTCCAATGAGGTATCATTTCCAAAAATCAAGTCATTAATCGCTCCCCCTTGAATGACCTCTAAATCCGCCCCTGGTTATAATTCCCCATTATCATGAAATTTTGTATGTATACATATAAATTTGTGTCGTTGTATCTATGTAACCCCCTCCACCATTTTATAAAGTTTTTGTGTACGCTAATGCATAAGGGGTGTGAAACATAGATATATACAGGGCATTGGCGTACGCAGGGGGTGTTGATGGGGGTTGTAACCCCCATTGCAATGAAATTTTGTATA
>QLNU02014802.1:23705065-23717655 GCA_006491805.2 Dysdera silvatica
AATTGGGGAAAAGGAGAAGAAGCTCCATTTTAACCTGTTCTTAGCTAATATCCCACCTCACAATTCGGAAAAAAAAAAATCGTGGATTTAGTCGCTCGTGGTACGCATGTTTAACTGGCTGGAATACTGTGTAGAACAAGACATTACATTTTGCTTTCCATGCAGGCATTTTTATGTATTAGGAAGTAGAAAAGCGGACATAACATTTATAAAGCGTGGAATGAAAAGTTGGAAACGTGCAATCAGTAAGTTCAAAGACCACTAATCATCAGAAGTGCATTTAAAATCTGTTGAATGCTGGGCACAATTTAAGTTGATTCAAACCGACGGCAAAGTGTCCGAAAAACTTATTAGTGCCGATGTAGATCAAATTAAACGTCGGCAACTTAATCTACACAGGGAAGTACAAACCATACTTTTTACTGCACGACAAGAAATAGCCCAAAGGGGCCTATCAAGAAAACGAGAACGAGAGTAATCAAGGCAGAGTGATCGAAATTTTGAATTTAATCAAAAGGTTTGACAGTGATTATTGTGATTCAAGCACTTGTGCTATACCACTGAATGCAACGTACCTATCACAGATATCTCAGAATGAAATGCTTTCCACAAGTGCAAACATACTACGACAAAAAATAATATCCGAACTGAAGGTGGGTGGATTTTTTTTCTATTCTTGCTGATGACACGAGAGATGACAGTAAAACTGAGCAAATTGATTTATGTGTAAGGTATTATCACGAAAAAAGTAAACAAACATTTTTTAGATTTTTTAAAATTAGAGGATTTGAGTGCAGTAGGACTGACTTCTCTTTTATGTGAAAAATTAGCTAATTATGGAGTAAATAATGTACCGTACATTGATGGTTCTTCAGTTATGAGTGGGCACTGAAGCGGAGTACAACAGTTGTTCAAAAATTACTTTCCACAAGCCATATACATACACTGTTATGCGCATAAGCTAAATTTAGTATTAGTTGATGTGTGTGTAAAAATATTTCTGAAATACGAGAGTATTTTGATATTGTACAAAATTTGCACGCATATTTCTCATATTCCTGAAAAGCACATGAAAAATTCAAAGAAATTCAAAAAGAATTACACATTCCATACATAGTGATGATGTATATATGACATAGGCTATATATAACATAGGCTATCATATGGTTTTATGACATAGTGATCAGGTTGCCAGGGGTTCAAGGAGCCGAAAAGGATATCCATGATGGTGACGTATTAGGTGCGTAGCAATTGTATATCACTGATGGCATGCTACAAATTATAGTAGATAACACAAATACTAAAATCCGACAAATGAGAAGCAAGTATAAAGAACCTCTGCCATCGTTTGTGAGCGACGTCTATATGGTTGAAATCAAAGCAGTGGTAGGCTTGTTATACATGGCAGGCGTTATGAAATCGGGAAATGAAGATGTTTCTAGCCTTTTTGCTGCCGACGGTACAGGTAGAGATAGCTTCCGTGCCACCATCAGTGTGAAGAGATTCTTGTTCAGTCTTGCTGTCTTGCGCTTTAACTGTGCCCAGACAAAAGCTGAGAGAAGGGAAACGGATAAACTTGCTGCTGTGCGTGATATTTAGGATGCATTCATTCATAGTTGTTTTCAATATGTTGTTGTCGGAAGCTACGTGACTGCTGACAAGATGCTGGTGCCGCTTCGGGGACGATGCCCGTTTAAAATGTATATGCCAAAGAAACCTAATAAATATAGAATCAAAGTCCTGCCTTACAGATTCGAGAAACTTCTGTATGAATAATGCATTCATTTATGTTGGGAAAGAAAGTGAGATTTGTGGGAATGTGTCAGTGCCAACGCAAACAGTCCTGCGATTAATCGAACCTATCAAAGGAACAAACCGGAATATGACCGTTGACAATTGGTTCACTTCCATTGAACTTGATAATAAACCGAAGACAGAGAGACTTGCTATTCTGGGAACAGTGAGGGCCAATAAACGTGAAATACCGCAAGAATTCAAATGTAGCGGGTCTAGTAAAAGTGGATCTACTCTCTTTGGACATACTGCAAACCTTACTCTTTGTTCATATGTTCCGAAGAAGAACAAAGCAGTGATTTTATTGTCTAACATGCACTATGACCAGAAGATCACCAACTCTGGAAAACCAGAAATGATAACTACTTACAATGACATAAAGAGTGGAATGGATATCTTTAACCAGCTATGTGGCATATACTCAACTTCGAGACGCACAAGGAAGTGGCCTATGTCTATTTGAATTTTTGTCATATTTAGGATTTTTGCGAATTGATGTCTTGATCTTGGTACTTATTTACTAGCGCTTATATATTGTCAATGATACTATAAAACATGTATGATTCAATTAAGGTTTTGAGTTGAAAGAGATTTGAGGAGGAATATCATTGACTTCCCTACCCGTATCACTGCATACTCTCAAACTATGATTTACCTTTGTCTATTGAACTTTACGTTGGATTCTGTCATTAGCCTATACCTCTATTGAATGTTATTAGTGATCATCTTCCCATTTGGCTCACTCTTCCCACTTCGCAGGCTTTTCTGGATCTCCTACTTATTTATTATATCGGACATTTTCTAAGTTATCGATTGAAAAAAATTTCTCCTAACTTCAATCAATTAACTTTTCCAGTCTCTTTGTTGATAATGATCCTGAATCATCCTACAATAATTTCTATTCTTCAGTATTCTCTCTTTATTACAAAATTTTTCCCAAGCGAGTCCGCCCTCAACATAAACAAAAATAAAAACTGTTTGATGACAAATGTTATTCGTATAAAAATTAATGCCAAAAATCAACTTTAATTCATTAAAATAATTTTAAATTTTTGAATTTAATTCATAAAAATTTATTTCTTCAAGAAATTTAATTGACTTACATATCTTTCGTAGATTCAGAAACAAACTTAACATAAATTCTGAGGACCAAACGCTTATTCTATCAGCGCGCCCTAGTGTACTTATTGTACGTAGAAAACTTTGTTTTCAAATAAACAATTCAAAAATAATGAACATGATGAATGATTCAATATGCGAAATGAAAACGCGTATTTTAATACAAAATTGTAAGCAAATTACCATAAAAATGTTTTGTGCAATACAGTTAATGTACAAAAGAACCGGGTTCTGTGAGTGAATATTAAAGGTTGAATACTTGATACGTCAGCACATTTCTCATTTTAATCCTGATATAAAATGGAATGAATTGAAGGAGATCTATTTCAATAGCCTGTAAACATTGCCATTTGAAATTACAAGCCCAGTCTTAAAACTTTCCAATCACACCACGTAGAGTTGCTATTTTTGCACTAAACTTTTGAAATAAACGTAACATTATCAAAGTACAGCGAGCTTTGAATCGCTGCTATATATTAGATAAGATATAGTGCAAAAAAGCGAATGCATGCATAAGATGAATAATGGATATATAAATAATAAAAAAGTGTTTGAGAGAATTAGATAAATGTGGTCTGATAGTATTAAAATAAGAGAAGCGATTAATCTGAAATATAAAATTTCAATTTTAATGCAAAAAACTTAATTATTTAATATATAACCAATAATAATATATTAATTAATAATATATTAATTAATAATATATTAATTATATATAACTACTCTCTCTCTTATTAATTATTTCTGGGTTCTTACGAATCTAGTATATGATTTGTTTTTGTTTTATTTCTGGTTTTAAGTCCCCATCCAAAAGCTTTATCTACCCTATTTCCTTCCATTTATAATTTTTGTTAAATAATTCAGTTACTTATTTATAAAAATTCTATATATATATATATATATATATATATATATATATATATATATATATATATGTCTTGTTTATCCCTCAGTTCCAACTCCCAACCTACCTGACTCATTTTCGTTTTAAAATTTTCTCAATTTCTTGCACTAAAATTTCTAATTTTAATCATACGCTTTGCATATAAGTTTCCCTCTGATTTTATTTCGATATATATTGGTCTGTGGTCACTAAATTGAAATGGTTTTTACTGATATACCATTGATATTGATTACACAGAGATCTATTGTTGTTGCTGTATCGGAGCTTTTTCTCGTAAAATCGAGAACCATATTTTAAAATTCCGTTGCATTAGTAACACTCAACGATAGTTTACTATCTTGGGAATCCTTAGAAACATCAATATTGAATTTCGTTCATTTTATCAATAAAGATGGGTATTATAGTCGATCTTGTGCTTTTTGCTGCCACTTTGGCCCAATATATTTAATAATTTCATCGACTCATCTCGCCTTTGGCCTTTTCCATGGGCGTGTAGTTTCCAGTGGGATCCATTCTATGATGTTTTTGGTTCACCTGTTGTCAGTTCTTCTAACTAGTCACCGTTCTTCTAACTTAAGACTAAATATTGTCGTTCGTAGCTCAGATGGTAGAGTCTCCGCCCGGCAAGTGGAAGGTCGTGGGTTCAGGTCCCACCGAACGCAGAAATATTTATTTTCTTTCGAACGTTTCACCATCTAATCGGCGCTGGTATCACTACACCAATAAACGTTGATTAATATTGTTGTTTAATTTAATCTGCGTAGTGTTCGATTTATATTTACCAAAATTTATATTTGTTTGGAGCCTCTAGCCCCGTCCCACATAAGGTTTTACTATATATAACAGGAGTTGAATCTCACATCTTCGAAATGTGTCCGTCAACCAAAGAAAGGACTGCGACATCGTATGATATATGAAATCATGACGTATCAAGGAAACATAGAAACGCGTTTTATTATCACAAATTTCTTTGCATTTCTCTTCAGTGAATGAATTAGCGAGAATGTTATGAATTCCCCATTCACATTCAATAAATGAATGAGAAGAATGTGAAATGGAATGCACACACACACAGTCCCACAATTGAAAGTCAATGGCTGCGAAGAACGAGTTTGAATTTCAAGAACTGTATTCTTTTAAATGGATAAGATTAAATGAATTCCAATTAAATAGAAGTAAAAATAAATGGAAAATAACTATTTTATCTACCTTAGTTCAGACTCTGCATACATCAAGGATGGGTACAAGGGGAGGGCGCAGTGAATGTCCGTCACTTCCCTCTGAGTACAACAAATTTACACTTATTATTACTTATTCAAACCCTGCAACAAATTTTATGGAAGAGGTTTAACTTGTTTTCCAAGATATGTACCCCTTCCCCAAAATAATTTTCCGCATTCATTTTGGCATACCTATGAGAAAACTAAATTATATATATAAGTTCTCCCCAAATCATCCATGTTTTAATTATTTATACTTACTTTATTTCCTTGATGAGATGTAATTGCTTATTTAATGAATATTTCATGCTTAATTATTATTAACACATTGAAGTAATTATTAATGGCTATCTATACTTAATTATTATTAATTATTATTTATATACTAAAATTATTATTAATTATTATTACACACTACATATCATTATCTATACTTAATTATTTATACTTAAGTATTATTTCAAGTAGTGTAAGTTTAATTATAATTTTAAATTAAATTTTTATAATTATAAGCTTAAGTATAATTTTAAGTATTATATTATATCAAGAATGATACAATGAGAATGCAAATCGTGTTCATCAAATACTATAATAAAGTTCATTAATCATCTCTTATCATTTCCAGTGCTCTCTCGCTTTCTTGTTGCTTTATTTTTAACATTAATGAGAATATTATTTAAAAAAAATACAAGTCAAAAACTCTTTATTTATACACGTATGTGTGTATGTTAAAAGCACGACCATGCACAAAGATAATTTTGAAAGTTAAATCTAAATTAGAAAAATAAATCCAAATTTTTACCCAGGTCAAATCTTCTGAAAACGTTCTTCGTGTGTTTTTTTATATTAACACCTTCCCCCTGGTTTTGAAAATTTGTCTATGGGTCTAGTTAGAGGTGTAGAAGGGTCCAATAATCCATAATCAAATCAGTAAACTATGTTTTATATCTCTAGTATATATTTGTTTTGCTCAGTGGCTATATGTCTGTGAGGGTAGAACAACTTTCAATTTCCAAGTTTAATTGAATTCTGTTCGTTTAAATGTTTTATGTGTGATTTAAGGCATGGAAAAAATACAATAGCCAGTGATTAGAAGTGTGCTTAGACATAGGCATAATAGGCAAGGGGTGCATTCGCCACCCAGTTTTTTTAGAAAATAGACGAAATCGTGTTTTCTCCACACAATTGTTTTTGCCCCCCACCCCGTAATTTACGCTATATTTAACTCTCACATTACGCCCATGTGTTCAGGTTTGCCCTTGACAGAACTGCAAAATAGTAAAATAAGCGCAATATACAACGGCTTAGTGAAACGATTATGTACCCTTTTACAGGCGCCATTTAAGTTAAAAACGTTAATGAAGGGGGAACAAATATTTTTCTCCCCCTCTCCGGTACTCTGTTCCTCTGTGAGACTTCAATTAGAAATTGCGTAGCTTCTTTTTCTAACTACTTGCTTACTCAGGGTCACTGATATGCTATCAACGTTTCCATTATTTCCTGTGTTGAGGGTCATTGAACATCAGAACAAACTACAAAACACTTAAAAAAATGTTAGTCTAATGTCGAATATGTGCATATTTATATCTTGTAGAAAAATATACTGGAAAGTTAGCCCCGGATTAAGGTGTCGGTGGACCCTAAGCTAAAAGGATAGAATAGGCCCCATAAAGAATGTGACCCTAGCAATATGCAGTCAAAAATGTTGAGTTTTTTCTTAAAGTTCACGTCTTCAATATTCACGTACACCAATAATGAAAACTCCTTTCACATTTGCAACGAAAATAAGATGACGCTTAAACTTAAATAACATCAGGCTCTTACGGGCCACAAAATCTCTGGCCCCTAGCTCCGAGCCTAATTGGCCTATACATATATCCGGCACTGAGGAGATTAAATTCTCTCGTTAACGACTTTCAACGGACAGAGAGAAAAACGTCGTTAAAAGGAAGTAGCCTTTAATTAGAACGACGTTATTGAGGGTAATTTGGAGTGATCCAGAAACTGCCATGAAGCTTTCCTGGGGACGGTCTTTGGGTTATCACGTAACATTCCTTATTAAATGACATCTAGGAAACTAAGTTTATATTTATTTACATTTTCGTATTTTCTTCGACATATTAATTATTTCAAAGTGCCTTAATTAGATGGTGTAAACTAATGCTTCACGTCGCCAAATCTTTAAAAGTTGGAAATCTTATTTTGTAATAAACTTAGCCATTTGAAGTAAACTCAAACATTGATTATTTAGTATACGCATGCTTAGAGCCGCTGGCATTGTAGGCTGACGTATCAGCCGCCATTTTCTTATCTACTTCCGGTTCCATAACACAATGTTACCATCGGAAAATTAACAACCCATTTTCTTCTTCTTACAGAATATGTTGCAAATCTAAACATTCTATATTTATTCCGCAATGATTAGATAGCACACTTGTAAATCACTCAACTTTAACACAGCAGTGAATGAGATCACGTGATACGATGGCAAAAATATGGCGGATATGCATCAGCTCTCTTTTCTAGCAGCCTTACCCATGCTTGGTACTCTAAAGTACATTAATACTCTATGTCATTACTAGAAAAATATTAAAATTTACCCCGTAGACATTGATCATTCAAATATTTCCTTTCACCAATTGTGCATAATACAGTTTGAATTCGCAATAACTGGAAACTACGACCTTTACTTACCAATTTAAAATGGCGGAAATTGTTCGTCTGTTTACCAACAAACGTGTTTACAAACACAACTACGTGATTAAACTGCAAAAGTGGTTAAAAGGTTATTGCGGTGGCAGTTGGGTAAGAGTCGAAGGCAGCTCGACGTGGCTTCGTAAATAAACGCAGGCATTATCTGGAAAAAAATCTTTAAATGTATCGGTATTGCTTCCGATAGCGTTCTTATGGGAAAGATACTCTCATCAAATGCATTCTCAAAAAAATATCCGCATCTAGATCCTTCTACTTTAAACGTTTCTGTAGAGGGTAACTATTGTGGCAGAATGATGACATAGTTTCTTAGTTTTATTGGGGAAAATGCTGATGAATTGCTTTTGTACATAGTTAAGAACTAAAAGACTGCATTTGTAAGTGATTAATTTCATCTTTTTGTTATACTTTCTATGTTTGTAAATGATTTTAAAAAATGAGATTAAGAACCATGTAGAGATACAAAATTTTGTGATTTTTATATATTTACCACTGTATAGCAACGCACAAAAATAATTACACAATTATTCGTTAGGATATGGACTAAACTGTATTGTACCATCTATCCGTATTTAACTAGGAGCTGATACAATACCCATGAATAAAATAACACCATGGTGATTCTCGCGAATGTAAAAAAGAAATGGTCTATCAACTACAAAGTTTACAGTTCGTGTTGGTCTTGCACTTCTGGATTCAGCAGAAGAAGTACTCGCAGCTGCTTCGGTGCCTTGTTCATTTACAAGCACGTAAGTCTTATGGTAAATTGCGTTAACATCTAATCTTCTGCCTTCTGCAAAACCACTGAGATTAGCCGTTCCAAATCCAAAAAGGTGTCTCAAACCTAGCTTATATAGCATGGTAGAGAGTTGCCAACGAGTGTCCATTTGGAATTTCGGTAACTGGACCATGACTACCCTTGGAAACATGTCATCCTGTAAAGACTCTAACCTGGAATAAGTTAGAGAATTTACCAAGATTTTAACTCCGTGGGCTATGTTATTGGGAAGCAGGATCATCATGCTTATTTTCCCACCAACATAAGGTAGTTCCACAGCCGAGCATTGCAATTCGTCACTAGTAGTAAAGAAGAATGTGCCTTTAGTCACCATGGTGTCGGCCATGAAAAATTTTCTAGACGATATGAAAAAAGGCCGTGGTGATGTATGATGAGGGTGAAACGGTGTAAGCCAAGCGCCCTTGAAGTATACAGCACTGGTAACAACAAATTCTGTATAGTAATGTATACTTTGGTACGGGAGTATTTCTTTGATCTTATCTTTGGTCATCTGCTGAACCCAACGATTAATGGCCAAACGTGCTGCTTCTGGATCTCTTAGAAAGTCCACAGAGGCAAGCTTGTCTTTCACAAAGCTTGGTAAACATGGTTGAATGTTGAAGCAAGTCTGGAGAAACAACTTATTCACGGCGTTGAATGAGGTACGGAATTGAGATTTTCCCTCAGAAGAAAAACGTTGTTCAAAAAAGTTGAGAGCAACAGGAACAAGACCCTTATCTACGTTTTGCAGTCCCAGGACTCCCTGCAAATCTTTTTCAGTCTGTCCGCGAGATCCTAAATACAGCAAAACTAGACTAGACCATACGCTGAATGGGCTAATGAAGAGATTCGTAGTTTGGTTGAGTGTCCTGAGTAGATTCAAACTGAAGTAAGTCGTCCCGCTTAGAAATTCTTCCATAATATGCATCAATTTGCTCTCTGACAACTGTCCCAGAAGTTGTCTCTCCTCATTCCTCAGGCACACATCAGTGTCACTTGCAAATCCAACAACCATCATCAGGAATATCTGGAATTAAAATAAATGTATGTTTAATGATGAATTCAATGAGCAATGAAAAATATTAGCTTTTCCTGTGTGCCTTACAAGAAGTATAAAATTAGTATTGGCCTTATGATTGCTCACCGAAATCAATTTAACTCACAAAAGTGAATTGTTGACACTCTGATTCAACCTACAATCTTTTACAACTAATAGTATAAGCCCAGCCAGAAGAAAATTACTTACGGCTTCAATTAAACCAACAATTTGACAACTAAGCTCATAAAACCAGCCATGCATGGATCTTTTCATTTGCTTGCGTTTATCAAGGTAGGAATGATTGCATTGGATACAATTGCCAAATTTTGGTGAATACACAAAGCCACCGAGGCATTCTTTTGCGATTTTCATAGAGTATTAAGACGGAGAATATTTTTTTCTGCAACCACGCTTATATGCTCAAGCTACATTTGTAGAGAAACAAAAGGGGGGAAAGCTTGCCTGCCCGAAGTCGAGCTGAGGAACCTTCGTATGAACCGAATTGTCTTAACCGACTAAGCTAGCGAGACACTGGAACCATGTTCCTTTTCTTTGTATGCAAGGTTTTGTAAGATGTTACGACCCTTCGCAAGGATAACACAATTGCCAAATGTACCGAATATCGGTTAACACACAAAGCTACGGAAGTGAGTTTTTGCGATATTCGTGGGAGATTAAGATGGACAATAGTTTTGCAGAAGATTGTTTCCAAAAAATATTGTTCAAGGTGGTAATTTCTCAACTGAAGAAGGGAGGTAGTATGTAGAATTTAATTTTTGAAATTCTCGAAACATTTTTAATATATGCGAAATTAATTCCTTCAATTAATTCCTCAACATCAGTGACCAACAATCTAAATACGTGAGCAAACTAACGTGCTTGCTATTTTCCGAAGATCTGCTTTCACATGTACAACAACAAAAATCATTAATTAATTTTTGTACTCTGCATTTGTATGACAACGTTCCTTATGTTTTAAAGAGTTACAAAATTATTGACTCAAGGATATTCAAGAACGTTGCAAAAATGATGTGAGGAGGTTCGAAATCGAGGTCCCAATTGACAGGTTACCGGACTCTGCTCTACATACAGCCATAGGCGAAGAGGTCCGTGGGGTCAAGTCCCAATAATTTGAAGCTGTCATTTTAGTACATTGTAATGTATAAATATGCATAATATATACTTTTTCTTCCCCACCCTCAACAATTGGAAACTTCACGTTGATACATACAGCCCACCTTCATTGATTTGGAAGTTCACGTTTTTACTAGGGCATTATTTCAAGAGGAATATTGCAGCATACTTTTTGGTCTACGTAATAGTACTCATACACATGATGTAAATAAACAGATCGATTCTTAGAAATTGCAACTAATGCAGTACATTCAAGCTGAACTGAATCTTGATGTCGATTTACGATCATATTATTATTCCTCCAACATTGAAGACATAATTTTAATTTATTCCGCATAAAGTTACACCGTTTCATTAGTTGTATATCCGAATATGTTAAAACTCTACAGGGTCATCTTTTTCTATTCAGTTAACTCTTTCATCATTTTTAAAGGACGTATTTCGTCTCAAAAGATTTGAATTCCACTGGAATGTCTGGAGGCCGCCAACGAATTAGTCGCGGAAATGATCAAACTTTTTAACATCCATCATTTCATGATTTCAAGGCCCCTTCGGACTGAAATAATCTAGATATTCGCTGAACTTATTCAAGGCCCTATTTCATTGATATGACGAGTGACTTCGTACTGATATATAAATATATGCAAATTATATCAAGTTTTAAAATTGTTACCACTATTGTATTAAGAGAGAAGGAGACTGGAGTTGACCATTAACAAAAATTCGAGGACAGTCCAGTTTCTAGAATAAAATAAACGAGAATTGGAAGCTTTCTCTGGCACAATTTTTGCTTTAAAACCATGGACGGAACAAAGAAACGTTGAGGCTATGCAACTCATCAACCCACCGCTTGACCCGATTGCTAGGTATAGATTGACAGTTCGTCCAATTTATTTTCATCTTATTAGACACGTCGCAAGGGTGCGACGAAAGTGTTACAACTCAAAATTCGGTGAAAATGAGTTAATGTTACAACTAGATGTAGAAAACAGTGTTGCATCCTGCTGTGCAAAACGTTAGGATATAAGTTACTCGGATTTCCGATAGTTGATATATGTAACAATTTTGATGTTTCATCGCTGCTATCTAACTCTCATGGAAAGAGTTCCATCTTCGGTTGTTCCCTGACCTTGGACATCTAAATGGACATCTATAAACAAGATTTTTTGTATCTCTTTGTAGTCGATGATGTCAATGTGCCAATCAAAACCTGATTTTTTATATTTAAAATGAGGCCAAATTGCGCCAAAAGTTGGACCCAAAATTGGCTGGTTTACTTGGCCACAATAAATTTCCGTTCAAATGATCTACGGAGATTAAGTTCTAATTCGAGTACAACTAATTCTCGATACTAATAACTCTAGTTTAATTCGAGTCAACACACAAAGCCACCGCTTTGTATGTTGACCAATATTTGGCAATTGTGTTATCCCTGTGAAGGGTAATAATATCTTACAACTTAATATACGGAGAAAAAAGCGTTTTTTCTTGTTCTCATTCGTCTAGTAGGTCAAGACACCGCGGGCTCAACGCGGGGACCCTGGTTCGAATCTGGGATGAGGACGGCGTCTCTTTTTCTTCTAAACAAAAATAGCTCTAGTTTGAGCTACTAATACGTGGGTGTCAAATTTATTTGTAATAACCCTAAGGCTCTTGTTATTTTCAATGGCTTTCCTTACTAGCTCACAGTTGAATTTTCTTATGTCTTCTTTCATGCTTTTGCGCAGAGTTTTACAAAGTTCTATGTACTCAATCCTGGAACTGGTATTTCGATTGTCCACCTTCATATCTCTTCGCCTTTTCATGAGCTGTTTCGTCTTCTCAGATAATTTGCTATTGTGCTTTTTACAGGTTACACCACCAATTTCCCCAGCAGTTTCAACTATTGTC
>QLNU02014802.1:23717755-23733581 GCA_006491805.2 Dysdera silvatica
TTAACAACCCTAAGGCTCTTGTTGCTTTCAATGGCCTTCCTTACTAACTCACAATTGAATTTTCTTATATCTTCTTTCATGTTTTTGCGCAAAGTTTTGCAAAGTTCTACATACTCGATCTTGCGACTGGTATTTTGATTGTCCACCTTCATATCTCTTCGCCTTTTCATGAGCTGTTTCGTCTTCTCAGATAATTTGCTATTGTGCTTTTTACAGGTTACACCACCAATTTCCCCAGCAGTTTCAACTATTGTCTTAACAATGTTTTCATTTGCTTCTGAGATGTCAACTTCTTCAATAAGTCCTTCCAGTGCAGAAAAGCGATTTTTTAATTCCAACTTGAATGCCTCGGTATTTTCTTTTAATTTCTTTAAATCCACCCTCTTACTTACTTGTTTCCTAATGAGCTTCTGTCGTTCTAATTTAGTATTTAAGTGCACTTTACATCTCACCATTCGATGATCACTTCCAGTATTAAATCTGTTCAGTACACTGCAATCTTCAATAATTGATTTCTTGTTTGCCAGGATATAGTCAATTTCACTAGTTCCCCCATTTGGGTGTTTCCATGTCCATTTTCTTTGCGGTTTCTTCTTAAAAAATGAATTCATGATGCTAAGATTTTCAGCTTCTGCAAATTCGATGAGTTGATCGCCACGTTCATTCCTTTCCCCATATCCGTATTTACCAACCGATGTCTCTCCTTGTTCCTGTTGTCCAATTCTTGCATTGAAATCCCCCATGATGAGCTTGATATGTTGTTTCCCTTTGGTGTGTAACTCTTTGATTTCTTCATAAAATTCTTCAACCTCTTCGTCGGTATGGCTTGATGTTGGTGCATATACCTGTACTATTTGAAGTTGGTATCGCTGGGTTAGTTGAACAACGAGCCTCGCTGCTCGATCTGATGTACTTTCAACTTCCAGAAGACAGTCTTTAATTCTTTTGTTGATTAAGAAGCCAACACCACTTGTTCTTCCAGTTTCCGTTCCTCTATAATAAAACAAATGTCCACTTTTAAGTTCCACCAACTCTTCACCTTTTCTTCTAACTTCACTGAGTCCTACAATGTCCCATTTGATCTTGTCTAGTTCCTCTTCCAATTCCTGAAGTTTTGCTTCAGAAGCAAGGGATCGTCCATTATACGTTGCCAAGGTCAATAACAAACGGCAGCCTGGGCCATTCCAGTGATTCTTAGCACCCCCTGCTTTCATGCCACACTGACCGCTGCCTTGATCAGGAGCACTCCAGCACCTGGAGACTAGGGGCCATGGTTTTTGGTGTGTCAACATAATGGAGGAATTAGCCATAATTTCACCACGCTGGCTAGACGGGTTGGTGAATTAGCCCTCCCCTTCCGCCTTTCTATCCGTGCAGCAAATATTAATTTGCCACATAAATAGAAAGCTCAGCCTGCACCACTTGAAGGCGGGGTAGGACACTAGGTTACTGGCCTGGCCGGTTCCACACATCGTCACATACGTTCAGCGTGTGGGTCTCCTTCCAGTTAGATACCAGCAACCCTTTTGCAGGCCATATATATATATATACATATATATATATATATATATATATTCAAAATTTCATCATAATGGAAGGTTACAACCCCCATCAACACTCCCCTTCGTACACCAGTGGGCACACAGTCTGCGATTTTGCATGGTTGTTCTGTTGAGATTTTTAACATACTTCAGCTAAAAAACGAACACTCAGTTGTGAAGTTTGTAACCATTGAAGTTAAAATATACAGAAGTAAATGGCCACACTTGATACTATCATATAAGAAAAAAGCACTTGAGCTATCCTAAAATGTAATTACATGTTTATGTATACATTTGTGTAATGTTCCCATTTATTGTGGTAGCCCCATTTGTGGAATCTAGTTCAGCTGCATCAGTGGAAATTTTTGCACCATATAATCCATGGTAAATCCAGCAATGACAATTTTTTGTGGTGCCACCTTCCCTTGAATCTCTAATCATGTACTTATTATTCTTAATGGATAATGCAGCGAGGACCGGGTTAAGACCATGGTGAGCTCCAGGGCACAATTGAAAATATGGGCCCCTACTCCTTCCCAAGCCCGTATTACATGAACGAAGTTCACTAAACCAGATTTAGCAATGTACGGAATATTCTAAAATTTTATTAATTCCGATATTTTACAAAGTAAGTAAATGAACGGTCTACTCGTAAACTCGTACTTCGCGCACTTCGTTTGCAGCAATTTTTTTAATAATGTCTGCTGAATTCACTTTTAATTTTTGCTGTAAGATCTGATTCAATGGATAACAACGAAAGCGCAAATTTTGCACAAAAGATTAAAGTTTTAAAAAAAGATTAAAGTCATAAAGATAAAAGTTTTAGCTTCACGCATTATTTTCTCTCTCTCTCTCTCTTTGTACAAATTTTTATATTATCAGTAGCTTGTAATTCTTTTGTAATGCTTTCAGACTTCGAAAGTAAAAACCTAATTCAGAAACGAAATGTTCTAAAACACAAGTTTGTTTGTTTTTTATGGTGTTGATTACCGTGATGGGCCTCAGATATTATGTAGATAATCTAGCTTTGAATTCAGCCCTAATTAGGGGAAATTAGTCTCAAGATAATTTGAACGTAGATGTTTATTGAACCTTTTCCTAATACCAATTTTGTCTATGATACCATTTCCTGAGAACAACGATAATTTTTGTTTCATGAATCAACTATCGTAATTCAAGTGAGGCTTAGAAATCATATAGCGAGCCAAAAATGAATTTCCTTTCAATACAATAATCCTTTCCAACTCCTTATATCCAACGTCAGAATTCTTTCAGTCTCTTATGAAGCTTTTTTTTTACTTATTCTAAAAGTGAGTAAACAAACTATCAAAAACAGTCTTCTCCATTTTTAATTTTGGCTGCAATATTTGCATCGGTGTCCATGTAACAAGCATGGTACCCTGGGACGCCATACTTGCCTCTGAATTGACTAGTATAAAAGCGTTTATCTTTATTTTCTGGGAACTCTTGACCGCATTATCAAATATGTACACATTTACATATTATTATTTATAGGTGAAAATAACAATAAGGCAACTACAACATATTTCTAAGATATTGAAGAAATCTGTGCGTCCAAACACCTACTATAGTCGACAGCTATTGATGTCTGTGTTTAGACATCAAGAACATAATTGCTATGCCGCAGTATACGGGTAGCAAAATATTCTAATTCTTCCTTTACTTCAATATTCATAAAGCTTTTACTTATGCTCATACAGTCATTAATATCCAGTAAACTTCTTTTAACGGACAACCCTCAGTAAGATATGGTCAACTCGTTTTTACGGTCTGACAAAAATTCCACAGCAAGAAATTTCTTCATAAAAATACCCATAGGCATATGTAGGAAGTTCATAAAGTGGGGGTTATAAGCTCAATGGGGGCTACAGAACTTCAAATCCTATGTTAAATATGCAAAATTAAAATATGCATATTCCTATTAAAATTCCCATTAAAATATGCATATTCCCATAAATAATGCCCAAATATGAATATTCCTATGTTAAATATACAAAATTTCATTGCAATGGGGGGTTACAATCCCCATCGATACCCACCTGCGTAGGCCAGTGTGAGTATCCCTCTTTTACAGTCACTCCTATTTTACGGACAATTTTTGCCGTCCAGTCAATATTTACTAGTGAGGGGTATTACTGGTAAGGGTTATTAGTAACGGAGTATAATATGTTAGTAATAGTCTATTATATTAGTAATGGTATATTATGTTGGTTATAGGAAAAGTAAATATTTCAAAATTTTAGTTTAATTTTCTAACAATTAAGGAACCGGCATTTTCATAATATACGAGTATATATATATACACGCTTTGGTAATCTACAAGCGCCTAGTATACAGTTCAAAAATAGGTTATCGGACTTTTGAAACAATAGACCTTTACCTTACTTCTGCAATTCTCAATTTAAAAATTATGAATCAATTATTTGGCTGTAATTTAATATATGCTCAAAAAATGTTAATAATTTTTAAACAAACTATTTTGTTGAACACAAGTGAAATGTTAATGAAATAAAGTTCTGCATTTTTACATAAAAATAAACCTTATTTATATCCAACCTAGAAATGTCTTTCTCCACTTGTAAGCTTTTATCCTTATTCAACGCTTATAGGTTAGTTGAGATGTCGCTGACTCAAAATCAGTTTCCTTCTGCTTATCTTGTAAAAAGTAAATACACAGCCATGTGCTCAATGCGATAACTTAACCTTAACGCAAAGTATTTGTTCAAAAACACTGTATATATTTTTTACGAATATGTACTATGTAATAGGATTATGCACTATCTTTAATTCTAATAAGATACAAATGAAAACAAAGCCATATTTACCGCAATAACCAGCATCGTTTAGCTCTTTCTTCTCATCCAAACTCCATTAGAACAAAGGATCTGAGAACAAAAGATTTTTTGTGTCCTTTTTAATTCGACCAGACGATTATAGCTTTGCCCTCGGTGGTTTTTCTACCTCGACTCGCGGTAGCCATTTTGTAGCCAGGAGCCTTTGACCTTAACCAATTTTTACAGTCGTTTCACCGATGGAAACAAAGTCGCTCTTACAAATCTCAGTTAACCTAGTTAACGATTTAATTAATTTGACGCGCGATATGATCTATCCGTTGTTGTTTGGCCATCAGTTCCACATCTGCATATTTTAGTTTTTTTCACGGCAGTTTTTTGAAGGTTGCTTCCTTTCATCAGACGTTTTTCCTGGTTTATCATTCCTGCTACTGACACACCTTCTATGTTATGGTTTCATGAAACACCACATACATACGTCAGCGGATCTCCCCGTCCTTAGAAGTAATCTAAAGATGTGAATAGGGTCGGCGCCAAGGGGATGGCGAACCGGGCATTCTCCCTGTGAGGCTGATTTTTAGGGGCGGCAAAATGGAATTATTATGAAAAATAAATGAAGTCATTTTGGGGCGGCAAAACAAGTGTTTGCCCAGAGCGGCATAATGCTAGCGACGGCCCAGAATTTAAATTAAGACTGCATTAATCTCTCCCGTTATCTATCAATGGCTGTTAAGGGACGAAGAGAAACGTCATTAAACAGAAGAATGTTTTAATCAGAATATGTGTAATTCTATGAGTCACTAGCCGAGATCGAAAATGCCGTCTTTAAACAGAAATAATTGCTAATTAGACCGACTTTATTGAGAAAGTTTATTATATATGTTTCTGTGTGAATAAAAGGCTAATGACAACTTTAATATGCGATTCCCAAAAAATCTGCATTATTTGTTTCGAAAGTTTTTAAAAGTGTTAATTCATGATATATATAAAGTAAAATCCTTCTTAATGGACACCCCGATTTTTCTGGCAAATTTTTCTGTCCAATGAATATGTAGTGTTACATCATTCTGTGAACTTCTTTTTCCCGCGCGAACTCTCTCTCTCTCTCAGTGAAGTTGTGATTCTCGTTGCATGTCTAATGAAATGCGCGCGCAGACTTTTCTACTTTGAAAATCGACTGGTGAAAATAGTCACTTGAAATAAGAACGCCGAAGCTTTCGTATCTTTAAATTTCGTTCTTAGCTTCTCCTGTATTTGATTTTGAATGTGTTATATGTTGAAAATAGCTTTCTTTAAAAATGTGTTTAGTTTTGAGTTTAAATTAAAAGTTCATTTCCTGATTACAAAGTCTTAAATTTGCCTTTTAGCTTTGCTTCATTATTTTAGTTAAGTAGTATGCATCAACTTAACGTAAAGACTTCTATAACATTCTATAGACTTCTATGCATCATGTTATTTCGGAAAAGCTACGATAGTAGTTTATGTTTTGGTGGAACATAGTGTTTCACGCATGGTGAGTTCAACATCGTCCATTACTAGCTTTGGAGTCGAGACATTAAGGGACAATAAATGAACACGCCTAATAACCGATAATTGTCATCGTATTTTGAGAAAAGGATAATTGAACATTCTCATTTAGTTGGACTTGATGCTGTGTTCTGACAGCGTTTATGCCTTCACGCTGACACTTCATACGCAGCCAACGCCACTACATTGCTCGCAACCTATCCTACATGCCAAATGCCCATCGCTTTCAACGTTGTTGATTATTTTACATATTACCAGAATAATTGGTTCTTTACGACGTAACAAATATGACTAATGAGGTTCTTTACTATATTATAATTCAACATTTGTTACATATATGTATATTAAACTAATGCTATGGAATACGAGGTACGGTGTTAAAATTATTTGATAGTTATTTGACTGATGGGTATCAAGTGGTTAATATCGGAAAGATTAATTCTAAACACAGGAAAAATTCTTATGGGGTGCCGCAGGGCTCCATCCTCGGTCCACTACTTTTTTTAATTTATATTAATGATATCACAATGGAGGTGGAGGAAGTGGACATGTATGCGGATGACACGAGTCTATTAATTATTGATGGAACCTTATAGGAATTATTTAAAAAAGCTGAGAAAAAAACTAGACTTTCTATATGATTAGTTTATAAAAAAAAACAATTATTTGTTAATACAAACAAAACAAAATACATATTTAAACATACAAATATAGGGATACATGGGATTGAGAACTATAAATTAAGTATCAAGGAGGAAGAAGTTAAACCAACAGAGGAATAGAAATCTTGGGGGGTGTTAATTAATGACAAATTGAATTGGAACAAACACATAGAAACAGTATGTAAAAAAATGGGTGGAGGAGCAGGAACTATATCCAGACTCATGGACAAAATACCAGTGGATATCTCAATAAACCTTTATTATGCATTAGTAAACAGTCATTAAATATATGTAAATTGTGTTTGGGGAAATATGGGAACTAGTAAAAATAAGATAGTACAGTCAATTATGGATAGAGCACTTACAATTACAACAAATATATCAAATCAGCAAAGAGAAGAAATAAAAAATATAGAACACTTAATGCTGTTGAAATGCATGAATTAAATATTTTGAAAGTAATATATGAACAAAAGCAAATAGGAAAACATACTAATACAATAATTTGAAAAGAAAGAGTAAATGTTAAAACTATAAGACCAATGGGGAAATATGAACCTATTAAAATAAGGACTAGAATGGAAGAAAAAAACATAAATTTTTATGGTATTATATACTGGAACCGGCGGCCGGAGTCATTGCAAAATTGCAGAAATATTTTTAGATTTAAATCTCTTGTAAAAACACATATTTTAACTAGAACAAATTAACTAGAGGTGTAACCTTGGGAATACAAGAATTAACGTATTTTTTTGCGTATTTCCCAGAATGCCATGCATGTCTCCAGTAAGTCAACCCTTTTTTAAATGTTGAATGGAACTATTAAGGGCGATTATATGAGCATGGAAATAAAATTATTATTAATAATAATAATAGTCCATAACTATGCTCTTGTGTCTTTACTTTAAACTTTACATGAAATCAGTGCATTCCTGTCATTAATTAATCGATAATTAACTAATTAATAATTAATCATTTAATTATTAATTAATTAGTGGAGTACCAATACTAGACCCCTCACCTCCTCATTGTCATTGTTGACTTTAATGAGAGTACGATGAATTTGTGGCATTCGAAACACAACCAATTTAGTTAAGTAAAAATGCATATGTGTGTTTTTGTGCATATGTGTGTTTGTGTGCATATATGAATGTTGGAAAAGTTGGCCGAGCGAGCGGCACTGTATTTCCGGAAAGTAAAAATGTATGTTTTTTATTCATACATGTGATGACATTTAATATGTCTATGAACAATGTGTTTTTCCAACAAAGCATATTTACCACAAATCTTGATAAAAAAAAAAACACAATCGTCACAATTTTTAGAAATATATGTTTTAATACAGCCTTAAAACTTCTTTTTAAAGGCCTTTAGCCCTCTTCAAAGAAGCTTACATAATAAATGAACACTTGAGCATAGAATAATAATAAACTGAACTGAAACCTACTTCTCACGCAGATTTAAGCTTTTTTTAATCGTTTCTTATCCATCAGAGCAAAGGCCACTTGGTTAACGATATGTGTATTACCACCAACTTACATTCGGCATGGATAAGTTTCCTCCATATTCGGTTGCGCTAATTTTCTCAATTTCGGGTTATTACTTATTTGTTTTTGGTTGTTTCTTTTTCTTTAAGTACTGTGTTGTTTTCTTACCTGTTACCATTTATTGTTCTTTTTCTCTACCATCTTTTAAGCATTTTTAATAATTTCAATAAATTCACATAGTTTTAGTCAATTTTGCGTGACTTTAGACAGAGCGAAAAAATTGGAAAATTCGGTTTAGCTCAATTGTTCATTTATTATGTAAGCTTCTTTGAGAAGGGCTAAAAGCCTTCGAAAAAACGTTGTAAAGCTGTACTAAAACATATACTTCTAAAGTCCATTGTGGTTTTTTTTACCAAGATTTATGATATATTCAGCACAGTGAGTCATCCATTATATATTTACATCCATTAAAGCCTATTTATTGATAATCTATTACACGACATATACGAAACGAATATGGATAAGGTTGAATAGTTTTTTAGTATATGTATAACTGTTCATGATACATAATCATGCCTTGCAGTTTTTTACACACTGCTTTCCAGGCGACTCATAAAACATTATGTTTTACTGACATTTATTGAAATCATGATGTAACATGATTTCGCCTAAACGAAAGTTTGTATTGTATTGTTGCTTCGAGGAACAGGCGTGGAGTTATATGGGCCTGTAGGGTTGGAGTCCCCTCCCCCAATAATTTGCAATTTTACATATATTGTAATGTATAAATGTCCATAAAATGTGCTTGCCACCCCCCGGACCCCCCAATAATTTTGAAAGCTCTACATCGATGCTTCCAGGACTCTTCAACTGACGAGTTTTGTCACCTGTAGACGCACACTGAAGTAGTAACGTATGTTGCAGGCGTATATGCAATTTATTTAATACAGAACGCGCACTATTTTCATAGGCTTTACACTAACCGTTGCATTGAAGCTACTACTTTTTCTAGATAAGCCACCGTTACGATCTTCATTTTGCCATGTATTAATCTCTCTTTCTCCGCCAATTGATTATATTATCGGTATCGGATCATTGGTTTTTATCAAGTGCAGTAAAACCTCCCATTAGCGGTCACTCACAGAGCAGAAAATTTTGTCCATAAAAGAGCGGGGTGGCCATAAAAGAAAGAAACTCTTGCGGAAGACTTTTTTATCTGACCGTAGAAATGGGGCGTCCGTTAAGAAGGGTTTTTCTATGTGCTGTGAGAAAAGGTTTTATATATATGTACACTCTGAGAAAAACTACACATGTTCTAACATGTTAAACATGGAATGCGTTTCAAATCATCAGCTACAAATTCGACAAGGGCAAAAACGGTCGAAACACAAAATTTTTTTCCCTGTTTTTCGTGTTCAAAAAATCCCTTTTCGAATCTCTCTGTACGTCATTGTTGAAAAGTTCCGGTGCGAAATAGGAAATGACGGAATAATTTTTCCACGCCTAAAAGGAAGTTGGATTTCTTCGGATAGAGATATTTTTCGATTATCTGTTCGAACCTCCTCTATTTTGGATACCACCAAGTTTGAAAATTTGCAGCTTTCAAATCAGGTAAATGGATTTTTACTGGACCCGTTAACTCCTACTAACTTTGCAAATTATATTAGTTTAAGTAGCTACTGATCCCCTTTCTTTTAACTGTTCTTTAAAATTGAAAAGACAGAGTAATATTTTACAATTGTGTACGTTCCATGAATTGCATTGAATGCTATCTATAACCCAATAACTGAAGAAGAAATAAAATATTTGCATTATGTTTATAAATCTTTCATGCGTTTAAAAGTATTTTCATGAAGGGTTACTTTTGAAGAGAATTTTGTAAAAAAAAACCACGCGGTTTTCATTTTCTCCCATTCCTAAACTTAATATTGCAGCCGACAGTCTATAACATTATGCATCATTATCCCTCGTGTCTCCGTATCTCGTGGTATCCCATATAAGGGATATAAAGGGGCTTGAGCCCCCTAGCTGTTTAAAATTTTGTCTTCCGCTTCTGCTATACATTTACATTCAAAAGTTTTACAAACACATTTTAAAATAAGTTACTTTTTAGGCTAGTACAGGTGAATATCAATTAATTTTGCAGCATTTTAGCATTTGCATATTCACTAAAATGTTTGACAGCCTTTAGAAGAAGGTAATAATTTTTCTCATCCTCCCCCACCTCACCTAGGAATACTCATATGGGCACCTATGTTACCACTGCCCATAATTTATATGTCAGTTACTATGTATATTGCGCTCAACATGCATTTCGGGTTTAATAACTTATTATTATTATTATTATGTTATATGTATTCTTGAAATTGGCGGTATAAGTTTGAGACGGGCATTGCCAAGTGCTCAAGTCTACCTTCTGTAGATTATTCAAATATTGTGTCGGAGAACTTCCTGACTGATCATCGTGTGACTAAAATTGTGACCTTTTGTAACAATGTATGTGTTGGGACCGATTTCAACTATTTCCAGACTTCTGCGAAGTTTGCTTGGTACAAGTGCGGACACAGGGGGTAGTCACAGGGGTCATGACCCCCAAAATATATTTTTTCACTGTAAAAAATTCCAACTTTCATGATAAATGAAGGGTGTTATTCCAAGACCATGGCAAATTCTGTCCTTGATCTCCACAAATGGAAGTCTGTGTCCCCCTTGGCTTGGTATTAGTCCTATGGCTGACCGAATTATGGATACAATGTCAACCCTTTCCATATGCCACATGTCTTTAATTTCGTAATCGAGGTCTTGTCATTTGATAATTTTTGTTGTGTATGCGTTCTGTATATTGTTTGTGTTAGAAATTGCCATATCTATATTGTTGGCAGTTTTGTTATGGATTATGTTTGGAAAGTTATTTAATTAGGGTTATATCCAAGGCTGGATTATCCGCAGGGCCCTGGGTCCCACAGAAAACAGGTACCCACTACAGCAAGCAGCACGCCAAAAAATAATACTTATGTTTTTAGAACATTTTGTCTCCGAATTAGATTTTTATTTTCGAAGTCTGAAAGCGTTAAAAAACAATTACAAGCTACTTGTGTCATAAAAATTTAGAGAGAGAGAGAGAGAGAGAGAAATAATGCGTGAAGACAAAACTTTTATCCCCAACTTTTTGTGCAAAGTTTATACTTTCGACGCTATCCATTTAATACGAATCTCGCTGCAAAAGTCAAAACTAATTCAGCAGACATTATTAAAAAATTTACTGCAACCAAAGCGCGCAAAGTACAAGTTTACAAGTATACTTTTTATTTATTTACTGTATAAAATGTCAAAGTTAATAAAATTTTAAATATTCAATACATTGGAAATAAAGCGACTCACTGTGCTGAATATATCACAAAACTTGGTAAAATAACACAATGGGCACAGTTTTTGAACTATATGCTTTAATATAGCTTTAAAACGTTTTTTCGAAGGCTTTTAGCCCTCTTCGAAGAAGCTTACATAATACTGGAACTATTGAGTTAAACTCAATAGTTCCATAATTATGTAAGATTCTTCGAAGAGGGCTAAAAAAGCCGTCGGAGAAAAAGATTTAAAGCTATATTAAAACATAGAGTTCAAAAACTGTGCCCATTGTGTTATTTTACCAAGGTTTGTGATTCGGTACATTGTTGAGTCTGATGGGGCAACGTTGTCCATGTAACACGGGGTGGGGGACGGGGCAGAGGCCCATCTTTTCCCATGTGCCCTAGGGCCCACTGTGGTCTTAATCCGGCTCTGGTTATAACTATTCGCTATCATCAATATTATTATTATTTTATTATTAAAGAAGTAATGATAATAAATTTATTTGCCTCTCATATTTACCAAGATCATATATTGTATTCCATGTATTGCATTTTTAGCATACTGCACATATTTATGAACAGTCTGAACTGTTTTTTCAAAATTCACCTGTCTACAGGTAAAATTATAGGTGTCAAATATATATGGGTTCACTCAGGCTAAACAATCGTTATAAACAGGTTCACTCAAAGCAAATTATGATCATAGACAAGTTCAATAAACATTAATACTATAAGAAATCTTCAGGAACTTTGGCAAATATCGTTATATGGCCGGGTTTGTTTTATAAGCAGTATCGAAATGTATTGTCGTTATATACAGATTTCATTACATATATAACATAGAAATTTTTATTAATTACTACGGAAAATATTCAATGTTTTCATTCTTTCTCTTCTAAGTCAATGGATCGTTTAATAATTGCTGAAAAGTTGTTGCATATGATATATCTCTCAGCAAAAGCACCTATATCCTTCTGCTTTCTTTCTTTTCCTTTCTGTCTTTTTAAAATTAATTCTGTTAATTTAAAAAACATTGAGAAAGAAATTTCATTACAAAAGTTAATAAAGAAGTGCTCACTCATTAACACATATTCATTATTTTTTTGTAACATCTCTGATTACTAATAGCGATGTTATATAGATAAATAAAAAAAAATAGTCGCGTAAGAAAATATTTAAGCAATGAGCTCATCTACAACAGTTGTTCGTAAATTTTGAAAAAGTGAACACATCGAAATAAGCACTTTTTTGTGAAGCCCTTCAAATATATTCACTTTGTAAGCACCTTAACAAGAATAAATATAGAAAAATAAAAACTGCATACAAAGCAAAACAAAACAAATATGAATAAAAGCCGTATTAATTTCAAATATCGATTTGCACCGGCAACTGGTTTGTTTTGTTTTTTACTAATATTAGACATCCATGACACTTGAAAAATACCTTCACTTTCAAATATTATTTAATTAATTTCTTATATTATTTATGCGGAAATGCGTATATAGATACGCATTTCCGCATAAATAATATAAGAAACAAAAGGCAAGTAAATTTCCTATTTGTAATGAAAATGTTGCGGCTTTTTTTGTAATTTTATTAACAATGTTAGCTAATCATATTATTTTACAGATTTTCCGGTGATGTCTCGAGGAAATCGGCCAATCAAACTAGTCGTCGTGGGAGATGGAACGGTAGGGAAAACATGCCTACTCATCGCTTACACAACAGGAAGTTTCCCAGAAGGTGAATACGTTCCAACTGTGTAAGAAAATCAACGTTGATTTCCTTTACCCTTTGCTAGATTCATTAAGGCTATTTTAAGTGTATCTTATAATGATTAATAAGCATTAATCATGGAGGGTATGTGAGCATTGCCAACCATGACTGTCTGCAAATTGACGAGGCTGATATTCAGGGCCGCACCAAACGGGGGTGGGGTGCAAGGGGTGAAAAAATAGACGGCGCCAGAATTCAGGGGCGGCAAAAAATCTGAGTAAAACGTAATTTTTTAGAACATTTTTTTTTACGAAAATATAACGGTTAACTTTGTAGTGTGTTTTTCTCAAACAAAAACGCCATCCAATAAATCAAAAATCCGGTTAAGCGAAGATAAAAAGGATTCTACTGCTGGCGTATGCATGGGGGGATTGATGGGGTCATAACCCCTCATTATGATCTAATTTTGTACATATATCTATGAATATACGAAATTGTAGCTCTGTAACCCCCCCCTTATAATCCTAATCTCAGGAGACAATTTACGATTTTGCCGCCTATGGACTGATATATTTTGTCGCCTAATCTTACTAAACATAAGTGACATAATTGAAATTTTGACGCCTTTGTCAAATTATTAATTTGAAATCCTTCGCGCCTACCGTTATTTCAAATTCCCGTCGTTTTTCTATTTTCCGCAGTTTAGAATTTGTTACTCTAAGCAACAGATTCGAATTTTTCGGAAATCTGTAGATCGAGGCATTGGCGCCCATATAGTAGGGGGGCCGAGCCCCCCCTAGCCGTTTAAAAATTTTATTTGCCCGAACCTGCTATGCATTTACTTTCAAAAGTTTTACAGTCACATTTTAAAATAAGGTACTTTTTAGCTCATTACTAATTGTCAAGCAGTATCAATTATTTTTGTAGCGTTTTGGTATCTTGTACATTCACAAAAATTCTTGACAGCTTTGAGAAGGAGGTAAAAGATTTTCTCAGCCCCCCCACCCGAAGTACTCGTTAATTTTTCTCAGCCCCTTCCCCCTCCAGAAGCCCTTGTATGGGCGCGCATGGGTTCAGGCGCCGCATAACTGTAGTTGTCTTTGCACCGTAAAACAAACGTTAAATATTTCAAATTACAATTGCATGACATTTACTAGTTACGCCCAGTGATCCAGTAGTTACAATTACTACCGTTAAGCTCACTGGACAATTCCTACCTTAGCGTACGCAGAAAGTTCATAAGCGGGAGTTCATAACCAGAGCCCCAACTCAGTATATCCAATCCATATGCATATTATATATACAACACCGCATCGCAAAGGGGGGTTATGGCTCCTTATCATCCCCCCTCATCTACGCCAGTGGATTCCAAATAAGCTTGACTATAAATAAATATGTCGTGATTTATAGCTTATGGTAAACCGCCTATCTCATCTCAGATGAGTAATGATGCAGTCTCGGAACGTAAAGTGGAAAGACATACAAACATACATATTGTCCACATACTAAACAAGTTGAGCAAAGTACGTTCGAAGGTTGCGACTTACTTTGCTTCTAACTTTTGTGGGTGAAGGCTGGTCTCGGAAGCGCCATATCATGAATTGGCGCTTAGTTCCTGTTTCAAATTAGTAAATCCATGATTCATCACCAGTTACAATATCTCAGATGCTTTTTCTTGTCCCATCTTTATTTTTTTAATAAAATGGCACCATTCCACACAAGCCTTCATTTGATCCTCTGCCAATTGGTGGGGGTTCAAAGGGAATATCTCTTTTTGAGAAAAAAGTTTTCATGAAGTAGCGAATTCAAGGCCCGCGGAACTAATGTTTAGGGTCCTTGTAATTTCCTTATGCATAATTCGTGAACTTTCTTTCACGAGAGATTAAAAATTTTCAACGTTCGATTCTGTAGTTAATGTACCTGACCTTCTACGTTTTGTGTCAGCTTCTAATAATCTTTTCCCCCACTTAAACCTAAGGGCAGCAAGAGCTAACAAGAGCCCCCATCACCCCTTCTCTAGCCAGTGTCACAGATTTTTTTTCAGGGTTGGGCCACCCACAGAATAGGTCTTTGACAGCGCGGGCCCCAGGGCTGCAGCCCCTGCTATCCCCCCACTCGTCGGTTCTGCTTAAACCCAGCATACCAAGTAAGAATGGTGGCACGTTGACAGAGCAACAGTAGCGTGCTTTCGGCATTAGCGGCCCTGGATATAACATATTTTAACGGCCCTAAAAAATGTTTCAATATAACAAGGAAAAAAACTGACCGGGGTTTGACACTACAAAATAAAATTCTTCACTGATCCAAACACGAAAGGTGAAGGAAAGATAATGAAGTTAAATTAAAAATAGGCACTTCTAAGCAAAGTTAATTAGCGATATATTAATCACTTGGCATTTCTTGCTTAACTTCGATGTTGTGGACATAGGGGTAGAATTATATCGGCCCGCGAGGCCCGAGTCCCCTCCCACAATAGGTCGAAATAAATTGCAATTTTACACATATTGTAATGTATAAATGTTCGTAATATGTGCCTCCCCCCCACCCCCATAATTTTGAAAACTAAATTTATTTATTAAGACAATAAATCACTGTATTAAAAAAAATGGGCAAGCAATACCATGATGTCTTGAAAGGAGGTCAGGGAAAAAGCTAAAACAATAGCCCTAACCCACGAAGAAAACGAGAAAACACGTCATAAATAATTATTTCAATGTACACTATAAAATT
>QLNU02014802.1:23733681-23756024 GCA_006491805.2 Dysdera silvatica
AGAGCAACAGTAGCGTGCTTTCGGCATTAGCGGCCCTGGATATAACATATTTTAACGGCCCTAAAAAATGTTTCAATATAACAAGGAAAAAAACTGACCGGGGTTTGACACTACAAAATAAAATTCTTCACTGGTCCAACACGATTGATTGTTTGGCTTTTTTATGGCGCAAGAGCATCTGGGCTTTATAATTGGGTGCCGGTCCAATACGATTGATTGTTTGGCTTTTTATGGCGCAAGAGCATTCAGCTTATACTGCGCCGGTCCAAACACGATTGATCGTTTGCTTTTATGGCGCAGAGCATCTGCTTATATTCGCCGGTCCAAACACGATTGATTGTTTGGCTTTTTTATGGCGCAAGAGCATCTGGGCTATACTCGGGTACGGTCCAAACACGAAAGGTGAAGGAAAGATAATGAAGTTAAATTAAAAATAGGCACTTCTAAGCAAAGTTAATTAGCGATATATTAATCACTTGGCATTTCTTGCTTAACTTCGATGTTGTGGACATAGGGGTAGAATTATATCGGCCCGCGAGGCCCGAGTCCCCTCCCACAATAGGTCGAAATAAATTGCAATTTTATGTATACTGTAATGTATAAATGTACGAAATATGTGCCTCCCCCCCACCCCCATAATTTTGAAAACTAAATTTATTTATTAAGACAATAAATCACTGTATTAAAAAAAATGGGCAAGCAATACCATGATGTCTTGAAAGGAGGTCAGGGAAAAAGCTAAAACAATAGCCCTAACCCACGAAGAAAACGAGAAAACACGTCATAAATAATTATTTCAATGTACACTATAAAATTTACAGCGCACATATGCAATATATTTCGACATAATAATCAAACAAAAGTCAAAAACCGTTTTTTAAAAAAATTACGGTTGTGGATAAATGAAAGGGTTTTATTTAAGTCTACTGCTGAAATTATAAAAACAAAGAAAGACCAGTACAATATAATTATAAATTCCTGCTTCCCAAAATCTTGTGGTAATTTCTTTTGTGTCAGAAACCGGAAGTCTCAGTAGTGGCTATAAGGCCACAACCATATACGTGATAACGTACATAGTCTACTGATGCTAACACATTTGACTAATACCGTGTATATTTATTTTGAACACCATTTAGAAGTTTCACGAGCGTTAACGTCACATACAAAAGATCAATTGACGAAATACTCTATGAAAGTAAAAGAATTTTTTAAAATTTTTTAAAAAAATTTTTAAAAAATTTTTTAGCGGCCATGGGCGATCGCCCAGTCGCACCTTCCTAAGCGCGGCTCTGAGGAGCATCATCTGGAAATGTTGAGGACAAACGTTGAAAATGCACCTCTGCTATTAATCCTTTAAAAAAAACATTAAAAAAATAATAGCACATCAAGCTTCTCTGTTCAACAAGATTGTGAAAACAAGGATATGCGTGACATTCACTCTTTCTCACAGGTGCAGAATATGATGGGGTCGCTCTACTAAGTGCTCCCATCACATGTTGTCTTTTAAGAATATACGCTACTCTACAATACACAAAAACCTAAGAGCTTGATGGTTTTTCCAACGAGTATCTGAAAGCTTTTTAACATCCTTCGTTTAACCTCTTTATTCCAGAGATACACATATGTGTAACTTGGGTTGCAATACTTTTTCTATTAAACTTACACATATGTGTAATTTTGGTTGCAATACTTTTTCTATTAAACTAATATAAACTGCGAACTCAGACCGAAGGGTGTCATTTGTGGTCACTTTTTAAGCTTTCTTTTAGCGTCACTAGATGTCCCTGGAAAGCTCAGAAAAACGCGGGACGAGAAATTGCTTTTAGGGAAGTTGCATCAGGTCGACCAACGCTCGGGTCTTAAGAGAATAATATATATATAATTAATATAATATAATTTTCTATTTAATGTTTTTGTTTACTTTGTCAAAAATGCTTTCATTTTGCAAATGTGGTGGCCAATAAAGGAGCCACGTCCCTTTAATTGGTTCGGGGCTCGATTTCGGTCACTTGCACTGGGGCCCCTTTATATGGGTATATATAACCTCCTGAACTGACACCCTTGAAAAGCAGATCCCTTTATTTAACGGCCACTTTTTCAATTACTATTACCTAATGCTGTTTATTGTGTATATATGCTTACTACCCCTTCGAAATATCGAACACCTCCAAATAGCAGGCAAATACTCAAGTCCTAATGTGCCCGCTATTCAGAGGTTTTGCTATATTCATATTTGTATTACAAATAATGTATTTTTTCTTGGTTCTTTATTGTTCCTAATAGATGAAGAACCACTAAATCAGGGGTCTTCAACCCGCAGCCCGCAGAAATGTTTATTGCGGCCCGCCAGCTCATGAAAAAATACAAATTGTTTCATACGAAATTGATGGTCGTTGCTCCCCTTGTGTCCTAAACTTATGTATTTTACCCTATTTATGTTTCTTAATAAATGCCCCAATCGGGTTTCATTTTAGTTTTCAAGCGTATGTGGGTATTCGGTGTAATTTTATTGATTTAGGGTGAAACAGTGATTTAAAAAAAAGTAACTTACATTGTTACTTACATTGAATTCTGTTCCAAATATGTCGATAAGAATATCTTCCCAACCATCCGACTGCATCCGCTGAAAATGATGTCACTATTTGAGATCACTTGCATCTTCAAACGGCTCCATACGAGAACGAAGTCAGTAAAATTAAAAGTTAAGAGAAGAATAACTAACTTTCAATCCTTGAAAACACTCTCAGTGTTTCAACATCAAAAATAAAATCTGGTATTGACGGGCTTGTTGAAATAAGAGGAGTCGAAAATCTCACTAAAAGGTTTGATTTCGCTTTATATATTAACAACTAAAAGTATTGTAAATGTTTTTTGCTTCCATACGTGTATATATAAAATTGTAGATCAATAATCTCTCATATGAATTTTTTGCTCACATTATTGGCTCCATGTATAAGGACACAGTGAACGTCCATGGATCTAATTTATTAAACAACTTAATTATTCATATTTATAGAAAGGTCCCTCTAAACAGAGCAAAATTTCTAACAAAAAAAAAAGTGCAGGAGCCCTAATATTATGATAAATCGATTAAAAAATAGAATAGCTGCAAAAGAATCGATAAATCATATCAATTGTTTATATCCATTTTTCTGGACAACAAAGTTCATGCCTTTAATCAAAAATTCATTACTTTTTCATGACAGCGTCTATTTAGGGGTTCCGGCTAATATTTAAATAATCGCCAAAAATGAAGAAGTACCATAGACGCGCTCGGTGGGCTCCCGCCTCAAAAGGGCATTTTAAATATTTTCAATTTTTGGAAACATTTAGTAAGGGTGCTAATTAAAATATTATTTGTATCTCATTTCGCAATTATGTAAAAAATGAGAGTGTGAAAATATTAATTCTGTTAAGCTCTACCTCTCCTATATTTTAATTCCAATTTTAAAATTAGTTTTACTTTATTTAAACGTGTTCAGGTTCGATAACTATGCTGGCTGCATGGAATGTGACGGCTTGCGTGTAAGCCTCACGTTGTGGGACACAGCCGGACAAGAAGACTACGAACGGCTGAGACCCTTGTCTTACCCTGGTGTAAGTAATTACATATTTTAAATCGATAGTTCTCAAATCGATCTGAAGAAGATTGTTATCGATTTTTAATGATTTCTCGGCTTCCAAAGGGACCCCAGTGATAACAACCATCGTTTGCGGACCCTATAAGCTAAGTTGGACTTCCAATAAGATTGGTCGGGGTAAATGCCCCGTGATATTATTTGATGAATTACTCCTAAAGAAAATAATGATTTCTCAGCGATTGGTGGGAACCGAACCCACAACCCCCTTAATAACCAGTCAACTGCTTTTTCCCCATTAAGCTACAAGCGTCGATCAAACTCCCCTGTGCAAGCGAATATGCCTGTAAACACGTCTGCAGCTCAATGCGAAAGAGTATTTGATTAGTTATCAAGAGGTTATGGATTTGGTTTCCAACTTTATTCAAAAATCATGTTAAGCCTTCTATCCCATCTTAGATGACTTGTAGCAAAGTTTTGGGTTATAAATTGTCAACCAAACATTTTGCTTAAAAAATATTTTGCACCTACAGATAGCGGTGCCGCCAGACGACCAACAGTAGCATGAAATGGCAATGCTCCATGCTCACTTACAGTTCCCGCCAGTCGATTCCTAACAAAAATCAACGTCGTCTGTCCAAAACGCGTTGATACGGTCTACCAGCATCAGAAGCTACACTGCACAATGTTGGTATCAACCATGAATATAATACAGCTTTTTTAGCAACTTTTAATTCTATGCTTCGGGTTTTAATAAAGCAAAATACAGTATTGCAATAAAGTCAGCATGATGAGGTGCAGCTGTCAATATTGTCAAAGTACTAGAAAAATACATAGCTGACCATCTCAACGAACTTCTGTGTTAGTGTGATAGAAAATATATTTGTTTTTATCTTTTAACATTATTTTGCATTTTAGCTTTATTTTCTCGTTTTTAAACATTATTGTCCATTTTTTTAAACCTTATTTTCCATTTTTTAGCATTTTTTGCCATTTTTTAAAACATTAGTTATCGTTTTTTAGAATTTTTAGAATGGGACAGGAAAGGAATAAAAATTATTGGGGAATATTTAAACCATCTGCATTTTTCTGGTAATATTTTCCTTTTTTCACAACGAACCCTTAAAAGCTTCCAAACATGGTTCAGAAGCTTTCAATGAAATGCTGAAAAATTTTAAACGATTTAAAAGACTAAAAGCATGTTCAATAATTTTTTGAAGAAAATCAAAATGCAAGTTAACAACGGTAAGTTAAAAATTAGATTCGTACATTGGCCTCTGCATTATATTTACCTGGTCAACTCATAGAAATGGAATGCAGCATTATAAACAAACAAAAAAACTTTGCAGATGTGTTGAGCTTGAGCTGATTTAGAAACAATCATAGAAAAAATTATCGATAACATACTTAAGTTGAGCAGAGATGTATTCTTTGTAAAATTTTTTCGTTATTAAAAATTACATGTTTTTTTTGTTGCCATTCATATTTATAATTTATTGTGTTTGCGTACTTCAAATGTGCGTTTATATGTTTTAATGCACTTATTTTGTGAATTTTTGTACGCTTATTTTGTGAATTTTTGTACGTTTATTTTGTGAATTTTTGTACTTTTATTTTGCATATTTTAATTAATATATTTTGTTCATTTTTATACATCATGTTGTGTATTTTTATGAGTTTATTTTGTGCATTTTAATGAATTTATTTTGAATTTTTATTGTGTTTATTTCATGTATTCTAATTTATTTATTTTGTGTAGTTTAATGTATTGCTTTTGTGTATTTTAATGTTTATTCGCCATTGTGTTTTGAAGTGCTACTCAAACTAGTCTTTTTATGCATTTTGGCAGACAGACGCTTTTCTACTATGCTTCAGTATCGATAATAATAGGTCATATGAAAATATCTACACTAAATGGTACCCTGAAATTCGGCACCACTGTCCAAGGACTCCTTGTATCCTAGTGGGTGGGTAGTGTTGCCGCTTCTTTCTACAAAGCTCGTCTGCTGTTTTCAAATTGTCTTTAATAAAAAATTCCCTTTCTTTCGTAGGGACAAAAACAGATCTGAGGGACACCTCAACTGTCCCAAACAAGGACGACATAGTCTCCAAGTCCCAAGGAAAGAAAATGGCGACGAAGATTAAGGCTGTCAAATACGTGGAATGCTCTGCCAAGCACGTTAGTGGCGTCAAAGAGGTAGAAAGCAAATATTGTTTACATAAGAAATATGGCCATGGTTAACTCAAAAACTAATTTCTCGAAATCTCGAAGAAAACTACTTTGCTAACAAATTGCCTCCATTAGTTACAAAATTCTCAGTTTCTGGGACACAAAGTACCGTTAGGTACGTCGAGAAACATGTTTTACAATAAACAATGGAAAGCAGAACAACAGCTGCTTTTTACATGCCTATAAAATGTGAAATCTGTGACAAGTAAACACTAATCCCACTGACAGCTAAAAGCTCCCTATTTTAAATAGAAGGACGCGCTTAACTGCTTCCATCGGAAAACAAGCATAACATATCCTTAGCTTCGAAGAAAAAAAAACATTGCATCTCAAATTTTTCAGCAGAAACGTTTCTACTGCATGCAAAATGAAAATGTGAAGACATCGCACCTGAAAGCAATCATTAATCAGGGCCGAGGACAGTATTTATGAGCCCCTGGACTGTTTAGCAGATCGGCCCCAAGCCCAGGGGCGCAGAGAGCCAACGTGGGCCTCTAGACTCACTTCGACTAGCCCCCGTGGCCCCTTCCCGGGCCGCCGCCCCCCAGCATAAACTTGCAGTGCGAGCCCCTCAGATTTCATTCTGGACCCGGGCTACAGACCCTGCTGCCCCCCCCCCTCGGCGGCTCAGCCCAAGCCAATTATTTTTAAAAACAAATTATATTTGTTGTATTATTAAAGTTTAGAGCCGGGTTCTGGGCGTTTCTTCTCTTTGCCCCACTCACCTGTCGCGGTTTTCTTCTGTAAATGTTCCTACTCACCCCCACCCCACCCTAATCCTCTGGAATCTCAAAAGGGGCGTAGGGTTACGACTTAACCCGCGCCATGTGCTCTGGGGAGGAAATCTATGATTCCAAGAAAGAAAATTTAGGATGGAAAATGTACACGGGCGCCGTTAGCGGGGGGGACAGGGGGGACCCGCCCTCCAATGTTGGTATTAGGGTTCCATATCCCCCTTCAATTTCAAACAAAATGCCTTTTACTGGTATATTGTCCCCCCGCCCCCAATATTTTTATGCCGTCGGCACCGATGAAAATATATAAGCAGCTGAGATGTACGATGCAGAACTATATATAACTTGACACCTCGTCGATACTTAGTTAGCTAAGAGATTTCAACACCATGAGGTTAAGGGGGGGGTGCTAAACCACAGAATGGGTGTTTAGAGGAAGAGCCCCTCCAAACTTTCTCGTTGAAATTATTTTTTTTTTTTCTCGTCTGTAAAATCAAAAGTAACCATCGGCTTTACCAGGGCAAGCGATAATCCATTTAGTTCCATTTATTTGTTGTTGAGTTTATTTCGATTATCGTATAGTGGTGCATTAAGCAACAAAAAGTCTATCGTGATGCCGCCCTAGGCGGCCGCCTAGTTCGCCTTATGGTAGCGGTGGGCCAGCGTCTTATTTTGAATTATAAAATAGTATATGTCTTGAAAACAGTGAAAGTAGAAACCAAGAGGTGAAAAAAGTAGAAATGTCAAAATATCGGAAAAAAAAAGAAATCTAAAGATATTTCCATTCAATTATTTTCATTTAGTTTTTCCTGATCTTCATCTCTTAGCTTCAACCCTTTGCCAGATCTGCATATCCAAATAAAAAATTTCACATTTTATTTAATTTTTTTTTTGTCGTTTTTTTTTATATATATATTTTTTTATATATACAGGGTTCCTAGGAAAGTCGGAATGCGGCCAATAACTTTTGAACCAAGACAGATAAGGCAACGTAAGTTAGGTATTGGTATAGTAAAATGACTATACACTATCTGATGAGATGAATAGTAACTAACGCCCCTGGTGACGAATTAAAAATGGTGGAAGTTAAAAATTTTATTTCCAAAAATAACGAAGATAGAGAAATATTTTCAATTAGAAAGTTGTAGAACGGACTTCACTTGGTAAGAAAAGATATTCCGCTTACATACAGTAAGTACGTAACACGTACTGCTACAAAGCGTACACGTACTGCTACAAAGCGTACACGTACTGCTACAAAGTGTACACGTACTGCCACAAAGTGAAGTGTTCTGGAAGTTTCAATGCGTCACTTTCCGTTAATTCTTTCTGGTGTTTTAAAAGTTGAGTTAAAGAGTTCTTATAGGAGAGAGAGCAGCGTTTTTCTTCTATAAGACAGCAATTTTACTCTGCCAATACCTAACTCCTGTTGCAATGTCTGTCTTGGTTCAAAAGTTATTGGCCGAATTCAGACTTTCCTAAGAACCCTGTATGACGGAAAATATATAAAAAAAAAATTGAATATCATGGTTGTACAAAGAACTAAAGTATTTGCTTCATGTCCTCGATTAGCGATTTGTCATGAAAAAGTTGGTAGAGATTGCCGAGGAATTTTGAAATTATTTCTTGCAGCGCGCTAAAATTCAAACCCCAGACTACAGATAGGTAAAAAGGCAAAAACAATTCGCACTGGAAGCAAACCAGAATTAGTCGGATGGTTAGGCAAGCTAACCTTTACATCATCAGAGGGATAGATGACGCTTAAATCATATAATCATATGTGAAGAACTAATTAACTTCAACTACTGTCGTTTTTTCCAAACAAGTATAAACCTTGTACATTTATTTTACATCAAAAACCATGTTTTGATTTTCTTGAATTGTAAGGGTCTTCTTCGAAGCTAATAATATATTTAAAACCCATCTTATTCTATCGTACCTTTCTAGAAAATTACCCCCGCCAACAAAAAAAAAAGGAAAGTACTAAGAATTTTCTTTAGACCAAAGGAATTTAATATTTTAATCGATAAAAAAGAGCGAAAAGAGGTAATTTCCTTTTCCTAGAAAATTTTAGTGATATACCCGCGGCAAAGCTAACCTAGTACAATGTTATGGCTACGGTGACATTTCCACGCCCGTTCAACAAGTATTCATTCACAAATTGGCGAAAAATGAGATAGCCCTCAACATTATTAGGCTATTTATCGCCTAATTTGGAATGCAGAAAAACGCGGTTGCCAAAATTCCAGGCGCCAAATTTCTCGCCAAGCAAACGAAGTCCTCTGAGTGGTTAGTTACTTGAATGATGTCATCGTTCGCTATAATGAATGTTTTTCCAAAAGTTAGTAAATAGTAGATTTTATTTCCAGAAATATAACTATGTTTTATGTATTTAAACATTCTTTTGATGTTTTATGTACGAATAAATGTAAGAACAAATATTAGAAAAAAATAATATAAATTGCTACGGAATACCATTATGGAACAACCTACCTATTGAATTTAAAGAAATTAAACCTACACACAAATTTAAATCAAAATTTAAAAAATACTTACTAAGTAATCAAAATTAACTCCTTACTTCTGGTTGCCGACATATCAACAGTTGTTTTGGCTTGTATCCTATGTATGACTAACTGTAGTTATACATCAATAAATTATTTTTGATTGATCGATCGATTGATTGATTGATTGATTGATTGATTGAAATGTATCTTCTATTAACTCTCTTAACGTAAGAAAGGGCGAACTATATTGCACTGGCGAAATCATACTGCTCTGCACCTTGTCAGTGTATCAGGTTAGCTTTGCCGCGAGTATAGAATAAAGCAAATTGTGCGTCCTATGGCGCAAAGGCAGTTGCGGTAAGGCCGAACCAGGACTAGCATGGTCATGCGGTTATGGCGCAAAAACAGTTACGGTTATATTGATCCAGGACCCATAATTTTCTGAGGATTTCAAATCTCTGCTATCGTTTGGGAAAGCAAACCCAAAAATTCGGGATTTAAAAAAAAAAGCGTTCACTGTTAGCGGCATTCGAATAGGGTGTTTCTGCACAGTAAAGAAGCGCGTTGCCTCCCCATGGCCGTAAGGCCAGAAGTGTAGCAACTACAGGGTAAATCCGGGTTACATGCCACATGCGATATAGATTGCGCATTCCCTCTAGTTTTGAAACGGGCTGTGGGGTGACACTGCAAAAAATACTAAAGTTGCGCCATTTAGTATTTGAAGCGTGTTCGGTAAAAAAATCGTGTTCCTGTGCCTTTTTGTTTTTAAATTATAGAGTTTATTATGAAATATTTTCGTGTGCTATCCTATTTTGTATATTACAGCTAAGACTTTAACGATGTCAGTGGATCCCCTGTTTGAGCGAAGCATAGTCTTAGTGTAGAGAGGTTTCATTGTTATTTCGCCATGTTTGAATTCAAGATCAGGAAGGCTTTGGGTGAGGCATCTATACCTTACAAATTGGTATACATGCCGCAGTTAAAATCAGGGACATATGCCGCGCGTATTCTTTCGGATGTTAATTTGAATTTTTTGAATTTTTTGTTATTTTGCGCCAAATGTCGCCAATTTATTTAAAATTTTCTTTCCTTACAAATCCATAAAAATATCACCAAAGTTTTCAAAAAATCCGCCAAATTCATAAAAAGCTCTCCAAAATTCTTTTTTTTTTCGTCATTATTGAGAATGGAACCATCGCATAAACATGCACTTGAGTCGAAAGCATAAGACCTTCGGATCCAATATATCTCCAATTTCAAAACTAAATAAAGAAAAAAGGAAAGGCAATGAAGAAATAGGCACTTGTCTTAACCATTGCAGAAAACAGAAGACCGTTAAAAGAAAGATAGTAGAAGAAAGTTGGAAAAGAAAGAAATAGAAATAACGATAGAAGAAGGTGGTTAGATTATGAATCAAATAGTCATAGTACTAGTTCTGAAGTAGATGATGTTTCTGGGTTTGATTCCATTGCAATAGAGAAAGCCAGAGGTAATCCTAATGAGATGAGTAAAAGAAAGAAAAGTGAAGCTGGGTCATCACAAACTTTGGATGTGAATACATGCAATGAATATGAAGAAAATTATTATCGCACAACAAAAAAATGCGAATGGTTACGTTGTGCTATATGTAAGTAAGCGATTGCTTCATGCAGAATGTACGATTTTCGATGAGTTTTGTGCCGACTGTGGGAGAGAGAGAATAGATTAAAAAATTAGTCCAGCCTATTTGAAAAAAAAAGTAATTCATTTATGTCATTATTTTGTCCATGTTTGTTCCGATTCTGAAAATGAGTGCAAAATAAAAACAGCAGATGTTTTTTAAATTTATTCAATTTTTATGTTTTATAAGATCGCAATTTCAGTTATTCTATTTTTTCATAACATAGTTTTTGAAGAAACGTATTTGATAGGAAGTAAATTCATTTACTATACGAAGCGCGGCAAGCCTCATGGTGCGGCGTAACACCCGACATACTCGGCAGAGATGCCGCAACGAAGGGTGTTAAAAAATAAATTATAGCGGCTTATTGAATTTTTTGTAAATTATATTTTACTAATATATATGCTTCTTAAAAGTGTATCGATTATTATGACTAAGTAAATTTCATGTTTGTGCGCCATGGGTCTCAGAATATCGATTTTAAAAAAAGTGAGGCATGTAACCCGGATTTACCATATAACAAGTAGACAAGCCCAGAGAGGCCCCTATTAAATTTTGGGCCTCTCATTTCATTTTTGACCCTTGTTTTAATAAAAATGGGGGCTTCAAAACAATCAATTCCGCTTTTAAGTACGGTAGAATAAATCGACGATTATTTTTCTTTTTAACCCTTAGAAGCCTGATTTTCCAAATTAAATTTAAAAAAATATCAATTTTTTTAACTTTCGTTCAAAAGAACGTTATGTAATGGTAACATACATACAGTCAAATATTAAAAACAAACCAATTGTAAGTGTACAATTCGATTTAAAAGTTCGGTATCAAATTTGAAACTTAGGGCATTTAAGGGTTAAGGAATGGTACAATTACTCTGTTCCCATCCCCTGTAAAGCATTCTTATTTCTTTTTTCAGAGGGATCAGGGGACAAAATTTATCACATGATCTTTATACTCTCTCTCTCTGAAAAAACATGCGCGAATGGCTCAAATATTCAATTAATAATCTCATCCCCAGTAATCTGAAATTAAAATAAAGTTTGGACTTTTGTAAGGGTATTGCAGTTTCGGAGTCACATTTGGGCGATTCTAGTTCGAATATTCCCTTAAACTTGTTTAAACAGTAATACGACGCAAATATTACGCGCAACGACAACAACACTCTGAAAATCGCAAATGTTTACAGAATGTTAAGTAGTACGTTTTTTTAGACGTTAGATAATATATTTTTTTCAGATAGATAGTACATTTTTTTAGATGTTAAATAGTACATTTTAGATGTTAGATAGTGCATTTTAGATGTTAGATAGTACATTTTAGATGTTAGATAGTACATTTTAGATGT
Organism: Dysdera silvatica; assembly: GCA_006491805.2. Lineage (NCBI taxonomy): Eukaryota > Metazoa > Arthropoda > Arachnida > Araneae > Dysderidae > Dysdera > Dysdera silvatica. The sequence continues at coordinate 23,745,733 of QLNU02014802.1, forward strand.
TAGTACACTTTTTAGATGTTAGATAGTATATTTTAGATGTTAGTACACTTTTTTAGATGTTAGTACACTTTTTTAAATGTTAGATAGTACACTTTTCAGATGTTAAATAGTACACTTTTTTAGACGTTGGATATTATATTTTAGATATTAGATAGCACAAAATAGATGTAGATAAACATATCAGTAGTGTAAGTTACATATAAATATAAGGTTTCATTTTATTGAAATGGATTTGTAGATTACAAATTAATCATAAGCCGAGCGCACATTATGACAAAAAAAAAACAAATAAATTAAATTATCAATTATATTTTTAATAATAGTATTCAAATCACATTTTTATGAGAAAACACATAGTTAAAAATTCGCGTTGTAGGTTAATTTAAAAAATCTATGGCTTATGCAAAATAAATCAAGGTGAATTTTTGATTATTCTTGTGTAAGAAATACATTTGTGATGTTTAGCAATATATATGCAATGTAATATTTAAATATTCACATTGTGTTTCTTTTCTTCTTCTTTTTTTTTTTAGGTATTTGAAGAGGCTGTACGAGCTGTAATGGCTCCTCGGTCGTCCAGCTCCATACTTCACAACTGTACTTTACTTTGATCTCGCGATTAAAATTCGTTATGTCAATTACTTCAGTATCACGTTATCAATATGTTCTGTGTTTAAACTATTTTTAATAACAATCATTTCGTTTACTGCATCGTTATTTGTATTTATTTCCATGTCTATTTACTCTCCACAAAATATTAAAATTCACGGTCAATGGAAACATTAAGCGAAATATGCAGGTTCCATAAAACTAAAAGCATTCTGAAAGAACTGAATTTTTCTTTCAACACAGCAGCAAATAAATACGTACCGTAAAATTTATTTATTTATTTATTTATTTATTTATTTATGGATGAATGAATGCATGCGTTTTTACCTAGCCGGATTTCCCGGGTGGAAATGCTCAAAAAAGTTTATCGCGATCGTAACACACGACGTAGATATTCTTTACAAGGATTTTATAAATATTGATGAGAATTTGGAAGCTTGCAGAATCTTTACGGATACCGAAATCTTGGCCGACGTTTGCTTCAATAGGTCAGATGCAGTGAAACCTGGTAACGTGACCACCTTGTTAAGCTGACCACCTAAGTGACCACTTTTATAGGAGAGAGCTCGTAAGGGCTTTTTCTTGCCTATATCAAAGTCTGTCGTGTACAGTAATGCTCATAAGTATTGTGACAAACGGTGTTTGTTCGATTATTTTATTTCTTCTATGTTTTATTCTAACAAAATACAAAAAGCTTAATAGTAAATGAATATATATTTAAAAATATATAAAACAGCATTTACTTCAAAGCTTGTAATAATAGAAATTATACTTGATCTTAATCTCTTGGGTCATAAGTATTTTGACAAATGTTATTTTTATAGCTCAGTCTTGTTTTGACTGATAACTTAAAAGCAAAAAACACTTCAGTGTTTAATATTTGTTTGGATAGCCACTGGAATCAATAACAGCCGGGCATAATTTTTTGGCATTGTATCGATTAAATGTACAAGGTGCTCTTGAAGAATATTTTTTCCACTCGCGGCATAGTGCATCGAAAAAAAAAGCGTCCTTATTTGTGTAGAATCTTTATTTGTGTAATCCTTATTTGTACAGAAATATTTACCATCGTTCTGAGAAATAGGTGTTAATTTTAATAACAAGTACGTACGTAATTACTACTTCGAAAAGAAACTTTTGATTGACGTTTGTTCTGGTTTTTCTTGGGAGTTAGCATTTAATTAACATTGCCTTTTCGTTTTTTTGCATGCATGCAAAAGCATCATTTCAAATGCATCGAACAGATCATCATCGATGTCAAAACCCAGTAAATACGCTGCACGCCATAAACCAGCATTCGCTTCAATTGAGTGAACTCAATTGAAGTTGATTTTCTGATGACAGTTGATTTTGTAACTGAAATTCTACTTGCAGCTACAGGATAATAAAGAAGAGTTACTGATAGATCAAGGAAAGCAAACGTTTGTTTAAAGAAAATATAACATCGGATATAATGGAACTCACTTGGGACCAATAAAAGCAATCGTCAAATCGTTTATCCCCATCGCGGATAAACGATCCGTAGATAACAAAGAACCCTTGTCATTTTATAAGTCATCATCATATTCAACCATTATCTATCCACTGCTGGATGAAGGTCTCTCCAAATGCTTTCCACACAAGTCTATCCTGAGCAATTCGCTTCCACGTCACCCCAACCTGTTTTCTTATTTCATCCACCCATCTAGTTTGAGGACGTTTTCTAGGTCTTCGGTGGTCTCTTGGAATCCAGTTCAGAATTTCTGTTGTCCATCGTTGATCAGTTCTTCTTGCAATATGCCCAGCCCATCGCCATTTCAGCCCTTTTACTTTAACAATGATGTCCTCTACTCTAGTTTGCTCTCTCACCCAAGTGTTTCTTTTTCGATCTCTCCTAGTTATTCCAAGCATGCACCTCTCCATGCTCCTTTGCGTTGTCTGTAACTTTCGTATTGCTCCAACTGTTAGACTCCATGTCTCTGATCCATAAGAGAGGACTGGCAATACACACTGGTTGAAGACCTTTCTTTTTAGACACAAAGGCAATTTCCCCTTCAGGATAAAACTGTTTCTTCCAAATGCACTCCAGCCAAGTTTAATACGTCTGTTGAGTTCTTTCATAATGTTGCCATCCATTGAAATCAGCTGGCCAAGGTAAATATATGAATCAGCAATTTCTAGCTCAATGTTGTCAACTTGTATTTTTGTTTCCTCTACAAAATTATTGAACATGATCTTAGTTTTTTGTAGGTTCATCTTGAGTCCAACTTCTTTACTTCTAGTTGAGAGCTCCTGTACCATGTCTTGGAGTTCTAATGGGTTCGTTGAAAAAATAACAATGTCATCAGCAAACCGCAAATGATTTAAATATTCACCATTTATTTTTATTCCCTTGTTATTCCAATTTATCTGCTGAAAAATCATCTGTAAAGCTGAAGTAAAAAGTTTTGGAGAAATGGTATCTCCCTGCCTCACACCTTTACCAATTTTGATAGTTTTGGTATCTTTATGTAACCGAAATTTTGCACTTGCATTTTTATACACACGTTTCACCATGTCAATGTACACATCCTCAATGTCTGTTGATCTTAAAGAGTTGATGACTGCTGATGTTTTAATAGAGTCAAAGGCCTTCTCATAGTCAATAAATGCAACACACAATGGAAGTTCATATTCATGTGTTCTTTCAATTAATTCTCTTAATACTTGAATATGGTCCACTGTACTGAATCCACTTCGAAATCCAGCTTGTTCTCTTGGTTGAGCTGCATCTAATTTTTTCTGCAGGCGATGTGTTAGCACTTTTGTGAAGATTTTATAAATAGCAGGTAACAAGCTAATTGGTCGGTAATTTTTCAAATCCTCTTTATCACCTTTTTTATGCAAAAGAATTACTGTTGCAGAATCCCATTGGTTTGGTATGTTACCGCTGTTAAGACATTTGGTAAAGAATTTTGCAAGTATGTCTTCTACATATTCTCCAGCTTCTTTTAGGATATCTAATGTAATACCATCATCGCCAGGGGCTCTTCCTTTCTTCATACTTTTTATTGCAAATGAAACTTCTTCTTTTAAGATTTTAGGAGCTGTTCCTTCGACTATTTCAGTGTCTTCGTTTAATCCACTGTTACTTTCATATAGTTTTTTGTAGAATTCTTCAACTCTTCTAAGTATTTCTTCCCTATTTCTTGTTACGGTGCCATCCTCTCCTTTTAATGCAATGATGTGTTTCTTCCCAACAGATAAACTTCCTTTAACAACCCTAAGGCTCTTGTTATTTTCAATGGCCTTCCTTACTAGCTCACAGTTGAATTTTCTTATGTCTTCTTTCATGCTTTTGCGCAGAGTTTTACAAAGTTCTATGTACTCAATCCTGGAACTGGTATTTCGATTGTCCACCTTCATATCTCTTCGCCTTTTCATGAGCTGTTTCGTCTTCTCAGATAATTTTCTATTGTGCTTTTTACATGTTACATCACCAAATTCCCCAGCAGTTTCAATTATTGTCTTAACGATGTTTTAATTTACTTTTAAGATGTCAACTTCTTCGATAAGTCCTTCCAGTGTAGAAAAGCGAATTTTTTAATTCCAACTTGAATGCTACGGTATTTTCTTTCAATTTCTTTAAATCCACCCTCTTACATACTTGTTTCCTAATGAGCTTCTGCCTTTCTAATTTAGTATTTAAGTGCATTTTACATCTCACCATTCGATGATCACTTCCAGTATTAAATCTGTTCAGTACACTGCAATCTTCAATAATTGATTTCTTGTTTGCCAGGATATAGTCAATTTCGCTAGTTCCCCCATTTGGGTGTTTCCATGTCCATTTTCTTTGCGGTTTCTTCTTAAAAAATGAATTCATGATGCTAAGATTTTCAGCTTCTGCAAATTCGATGAGTTGATCGCCACGTTCATTCCTTTCCCCATATCCGTATTTACCAACCGATGTCTCTCCTTGTTCCTGTTGTCCAATTCTTGCATTAAAATCCCCCATGATGAGCTTGATGTGTTGTTTCCCCTTGGTATGTAGCTGTTTGATTTCTTCATAGAATTCCTCAACCTCCTCGTCGGTATGGCTTGATGTTGGTGCATATGCCTGTACTATCTGAAGTTGGTATCGCTGGGTTAGTTGAACAATGAGCCTCGCTGTTCGATCTGACGTGCTTTCAACCTCAAGAAGGTTGTCTTGAATTCTTTTGTTAATTAAGAAGCCACCACCACTTGTTCTTCCAGATTCCGTTCCTGTATAATAAAACAAATGTCCGCTTTTAAGTTCCACCAATTCTTCACCTTTTCTTCTGACTTCACTGAATCCTATAATGACCCAATTGATCTTTTCAAGTTCCTCTTCCAATTACTGAAGTTTTGGTTCAGAAGCAAGGGTATATTATACGTAGCCAGGCCAGAATTTACCATTAGGCAGACTAGGTACTTGCAAATTTTTGAGGGCGGCTTGCTTTTTTTTTTTTATACCGTTAGCAAAAGTTTGTAGTTATTATTTTTTTGATATAAAACTATTTACGAGCCCGAGACTGAATAGAACCACAGAACTCTTTAACAACTCCATAGCGCTCCCGACCCAAATTCGGTAAAAGGGAGGCAGAGAGTAGAGATCGCTAATATCAGTGTTGCCAGGTAGCAAGATTAAAAATCCCCCAATCTGCACCCCCAAATTTCTCCAAATTTTTTTCACTTAAAAAATTGAAAGAAAATTAGAAAAAGTCCATGTTTCAATAAATAAAGCCATATATCATATGCAAGCTGTTTATTACTTTTCCATTTATTGTCAATAGACGACAGTTCAAAATAAGATAAACAAGACCCAATGCAGCGCCTTCTTAAGGGGAAGGCTTTGAGGGCTGTAGCCCCGTACCCCGCAAATTTTAACATTGTCGGGGGGCCTGAAACAAAATTCTGGAACTACCTGCATAGAGTAAACGGTGCCCGCCCCACCAATAAACTCCAGACCCAGGCCCCCAAAATTTTTAAGACCCAATGAAATCAGGGAAAAGGTATGTAGGACAGTTACGGTGGCGCAATTAGGATCTTTGTTACCCGGGTGAAATCAAGATTTCGACGCTCCTCTGCCCCCCCCCCCTTCAACAAGTTTCGGCCGTGGTTACAAGTCACTAACCTCAAAACGCTATTATAAACTGTAAATTCCTCATTAAAATTTTTCAAACAAAGCAAAATTATGATCAATGAAACGTTAACTAAAATTTCCGCAAAATTTTTCCCAAGATTTCATGCAAAAATTATTTTCCCAACAGCAAAAAAATTCCCTAATTTGGAGAAAAAATGCCAATCTGGCAACACTGGCCTAATGTGCAGACAACGAATGACGATTAACGTTACCCCCGATGACTCGTGCCATTCCGCTTTTATAACTTCCGCTTCCCTTTCCCTTCCTTCCACTTTATTTTTATTACTTCATTTACCACTTTATTTTTATGCACTTCGTGTTCGCCTTTGCAAGCTGAGTCGTCATTAGTTTTCACGTTAAATTCTTTTAAAAGGATATAATTACTATTGTCGAATTAGAATATCAGCGGGTTTGTTTTTTTTTTGTATAAGGTTGGAACTTAAATATGAGTTCCGGTTGTAATATCAATAAAACCGGTACTGGTAGTGGGCGAAGTGGTAAAACTAAACTACAAAAAACTTCGGGAGGAGCGACAGGATAAAAGTGAAAATCTATTAACTAAAATTCCATAGTTAACAAACTATTTTTCCCAAAAAAGAGAGAGAGCGAAGAAAATAAAAATGAATCCTTGAGTTTAGCACCTGAAAAATCTTCTGTGGACATAGTGGACAAAAATGAAATTACCGAAAGTGAGCCTTGCATTGGTGAAGAGGAAGAGAAGAAAAACACTTTAGAAACAGAACCTAAACCAGTGAATAACGTAAACCTTGAAACTATTGATACCGACATTGCTTTGCCAGGGTTTGAATTTAAAGCTGACCCTGGTCTCTGGAGCATAAGTGAAGAGTTACGAGACTACGTGGCTCAGCATGGTGCATCACGAAACCGCTAAACTCGACATCTCGACGGCAGTACCCTCCGTGACCAGACAGATATTTAACAGATAAATTATTTTCTCGCCAATATAAAAACGGGGAAATAATAAAGAGAAATTTGATGGTATACTCTCCAACTAAAGGATGTATATTTTGCGCCCCATGTCTGTTGGTTAATGGGTAAAGAAACGCCTTCACAACTGGCTTTAACGATTGCCTCGCAAAGATTTCAAGACCATGAAAATGCTCTTTGTCATAAGACAAATCTGGGAGTTTTGAAAATGAGAGGTAACACAAAAGGCCATGTTGACAAAAATCTTACATAAGGAAGTACAGTATTGAAGAAACGTTCTTAAGCGGGTTGTTGCAGCGGTGAAATATCTAACAATGAACGGACTAGCTTTACGTGGCTCTGACGAACATTTAGGGTTACTAGATCAGGGCAACTTTTTGGGTTTAATTGAGTTCTTAGAAAAGTTTGACCCTTTTCTGGCTGAACATTTAAAATAACACGCCGATGGTGGCTCTGGAAACACGTCGCACGTATCTAAGTTAACATATGAAGAAATTATTATTCTTATGTCTCAAAAAGTTCGTGCCAAAATTATTGAAGAAGTTAAAGAAGCAAAGTATTTTGGTATTGTGGTTGATTCAAATCCTGATATATCATATATTGACCTTTAATACAATATTTAACATTTGTATTAAAGTATGTGACCGTTAATGGAATGCCAGTAGAACGATTTTTATGCTTTTTGTCTAATGTTGGACACAAATCTGAAGAAATAGTCAATGCTATTGTAGGGTGTTTTGAAGAACTTGGTTTGGATGTAACTAATTGTCGCAGTCAGTCCTATGACAACGCCAATTGTGGTATACGCGGGTGTACAGGCCCGAATTAAGATGTTCCCTCATGCTGAATACGTCTCTTGTGCCACTCATTCCCTTAATTTGGTTGGATCTTTGGCTGCTGATTCATGTATTTTTGCTGTTTTATTTTTCGGGATACTTCAATAGTTGTACAATTTCTTTACATGTTCAACGCATAGATGGCAGTTTTATTTGAATCATAAATCTACGGTAGTTCTTCAAAGCTTGTGTAAAACACGCTGTTCAGCGAGAAATGATGTGTGTCGAGCTCTTAAAGAAAACTGGCCAGCCATTCCGGAAACTTTGCAATTGATTGAAGATGACAGTAATGAAAAGCCTTCTTGTTGAGGTGAAGCATTTGCTTTGAGATCTAAGTTTGAGACTCTTGAAATAGCATTTTTATCCATTTTTTGGAGTAGTGTTGTGGAAAGATTCAAGGAAGTCAGTATCAAACTTTAGTATCAATCTGTTATCTTTAGTAAAGTAAGAGGGTATTTACGTTCTTTGGCTGACTTCGTTACAGAGCTGATAAATGATTTTGATCGTTTCAAAACTTTAACAAAAGAAAAGTCAGGTCTATACGAGTACAAATCTGTAAGTTAGAGAAAAAGAACTTTAGTACCTGATGAATGCAAAAACAATGATACTGTCCAGTTTGTCCTCTCAGGATCTGACAATTTCAGGGTTAATACTTTCTATGTCATGGCAGACTCTTTCGGGGCTGAGCTTAAGAGACGTGCAGAAAAGTACAACAATTTGCAAAGCAAGTTTGGATTTTTGGAAGAAATTAAGCACTCGCCATCTTCAAAGATTTCTGAGAAAGCTACAGAATTGTGGAAAACCTATCTCAATGATTTGGAACCTTCTGTGGTTGATGAATGTTTGCACTTACAAGCATTCTTTGGACAAACAAATTCCAGTTAAAAAAGAAAGTACTGCTATTAGCCTAACTGAATAGAATAAGTTTATAAGAAAAGAAGACATAATGGATTTATACCCAAACGTTGAAATTGCTCTAAGGATGGCTCTCAGTACACCGGCGACAAACTGCATGGGGGGGAAAGAGATCATTCTCGACACTCCGCCGGATAAAGAACTATCTAAGGTAAGTATCAAATCTTTATAAAAATGTTTTAAAATATATTTCAAAAGACTATTAATATTTTTTATCACATCTCAAGCAACAAAAGAATAATTATAAGCTCAAAGCTATAAACAACGGCGTGTCAGTATATTTAATTATGGGTTTAGGTTTTCATTAGTTTAACTTGTTTGGGACTTCCTTCTATTTATCTCTTACCGTACGGTAATAACTAAAAAAAAAGTAAAATTTGTAAATTCTTTCTAGATCAACCATGCGAGCCGAGAGATTATCATCTGTGAAACTGAACATGATCTTAGTTTTTTGTAGGTTCATCTTGAGTCCAACTTCTTTACTTCTAGTTGAGAGCTCCTGTACCATGTCTTGGAGTTCTGATGGGTTCGTTGAAAAAATAACAATGTCATCAGCAAACCGCAAATGATTTAAATATTCACCATTTATTTTTATTCCCTTGTTATTCCAATTTATCAGCTGAAAAATCATCTGTAAAGCAGAAGTAAAAAGTTTTGGAGAAATGGTATCTCCCTGCCTCACACCTTTACCAATTTTGATAGTTTTGGTATCTTTATGTAACCGAAATTTTGCACTTGCATTTTTATACACACATTTCACCATGTCAATGTACACATCCTCGATGTCTGCTGATCTTAAAGAGTTGATGACTTCTGACATTTTAATAGAGTCAAAGGCTTTCTCATAGTCAATAAATGCCACACATGATGGAAGTTTATATTCATGTGTTCTTTCAATTAATTCTCTTAATACTTGAATATGGTTTACTGCAGGGCCGCCCCGAGGGTTGTAGGTACCCAGGGCGAGGTTACTTACGGCACCCCCCACACGTATGTCCCTCTCCCAAATCTTCCAACTAAGCTTTTAATTATCGACTCAACATTGAAAAATTTTCAATTGGCCCGTTTAAATGCTTACTTTTAGTAGGCATATGGCCATGAACAGAAAATAGCCCTAAGTAAAATTAGGGAGTTAAAGAGTTGGGGTAGAAGTAAAAAAAAAAAAAATCTCAATATGATTTGTAGTTTTAAAGAAAATCAATGCATTTCAAAAAATATGGTATATTAATATAGTGCATAACAACGAGGAATTAAGGTATGGAAAAAATAATAATATGCAATGTTATTTGACTTCACAGCCAAATGCAATATGTTAAACATCTAAAGGAATCTTTCTGGCTTTGGCACTTGCAAAAGATTTTAAAATTTGTTTAAAGTCCAACTTTTTGGCTTCCTCGTTTGCAATTGCTAAAACTGCCAGAGCACTGTCTCTACTCGGTCCTGGTCGATCTGAGGTAAGTTTTTATAAATTTTAGTTTGCTAAAACTTCGCTCGGTACTTGCGACTATGACAGGCACAGTTAATAGTGTGCGTGATGCTATCCACAAGTTTGTAAACAGATCCTTTTGGTCGTTGGATTTTATTTTCTGCAGTACTGTGATAGGAAAGTATCTTAATCTCTGGTTCTTTCGCTTCCAATCCATTCCGGAACGTTTTAAATCTGGAGAACAATCTGGAAAGAAGGAATTCTATTGCTTTCTCGAAATTAGTAGAAGTTTGCAGAAGTTCATTTCACCTCGGACGAGTCTTTTCCCACGTCATTGGTCAAGGCTCGAGCCAGAACGGGCGACGGGTAGGGAAGAAAAGAGGGAGCGACAACCGACTTTCAATAAATCATCAGCTCGTTGGCAATGACAGCG